>JAPQRN010000012.1:7580875-7602744 GCA_037367275.1 Coranthus polyacanthus
TAAGTACAGAGCAAAAAACATCGAGCAGTTATTGCAAAACAAAGTCAGTTATATAACAGTAATGAATAGAACTGGCAAAAACAGTTAACAGTGTGACATCTGCTTGGATTCTTACCTTTACAGGCTCGTCGGTGAGTGATGGGTCTGGCCATGTCTCTGTAAAAGCCCTCTTTGCAGTAGTGGCAGTGTCGTCCTGCAGTGTTGTGGCGACAGTTCATGCAGACACCTCCGCTCTTCCTCCCCGAGAGCTTGTACAACTCCATGTTGAATCGACAGCGACGAGCATGGAGGTTGCAGTTACATGCTGCAGAAAAAAGTAGCATGGAAAGTTAAAGTTAATGTTTGAGGACTGCATAGGCAAAAGTGAGGAGGATATTAAAATGCACGCTATCTTCACATTGTTAACGTACTAAAAAAATGTTCACGAGGTATGTACTGCAGCAGTGCATGTGCTTATGTTTGCGTATATCACAAGATAGCCAGGAGAGACTTTCCACCAAGGTGGTGTAATAGTGAGTGGTTTATAATCCACACTGAGGCCGCGTGCTTGGCTGCTATTCCAGAACTCATCAATCAAAAGTGATATTTGCAGAGCTCATTTTCTCCATTTCATAATTAATGAATTCTGCTTCTCTCAGCCCATTAGTTATTAATCACTGGAAAGAGAGACATTAATTTCATGAATCACTGATGAGCAAAGGCACCTAAGATCTATTAAAAGCAAGAGCGATTCAGATAAAGAAATGGGCTCGAGCTAGCTGTCTTCTAAATGAGGCGAGCCAAAATATATGGGATGTTGAAGTTAGGTTATATCTCTCAACAGTCTTCCCCAGGTCTACTTAAAAATCCTTCTGCTTCTATCTTCTTTTCACTGATTCCTCCATATGAGACCGCATTTCCAAGCTCTCATCTACTCATGTGAGAGTTGCATTTGAGGAGACTAATGAGAAACCTGCCCTTCTTGTTTGTGTACCAGAGTTTGATCCGGATCCTGTGCTAGTTAAATCAATGTCAGACCTGGGACCTGAAGATTTGGCCATTGCTTCAAAGACGACTGTAGCAGAGCTTAGTTCCAGTTCAAAGTTACCCGCACACATTTTAGCAAGGAGTAAACAACGGCAGAGCTGTTTAACCAGAAATGTCAACAGTTGTGGCAAAGGAGGATTATTAGGGGATCACAACAGAAGGTGATATTAATTAACCTAAATCCAGTTCGAGTGTGTTGGAGAAAATAGATTTCACTAACAGTGGATGTTTGGAACAGAGCAAGACACAACAATGACGTATAAGTCGAGACAGACTGGCTGCGTCTATGCATGTTGCTGCGTATGCAACACAAAGTGACTGTTGAGTTCCTAGTTATATACAAGAAATATATCTCACAATGGGATAAATGCTGCATTTATCATTCATTTTGTACATTTTATGCCTCCCTTTCGGTGCTTGTGCGTGCACGTTTACGCGTGGGTAATTTTTATAGCTTCAGGCAACTTCGTGCATTCATTTCCCACAAACCTCACCTTAAAAACCTCAACAGCAGTACTAAAAATCCTTTGATATCGTTTATATATGTTATTTCAGAATGTTAAAAGAAAAATAATAATTCATGTTCACATAACATTACAGTGCTTGAATAAAAATATAGATTAAGTAAATGTAGTTGTAGAAAAAGTAACAATAATACGGTATATTCTATTATGACTCCTTCCTCAACATCTGTATCTGACACATGCATTGAGGACTATTCAGTGCTTCCTCTCCTCTTCTGCAGCAAAGGTCATTTCTGCGGTTAAATGGAGCTCAATGATCTGTACAACATCAAATACGAGCTTATTGCAGTGGATCCAAAAAATGGTTTGAGGGCACTTTGATGGCTCTTTCACAGGAGGAGAATCACTTAAATAGATAGGTGAAGCAATACGTCGCATGAGAGCAGTGACCAATAAGCACCTCCAGCTACACTCGGGGGGTGGGGGGGGCTTGCACCAGGTTGGGAAAGAGGCCCGGTTTTTTCCCTGGTTGCAGACCCTGGAAAAAAAAAAGTGTGTGTGTGTGTGTGTGGGGGGGGGGGGTCGACGACGACGACACATTCCCAGACAGTTTCCCAATTCCATCTGGTTATTTTGCGGCACAATTTGTATGGAATTCCGCAGTTAATGAAATACTGTTACACGTAAAAATTCCATATCAGGGCAGCGCTGCTCATATAGAGGAGATGTTGGACATGTTGGATGTGATGTAATGAATTGGCTGGCCTTTGACCCTAGATCATTTTCCAAAGAAGATATGTAAGACTGCATGAAAACACTGAAGAACACGTAGCAGTAGTAAATAAAAGTAATAAAAACTACGCCTAATTATTGACATATTGAGGAGTCCAGGTTATTATCGTAACTGATTCAATCTCTATGTACATTTGGGTTTTACTGCCTTTGTGTCGTGTGTGTGTGGGCATATGAATGGCGAAACAACCTGTCCAACTTCTTCTAAGGAGAATGTGACAAAGAACACACCAGCTCCAGTGAGCGGCTGGGGCTGCTGGGGGGCGAACACTGTGGAGGACTGTGATTATGATCAAGCGTCTCAAACACACACACAGCTGTGAGCACTTGTGTCCATTAACACCTTGTAGCCGAACATGAAAGCGATGGATTGCATTTTCTCCCCAGCTGAAGTACCGACAGCCCTCTTATGGCATCTTCTCGATTTACTGCCGTGCAACAAGATCAGCCAACAAAGTCTGAAGTAAGAGAGGATAGGTTCAAGTGTGGAAAATGTAAAGGAAAAAAAAATCCCGAATTTCACCTTTAAATGGTTTACCATGTGTAGCAGTGATAGCTGTGAACGGCTTTAACAACAGAAAGCCAACAGACAGAGAAAGAGAGAATTAATGTCCGGCAGAAATGCGAGTTTAGTATCTGACAGGAAAGAGGAAAACATGAATGGAGCGGTAGAAAAAACAGAAGCAGAAGAAGTTTTAGCTGAAATAAATGAATTAGGAAAAAGCTCAAACATGTAGGTGTTTGTGTGTGTGTACCTGTGTGTGTTTTCTGTGGCGAAACATGCAACTACACCACAGCTGCAGTTAACTTCAGCTCGGAGCTGCAGCTGCCCAAGGAATGATCCTGGAATGTTTATGGGTTTGTTTTGAAGTGCTTGTGCGCACACACACTCTGACACCCACCACCACCACTGAACCCCCCCCACCCAAATTAGGCTCAGCGGGGATAACTGAACATTATTGAAGGCCATTTTTTAATTCATTAACACATCAAAGTGCACTAGTGCTTTGCAAAAAATGCTCACTAATTCTTATCTGCCGAAGGAAAAAAAAAAACAGATGGAAAGAAATTCTGTGGGTGGTGGAAAGTCAGCAATGAAACAGCAATCCTCGGGTGAACTCGGCTACTTTATGTGTCAGTGTCCAATTCAACGCGAAAATTGAGTTCATCATGTTGTCGTGGAAATCAAACAACAAACAAAAACTAGAGGTTTGGCTAACAGGGAGATTGTGAGACAAAAATAAAAGAAGGGATAGAGGGGGAGGAGGAAACATCCCCCTAGGAAAATATTAGAGTAGAAAATAGTTTTACCACTTGGTCATCAAAGCACACCAAATGCAAATTTGGGGGGAACAACTGCTACAGTAAATGTTATGCTTTTACTCAAGAGCTTCCTCTACAAAATTGGCTCATATGATCAATGTGGTGAACACTTAAAAAGTTGGGGAATATTTCAGGTAAGATAGAAGGACAGAAGAACAGCACACAGTTTTATTTCAGGCTTCATAACAGGTGCCTCTGCAAATAAATGTGCTCTGAACAAGCTCACATACTGGTCTGTCAAGCGTGCTATGACAAATTGGCCCGTAAAGACTCTGCTCAACAAATAAAATGGAAGTGTGTTTGTGGAGTGCACCGCCTCCCTGTTCCCCACCATATGTCAGGGATAAATCTAACCTCATTTTTCCTTCATCTTGACCAAAGCCAGGTTGGTAAGCACAGCCAATTGATTTTGGATGCCTGTGCAAAACCCAAATCCCATATCTAAAATTGGTCCTTGAAAATTGGAGGACCGCTCTCCCACTACCACCTTACCCCTCTTGGCCCAGGCTGCGGTTCAGACCTGCTGCAGCTCCCCTTGGGTGCCCTCACCTCCTGGCCAAAAAGGGCTCCTGCCATCTTGTGTGAGTAGTGTGCATGGTGTGTGTCTGTGTGTGTGTGTGTTTGGGCAGAGTTCCGCCTGGCTGCTCCAGCCACCTGCTCAGGGCACCAGGGGGAACACCCGGTTAATTAGCTCCTCATTAGAGCCAAAGCAGTGTACAGTTTGGACGAATGCACACATAAACACGCGCACATTTGTGTGTCGGCGCACACCAAAGACGACTGCCTGGAAAAGCAGTCAACCCTCACAAAATCACATGGATCAAGTGACATAAAAAAACAACAACAAATAACAGGCAGTCAAACAGAAGGGAGAGAAATGCAAACACTGTTCGTATTAAGGAGCTGTGGAAAACAAACTGGGACAAAGATTTAAGACCCCAGAGCTGAGGAGTACCGGCAAACTACATCTCCTCTAGCTCTACTGTGTCTTTGTTAACAATCACAGAAACAAGAAAAGAAGTGGACACATCACCCGATGGGTTTTGGGCTACCATTTTGAAGCCTCAAGTCTGCATTTTGACCGTCGCCATCTTGGCTTTTTGAAGCTAGAAATAACCATATTTGGACAAGACGGTTGAGCTGGAAGGGGTGATGGGTGAAACTTGGCAAGCTAAAGCTAATGCTAATTTACTGACATGGTAAAATGGTAATCATGAAACATTTGCATGACAAAATCTTTCGCAAGGTCTTGTTAGTGTAACCTCTTAGACGAAGACAACTCTTAACCGCAACTACAGTGGAGCTGTCTTTAGGAAAAAAATGTTTTATTCAATAAACAAAAACTCAGAAACTCCGACTCAGCAGGCCAGTGAGCTGTCAAACACACCTGTCGATCAAAGCCCACACACAGACATCAAAGCCCTCTATTAGCCCTAAAATCTAACTAATGGTGGAATAATTTATAAAATGACCACCAGAATGCTCTCCAAATAAAACGAATGAGACCAGAATGAATGGGAAATTTGTATTAGCGGTATTTCTCGGGAGAAGTTCAATGCAAGTCAACTGGAGCCAAGCTTGCCAGCATCTAGTGCCCATCAGTGGTTTAACGCATTAAGATACTTTGCACTGGCTTCAGTTCTAAGCTGCATTTGTTGCCCCTTTTGTTACAAACCCACTTCAGCCCCACATACTCTGTCCCTCTCGTCTGCACAGACATATCTTTCACTCGTAGCTTTGACACCACGTCTCGGCCTACCCCTCCCTCCACTGGTTTCTGCGGTTAGCCTCACGCCGTGGGCTTAAGAGCAGGCTCTTGGGAGCCCTTTTGAACTAAGAGTCCCCTTAATTCCTCTCCCACCCCTTCCTTAAGCCTCTCTCTCTCCCTCTCTCTCTCTCTCTCTCTCACTCGCTCCCTCCTCTTATGATACCCCATCCTAAATACTCTCACTCTTTGCCTCCCTGTCTTTTTGCTTGTTTCTTTCCCCAACCCTCTTTCTCGTCCATACTTTCCTGCCTCTCGTCTTTCTCTCTCTGGATGGCATCAGGCAGGGAAAGATTTTAACTAGATTAGGCTGGAGGGTTGCCAGGATGGGGGGCCTAGTGTCAGTGGAGGGTTGAGTCCTTAGCTCTCTGCTCCCTCTCTGGTCCACTTCACTTCCCCACATCTAAACATTGTTATCTCTGTCTCAGTTCGTCTTTTTTCTTCCACAGGCAATAACCTGGACTCCTGAGCACACGGGCAGACGCAGATGACTGTTGTGCAATCATATTATCATGCGGAATGGGTTAAAACTGAGGGAAAACCAGATTTACTTCTTGGCATACCCAAACATGAGGTCCAATCTGGGGGGTGCATGTGAGACTTGTGCTGGTTTTTGAAATTGACAGAAGGAACATTTTGTGAAAATTCACCACTAAGGCCTGGTAGATAGTAAAGGGGAATAGAGATCGAGTTGATGAAAGCTGAGCAGCAAAATGAAAGGTTAAAAGTTAAACTTAGGAAAAGTATTTTTTTATCTTTTTAATTACGATAAAAAGATAAAAAGATTAAGATGGACACACTCCTTCACAAAACCCACAACAACAGCCTGAAAAGCATAATGTTAGACATTTGAAATTTGATTCTTCTTCTATTCAGTTCAAGTTTTTATCTAACACAAGAGACATGAAATATTTTAGTCTACGGAACAGGTGACAAACTAAAGGAAAAACCTCAATAAATTAAAACGAAAATGTTACACCTAGCCTGAAAAGCTGAACTGGTTCAGTTTATCTCAGTGGAGCTGGACCATACGGTCATGATAATGGAGGGAAGGGTAGACAGCACACTGAAACAGAAGTGGTCATACGACGTACAGCATTCATTCCATGTAAACTCATGTACACAGACATCACTGTACATATACACGCCACACAGCGACACATCAGTCACGCAGCCTGTGTCAGCCACTGACAGGCAAAACCACAGCTACAAAAATAAAAGAAGAGCAAAGCGATTATCATCCATTCATCATAAACAGACAGACATATATTTTCACCGCCACTGAATCTCGCTGCCACCAGCAACAACGGCAGGCGGCCAAAAACCACAGATATTTTCAGGCAATAGAGTACAGTGGCCTGGGATGGCAAACAAAAGCAAACCGTTGCCCAAACACAACAGATTTAATAACGTAAGAAAAAGGCACATTTCAGCAAAAAGGAGAAATAATATATAAAAAAGAAAGGCAGTCAGAAAAACTTCCAGGCAGTGAGTTAATCTTTGACAAGAGTCAGTTACACAAGGACAGAGAAGGAAGAGAACGCCGGCAGTGACGGACACCTCGGGAGGTGATTACTACCATCTGTGGGAGAGAGTCAGCGAGGGCCTCGGAGAGCAGGGTGGGCACGCTGCAGCTCCACCAGTTTGCTTTGGCAGTGGGATGAAACGCTACATTGCACCACTCTATTACATGTGGCTTTCACAAATGCAATGAGATGTATATGCACATGCACACTCTTGGCCTAAGGCAGCCGCAGAGCATTTCCCAGAGATCCAAAGTTTTAACCCAGCTGACATTAACACAGTTATTTGACACTTTGCTGTCCTTAACATTGTTTCACCATGTTCCCTGCTTGCCAAAGAGCCTTTATGGGTGGCTTCTTAGAACGAGAAATGGATCAATCCTTTGTGGGTTGGCCAAGGACCAAAGCAGCAATACTGACAGAATAAAAGCAATGCTAGAACAAACCAGTCAAAATAACCAAACTCGGTTGTCTTAGCCAGATACCGGAAAGTAATCTTGAAAACACACACAAACACGCACACGTAGCACCAAACCAACTGCACAAACCTCATGTTTGTGGGCCTCACTGTGCTGTAGCCCCGGCATCTCACGCTAACCACCCCAGAGGCATCATTTCATAGGGCTGTTGATTTTAGAACAACATTCCTCGGCTGTGTAATTATTTGAAAGCACAAGGAGTTTCCTTTTTCAAATCCACTTTCTTTCAGCAACCCCCCTCAACATACACTAACACACACATCTCCAGCTCATTTGAGTGCTGCGGTGTAACTAATTGAAGTGTTGGGTCCCTGTTAGCCTCCAGCAACAGCGGTGGAGGCAGGAGGGGTGTGAGGGTCTTTAAGTCAATTAGCGAAAGTTAGAACATGGCACATACATGCAGTAATATCAAGGTACCTCTATTTTTTGCACCTTTTTTCCACCTTTTCCGCCCTCTAGGGTCAGACAGACAGAATTTCAACAGATCACAGTGGACAATTTTATGCAAAGCTGCATTCTCTGAGTTCAGTGTGGAAATACAAAGCAATCTGGTGAGGTTAACTCAGTTCCTCCACAGACAAAACAACAAAAAATCCCAGATATATTGTTTTATAATAAGTGCTGGTGTGTTGCAAGAACAAGAGCACACAAATCATGCTCCTTGCTGAGATTGAGAAATGATAAAATGTGTAGTTATTCATGTTATCCAAATCATGCAACCTCAAAAATGGCGCGGTGGTTTCATCTGTGGTGTGTGTATAAGAATGACGTCATTTCTCAATCACCAGGCCTAAAAAGTGTCTTGACAAATCTGCTCTACGACTGGAACATGGGCCTGACCTTTGCTTGCCCTTGCTAGGAGATCTGGAGGGGAAGAAAAATGCTGTGAAAGGATGGAGGCCTATTTTGAAATTCTAATCAGCATCAAATAACCATCTGCCCCGTGTCAAAGAGAGAAATTAGGATAGAGAAAAGGGGAACTAAAGAGAACGACTTTGTGCTTCTGTGGTCTTCAGAGTTTCCACAGCTCTGTACACATCTTATTCAGAGTCCGGTTCCCGAGCGTGTGTTCCTGGCTGGCCTCATCCTCTGACACACACACACACACATATGCGCACACCTCTGCTGGATCACAACGCTCTCACTGCTCCCCCATCTGTCAATGTCCCCCTAATTCCAGCTAATAGTTTCCAAAAAACTGAGCCCACCAAAAACCGCAAGCCCCCACAAAAACTTTGAGCGCGCTTATAACAAGGAATGCACCTTTAAAGTGTTTCACTTTTCCTTCCTCTGCTGTGAAATGCACATATAATGCAACCACAGCTTCATCGGTGTTGCAGACATGATCTAATAACATCTATTATATAACAGGTAATAACTTTTTTAGAGCTAAAACTAATTTGTGTGAATTTCCTTCAGGTGCGGACATAGATGGACTGTATAATGAGAGTCTACAGTGATTAGTTATTTATTGATTTTTGCGGATTGATTTAATTTGTGAGGAAACTCCCTGTCTCGTGTGAAAACAGAATACCATATCATTCATTCCCCACTGGAGCCAGTAGAGTAAGTCAAATGTACTATTAAAAATATTCAACACTGCACCCAAACGCTACACCAGAACAGGAACAACCATTTCTGCTACCAACCACAGTTCACCTGCATTTATGAAAAATGTACCCACAAGGCCATTTTAATAGCCTTCTTTTGACCTCTGTATTTAATGCTCTAAATGCATACCGGTGTGCCGAGCGCAACGCTGTGAGCAGACCTCGCCTCAATGGTCCATTAGGGGATGGATGGTGTTTGGCACATGGCTCATAGCGTCCCAGAGCAGCACTCTGGACTTCCTGCAGATTGAATCCAAATGAGAACAGCTTGGTGCTGTAGCCAAACAGGGCCAAGATGGCTGCACACACGGCTGCTACACCACCATAAATTATCAGCTGCCCAGGATGTCACATTGTCATTGACTCCAGAAGAGGCCTCTTCATCTTATACAGTGATTTTGGCAGACTCTATTAAGCTGTGATATACCGTCTCACATTTTTAAGTCAACATGCTGTATTTACATTATGGCATCAAGTGTGCCAGCAGAAAAGCCAATACTCCATCACAACCGGTAACCAAATAGCTCTTATCCATCTGTTTCCTCATTCTGTCCTGTGGCTTCAACTCCGGGCAGATAAATCACAGCTTTTTCCATCATGTCTCCCTCAATACAAACAGGCACACTCCTTTACGAGGCTGCCCTCTCTGACTACTAGAGCAAGGATTTGTAAACCAATGTCTTCAGGCAGGATTCATGGCGAAGGAGGCGGCAGATGGGCATGTGTGTGCATGGCTTGTGTCTGGAGACTGTTCGTGAGCTTGCCAAGAGCCCAGACAGTAATCTTGGTGCGGTGTATGTCAAACATTTAGCAAGACCCGGGAACAATCAAACCAGTCTGCTAGAAACAATGTTCTTATGTAAAAACTGAAGCATAGGCTGTTAAACGTGAGCGCAAAGCCTTGCAAAATATGAACTGTCTTAATAATAACATTTAAAGCGGTAAAATCTGGCTACCAGACACATCACTTCTCAGGGACTGACAGGCTCAGTGGAGGGGTGTGAAACAACTATTGATTTGGCTCTACATCTGCCCACTCTAAATTCCTCATTACCCACAAACCTTCTCCCCGTCAACTTAACCTTGTCACCACCCCGCAAAGGATCATGACCTCAGCCCAGCCCCCTCAGACCCTCCTTCCAACTCAAACACCCCCAGGGCCTACTGAAGGCTCTGGTGACACCTAAGGGACTCTTCAGGCCTGTAGCTCTCACACATTTGCCCAGTCTAAACAATGACACCTTGCTCCTGCAGTGGCATGCCTCAGGGTTCGCATACTAGCCCGCTGCCATTCATGCACCATGTCAGAAAGAAAAGCAAGCTGAGAAATCATTTTAAGAATGGGCTTTAATATACACTGGAGAGGTTTTTTTAAAGGCTCTCCTGCTACTTTGAGGATATTTTGGAAACATTTCTACCGGAATAAGCTGTAAAAAGGCTTTTGGAACTTGAAATTGTGGGCATCTGGGACAGAATTTTTTGGCGTGTCCGGATGTGTGATCAGGTATAGCGTGCAATATGAAATAGGTTTTAACTGCCCTGTATCAACACTGGGATTAGGTCATCAGAGTTGGCCGGTGCAGCCGCGCTGTTTAGTCCAGAAATCATGGATCGAAGTGACATATCAATCCCACAGAGAGGAGATCTACGAGAAGCGGGTGTAACGTTTCGGAAACAGCTACGGGACATTTGAAAGAGGGTGTGTGCAACATTACAAGGGAGAAAACACTGAGGGATTTACAGGATATTGTTTTAGAGGAGTCTAGATGTGTGTGTGTGTGTGTGTGTGTTCAGTAAGCGAGGGTGTCAAGGATAGATGAGAAGCCAAAGTAAGGCATTGTTGGCACAGGTGTCTTAGAGTGAAGGAAGGTTGGATTTGGCCAGGTTTATGCTAAAATGGCCTTGCTTCCCTGGCTCTGTCATTCTCTGTCCCCCTTAAACAGATCTGGCACTGTTCAATGCTAAATAAGATCTCAGGCCAGCTCACTGGGCAATTACAACATGTTAAAAAAATATACACAGTTTTTCAGTGTTCAACTCCTGTTTTTTTCTCTCAGGATGCAATTTTATTTCATTATAGGGAAAGGTTAAAAGGCGAACAGTGGTTTCTAATATGGTTTTATTTTGCTATGCTAACAAATTTTTATGACAAGCAAAACTGACCCAAATAAAGTTCTACCTATGGTAAATTATACTAACAGAGAAATGCTGTCAAAGTTACCACATATAGTGACGAAATCCTGCTAAAGACATATGACATACATGACATGCCTCAGAAACTTTTGTACAACTATGAAATTAATATACCGTACGAGCTAAACATCACTTCAAAACCTGTTATCATAGAAAAGACTAATCCAATACAAAGGTAATCCAGTTACATTTACAAAAATTGCCACAGAAATTGCTATAATTTTACCTGGCAAGCTTTCAGAGTGCATTTGGATGACTTTTACTGAGCATGTCTTGAGGTAAAGGCAAACACTGCCAAATAACATTCTTGGATGACTTAGCTGTAGCAGTGTGCCAATGACTTGAGCTGTTGTCATCCACTGTTTAGACTTGCTTGTGAAAAAGAGGGTTTTTTTCATAGACATGTACAGAAAACATGATTTTTGCTGAGCAGGAGGCTTGTTTTTCTGTAGAGGAACAACAAATGCAAGAACCTGGTGGAAAATGCAGGGAAAGGGCATTGCCAACATTGCCATTGTCAACCACTACACAGTATGCTACCAGAACACCTCACCCGTATAAACACAAACTCAACCAGTGCGTTCTGGCGACAATATCCTTTTTTCCTAGACAGTCAAACACAGGTCATCATCATTAATTTAGCCTCCTTCTCTAACATGCTATCCTACTTGATAACGCTGTCCACCATACCCTGAAAATGGGTAGTGAAAAGATTGTCCACATGCATTTTTCATGCGTATTTCCTTAATTCTTTAAACGTATTCTGAGCAAAGAAAGACTGTGCAACAAGGCTCAATCCCCAGTCCTAAAACCCATTCTCCCATTTGGTGAGAATGGGTTTTCTTTAAGGAAAAGAAAGAACATAATTCATCACAGCATTTATTATATTCATCTTGTGTTTTCCATCACTACCCACTGGCCGCACAATGATACAGTTTCTTTCAAGAAACATCACACATACAATTATAGTGTCTATAGAGCCATTAAAGATGGTTCACTTTCAGAAAATGTGTTTTGCTAAATGTAAATTCTCAGAAATAGAAAATGAGTACTGTTTGTAGGCTGTGACACTGGAACTACACCACAGAGAAATCATCAGTATATTCCACAGCAGACTAACTGTGGCCTGTTTAAAAGCAAATAAGTAATGACAGAATGACTTACGCAGACACTCATTGGCCTCACGGGCGCTGGCCCTCTGCCACGGTCGGTCATAGTGAAAGGGCTTGCAGCGGTCACATTCAGGTCCCTCTGTGTTGTGCTTACAGTCACAAACCAGTTTGCCTTCCTTGTCTTTTAAACAGCGTGAGGCATGGCCATTGCATTTACACCTCCCGCCCACCTGGAAGTCTCCCACTGCATAGAAATAAGTTGGCAGAGTTGACGGTACTGCTATGGGTTCATCATCCCTCCCACCGCTGTTACTTCCAGCCCCCAGCTCCCGGGGCAGTTGGGGTCGACTAAAGACCACACGTATATCTGTGACCGTCACCCAGTCCTGAAGGACCGGGCTGTTGTCAAAGTCTTTACCAGAGGGCCGACCATCCAGAGTGCTGAAAGCAATGAGCCCTCCGGAAAGCGGGTAGAGGTCAGTGTGACCATCTGTGCAAAGAGCCTCCTGCTCATTCTGCTTCGTAATTGTTGCTTTATTGGGCCGATTGTACATACGGCGACACTGAGAGGAGTAGAACTGGTAGGGCATCCAGGTCTTGCCATAGTCCATACTCTTGTATATGGCCAGGGACTCAGGTCGTGGTGAACAGAACTGCAGGCTGACATAGGTGATCTCAAACTTTTTACCAAGTGAAAGAGTGACTGTAACATTGTGCGGTGAGGTGTTCAGATTCTCTGACTGCCAGCATGTGAGGTTATGAGCTGAGTTGAGGTCTGTGAGGTAGGAAGCAGGGTGGGCCCGGCGAGGGTCAGCTGCGTCACAGATTTGGCATGTGCGTACAGACGGCCGGTCATCCCCCCGCTCCACCACGCTGCAGGAACGGGATGGAGGCCGACCGCAGACGCTGGACACCATCACCTCCTTTCCAAAGGCAGCATTGATAAACTCGGGGATACAACGGCGGGCTGCTCCTGTGTCATCATAGCAAGGGTCTAAAGCAGTCTGTTGTCCTGCGAAGGGATTCGTAGCGCTGTGGGTGAAGGCTGAGTATGCCAGGAGGCACAGACCCAGCAGGCATCTCCAAGGTTCCCTCATCCTGCTCAGAGGGTCTGTGTGTAATTGTTTTGTATGTGCACGGATGTGTCTTTTCTGACAGTCTACCCAAGAGTCTGTGTGTATAAATGTGAGTGCGTAGACGTCCAGATGTGTATGCGTGTGTTTGGCTTCGTATGCCTGTGAAGTTGTGAGTTAATGGAAGGAGAGTGTCTGAGCTCAGTGACCCTTCACGTCAGGCTGACCGCTGCCTTTCCTGTAAGAGAGAGAAACAAACACAGAGGTCAGTGGAAACATCTATTACCATAATAGGATATAAAATAGAAAGTAACAGCCACTGAATTTTACTGCGTAAAAATGTTTGTGTATCTTCTGTGTTGTGTAAACTTAATAAAATCCACCTTTATAAAAGGGTGTCAATGGACTTTTTTGTTCTACACAATTACAAGTGAATTTTTTTATTGACTAAAAGCCTGTCACTGGATAAGACAGTTAGACGTGGGGCCCAAAAGACAGGATGTGACCATTTAAAGAAAGACATTAGTGGCTGCAAGTGACTGCATCCTGAATTTCAATGCCAGCCTCTCATTCAGTACTTCTATTCAGGTCAAAACTGGCCAAGCCTTCTGGTCATGCTTGAGCAGCATGGCAGAAGTCACCCTATAATCCCTGGCGATGCTACAGAGCAGTGGACCGTGCGTGACCTCGGCCAAACCACCACTTTAAGAGGTGAAAAAACCTGAAAAAGGGAAATATTTCATATAGACGAGCGTGGCTTTTAAGCTGTTGTTCTTGTTACAGCTTTTTGCAGGATTTTGACAGGAAATCAACCATTGCAAAACTATTGTTACAAAGTGCAGACCTCAGAAAAGACAGCTTTATGTTCATTCACTGAACCAGAAAATTCACCAAAAGTGATAGCTATTTGAGGATTATACTGTGCATTAAAAAAGCCAAGGCTATGAGTCTCCATTCAAGCCTTTCTAAATCTCTGGGTCAAGATTGGTACCTGGATGACATCATTCATACTTTCACAGCTAGACGAGGGGCCTCTTAGTCCCAAAGAGAGGAAGATTGAGAGGCGCAGCGAGAGAAAGCTGCGGGGCAAAGAAAGAGTCAGAGAAAGAGATGTATATGGCCTGAGACTTTCCTTCCCTAATCCCCTTTTTAATACCTTGGGTGTCAAATCTAGAAGAGCCCCATTTCAAAACGGACAGCTAAAGGTTCTGAGAAGGCACCCCAACCCTCTTTGTGAGGTATTTATTAAATTACAATGAATCACACCCACCTCCTCCTACCCTCACTCTCCCTCTTATACTACAGCATCCCTCTTCATCTTGGTAGAACAAAAGGCTGCCTCTGTATCCACTTCAGTCAAGCGGGGAAGGCAGACAGACGGATTTAAGGGGAGTCCAAAAAACAAAAGTTTCGTTCTTTTCTTGTATGAGGGGTCCAAAGCTAGCAACCCTTAAAAAAGCGCCCAGTGGCCTGGTAAATAGGACCACTCTTCTGTGCTCAAGTGCTTAAACCCGGACATTTGGCCTGTACTCAAGCACAGATAGGGTGTTAAAGGAAAGAGTGTGAAGGAAATATACAAACCAGAAAAAACAGTGAGAAAGAAAATGGAACAAAGTAGAAGGATTTTTTTTTCTGATTCAGCTTTCACTACATTTGGAGAATAGATAAAGCCATTTATAAAGCCTAATATGCTCCTGTGAAGGATTATTTCAAGAGTGAGCGTGGAAACATCACCAAAGACCCGGCGCAATTACAATATTAAACATATGAAAAATGGATTGCAGTGCCTGTTCATGAATGATTTGAGTAAGAGTGGGCCTTGCCAGGATGGATAAGGACACTGATCAATGACATGTGTCTGAGGACGAGGAGGTTAAAGTGGGCACGAAGGCGGGGGTTCATCAGCCAAGGCACTCCATCAAAAGGCTGGCTGGGGTAAAGCTGGCGGCCCTGACACCCACTGGGGAGGGCATGGAGAGACGGCTGATAGAATTAGCAACTCATTAGCATCCAGGCCCAGCTTCCGTCAGCAGCATGTTCATCTGAGAAAAGAGACAGTGGGGAGGTTCTGATAGAGAAAAAAAAAGGGTAGAAGGGAGCCAGAGTAAAAGATAAAAACTGTGACAGGTGAAGATAAAAACTGAGGGAAAGGCGTCACGGAAATGGAGAGAGGGAATTAGTCAAACTTTAGATTTGACTGGCACGTTGATGAGGGAGTGTAAAAAAAAAAAAAGAGTTGCAAAGTTTTAAATAATAATAGAAAAAAAAAAAACAGGCAGGAAAATACTTGACAGACGCAAGAGAGTAGAAAAGAGGACAAACAGGCAAAAGAAGGTAAGAAGCAAAAGAGGAACACAGGAAGGCAGAGAACCAGTGAGGGGCATGACAGTGATAAAGCAGAAGTGACTCAGGGGAGGCTGAGCGAGGACAGAGATGAATGGAAGCAGTAGGAGAGAGAGGGAAAGTGACAGAGATGGAGGGAGGGAGCTGAAGGAAGGACATAAAAAATGAGAGAGGGAGAGCCGAAGAGAGAAACAGAGGGGAGACAGATTAAGGTGGAGGACTGCACTGGTCTGTTTCTGGACTGGATGACTAAATATGGTGCGGTCCGTGTGCTGCTGGGCCTGCTGGGAGATTCTTCCAGGGTCTGGTGCTGTCAGCCGCGTCTGGCAGACGAGCGTGTAGGTTAAACAGAGAGAGAACAGTGACATGGCTGTTTAATTCCACTCTGAAATAAATGCTAGCCTTGAAGCAAGTGTTAACACTTCTCCGAGACGATCCAACAACACTATACTGTGGCGAGAATCTGGTCTTTATTAAAAACTTAAAGCTTATTCTATATCACTACAAAAACTGCTAAACGTAAGCCGCAAAATTGTTCTGGATCGCGAGCTTTGCCAGGATGTCAGCACAGTGGTGGAGCTGGCCGACCTTTAAAATACTAAGAATCTGTTTCAGCAAGAAAATTCTCTTCTTTCAGCATTGACAGTGTGTTTAACAAGCCACAAGTTTCCCTCCGTGGGGGCAGACATTGTCTTTCATTAAATGTGGTTGAAGTAGCAACAGCTGCAGGCCCATGTCTCTGTGTGTAAGAAGAAGACGATGAATACCACACGAAAATGCTGGGACAGTTTTCAGAAAAACCTACTAAAGAGATGTTGATGCTTTCCAGAAAGCATTATTCATACTTAAGCGTGTTTTATTTTTTGGAAAACAATGATCCATTTAGTGTTCAACGCATTAATAAATCTGTCATTCATCAGCATTGTTGTTAAAAATGTAATAAAGTTATGAAAGTGATTACTTCACCAAAGTAACTTATTATGCAACTTATTCCATTTTATTGCCTTTTCATTATTTTTATAGCAAATGTTTTATACTAGGCAATAAAGCACAAAAGTCCTACAGGCTTCGCTGATCCGTGTTGTCTGTATTTATTTTAAAATGCGGCATTTCTGAATGACAAAACAATGCAAAACAACAGAATGAATGCCTCATTCTACAAATAAGCTTTCTGTTGAAAAGAATATACTGGATGTAACCCGCTTGTAATCACCAACATTTGATTCGTTGTGTAATTTAAATGCATAGAGGATTGGGTATGAAATGGGTTTTTATTTCCATCTCAAAGAAACTTAAACTCGTGTAAAGAAATACAAAAAAATGTAAAAAACCCACACGCTCAGAATCACTGAATCCAAAACATCACCGCACACACACTCGACCTTTAAATTGCAGCCTTTTGCAATTTTACAATTGCACATGCTGACACTGCAATTAATTGTGCAGCTCTAATTACATTTTTTTTTTTTATCACTAACTGTAATGGATGATTACACTGTAAATGCTGCTACATTGAAGTAGTTACTCTCCAACATTGTCAACAATTAGAGCAGCGATAGCGCCTTCCTCACTACGTTTGGATGTTTTGTACTGGCAACCCTTCTGCTTACATTACAGACCGTGCCTTTAAAGTTACATCTCACCCTCCATCACACAAACCTACCACTATCTGCTCTATAAATGATATAATGTTCATATGGCAGCCAAGCCATTTCAGGATGAATGGCTGCTTATAGTGCAGTCACAAATAAAAAACTGCACAGAGTTCATCACTGCAGCATTCCTCTGTGGATTAACGGCAAGGAAAATGTACTTGTGCCGACGTGCTACAATCCCCAGTGGCTAAGTTACTGCAGTGTTTAAATAATTTGCCCATTAGTATTATGAGCACAATATGTGAATGGAAGAAAATATACGAGGCTTTCAGAGTGGAAGCGGCCAGCGTAAAGAGTTGTGCCCGGCCACACAGATTACTCGAGCCATTTGGCAACTGGACTGGATTCAATGGTTTTAATCAACCAGTGACAGGCCAATTAGAAAGGATCAACGATGGAGGGTAAAAGGAAGGGAAGTGAGATTAAAAAGATGTGTGAGGGAGGGATGCAGACAGGCAGAAAGACAGGCGGAGGGAGAAACAGACAGGAACTGGAAGACAACAGGGTGGTCTGGTGGTTTCAGCAGAGACATTCCGGGAAGCGTTTTTTCAGCTTCTCCCTGTCACCGGGAGATCATCCCATGTTGAGTTGTCTCTCTTTCAAGCGTGGGCGCCTCTGTCAGAGTTCACAGATTAGGAAAACAGAAGTGGCTGAGAGGCTTTATTTGGCTTGGGTGTAGAGGAGGGCACCGGTGGGGGGCGGTGGGGGGCGTGAGGATAGGAGTGGGACAGCTGAGCCACTTTGTATCCCAAGTGGGAGCCTTTCACGTTCGCTCTGCGGAGCTGGCGTGGTGGGCCCACTCAGACTGAGGGTGAATGGAGGTCTTCTTGGTTGCCTCTCGCAGATGACAGCAAGCTGAGCCCCAGAACTGGTGCCCTGCTGTCCCTTCAGCCTGCTGTACAGTAATCCCTGGTGGGGTTATTAGCGGCTGCACAGGACCATGGAGGACTTTTTAATAGGCTAACAACAGGGCCACCTCTATTCTCATTATCATTATGGAAAGATGAATCGTATGAATATAAAAAAAAAAAAAAGAGTGTCACCAGAAATAAAAGAAGTCCCCGGGGACACAGATGGTTTGGTGATGTTTTTGATGCACTTCATCTGACAAACACTTTAATTTATGTGTCTTAATCATGGGCCATGTTTAGTCTTGTAGATACCATAATATGTGTAACGATTTTATTAAGAGAAAGCCATAAAGTAGTGAAATGTGCCAATCACACTGAGATGATTTGCATGTAATTTATAATGACATAAAGAAGCAAATCTTTCTTTGAGAATAACTGGAACCAGCAAAATGCTTAGAATTTGACTAAGGTGATTCATTTTATTCTTGATCAACAACTAAAATGAACAAACTTGATATTCTTGCTCTAACAACATCACTGCTGTTTGTATTAGAGCTCGACTGATAGCGATAGACTTATATAATAATGAAAGCAGAAAAAAGCTGATTATTTGGGAAATATTACACCGTTGCAAAAAAATCTGACACTGTCAAAAATAAGCTATCGATCCATAAATCTGGAATTGAATACCAAATTAACTGTCAAAAAAATATATATCTAGGTGAGAGTCATTTTTTCCCAAGCTATTACTTTTCATCAGAGTCTGTAATTCCAGTTGAAAACCCTAATAATAGCCATCAACCACTATCGGAGCCGTGATCTGCCAATACTGATAGTTTGTAAAATCACTAGTCTGTATCCTTAGACACACACACACACACACACACACGCTCAATAAGTAAATAAACCCAACCAGATGGATCAACATGACTGACAGGCCTCAGGTAGCAGGGGTCAGATACTGGGGGCCCGAATTCCACTTGATGATGACTGTCTCCACAGTGGTGACGACGATCCCGTTGTTTGTGTGTGTGTTATGGGCGTAAAGGGTCCTCAGAGTTCCTCGCTGGCAATCATTAGGGGCCGAGGAGGAGAGCTGAGGGCAGGAGGGGGTCAACTCTCACAGCTGAGGGCATCATTAGCAGGGGGATCACTGACAAATTTCTAAAGCCCACCTTATGTCCGCTCAAAGGCTGTGTGTGTGTGTCTCTGGAGTAGCTGCTATCTGCTATCAATTGGAAAACACACCCCTGGTTCTAAAGTCTTAGGACAAGTGAGGCGATCCAAAGAGTGTAAAAAAAAAAAAAAAAAAAAAAAACATCAATGAAATCAGTCTTCCCATCTTTACTTTTCCACCTCTGCATCTGACAGAAAGAGACACTGCAGGGAGAACGAAAGAAAGCACGCCCAGAGGAGGAATGCGGCAGCTTCTGTAGCCCAACCCACACGGCTGGCCCCGAGTCTGACAGCGGTTCTTTAAATCAACAGAACCTGATCCAGAACCGAACAGGAGGAGAGAAGACAGACAGCGCGAGGTGGAATATGAGGTCAAGCTGGTTCTCACAGACTCGGGCAGGAAGTTGCACTAAGCCACCGCTGTCTGTTAAATGCTCACTTCACAACTTCAGAACAAAAGCAGAAAAACGCTGATAGGACAAGTTGTGTATTTTTCTGTTAATGATGTTTTCAGCGAGGTCAGTGTTTCTGGTGAGAAAACAGGAGGCGTAGGGAGAGGAAAGCACATGAGCAGGCAGGGTTTTAGTGACTCAGGGCTGATTTGTGCGAAACAGATCAGAATAAAAAAAGCTTTACTTTTCACACTAACTGTATGTCACCAACATCCAAAAATAACTGTTCACCTATGTGTCTGACTTTTTCCCACAGTAAGTAACTGTTACAGTGTAGAATAAAATGCCACACGCAGCTCAAAAAATGACTGGTTAAAAAAATAGCAAAAAGAAAAACCGAGAAATTGCATAGACGATGCTGAAGTTGGGAGTTCTGCTGCAGTAGAAAATAAACAGGTTTGATCTGCTAACAGTATTCTAAATATGATTTTTCCTCAGACTTCTTTCTTTTTTTTGGCATTTTAAAACAAAATACCGTTAAATTCCAATTGCAAATATCACTATTAATATTATTAGTAGTAATTTTAAATGTATGTTAGGGACTCGTTCAAAGAAAAGTATTAAAAAACTTGAGAACTTTAACAGCTGAGTAATAAATAAATGTTTCACAAGTGAAAAACGTAACTGTGAACTCGTGAGTGGGAAGAAAAAGTCTTGAATTTTTCACTGACAGAGCAATGGACTATACAGTGTGGGAGTGAGCGGACGAGAGTTCACAAATTTATAGCCTTCTATGTCAGACTACGATCTGCTTTCAAATACAAGGAATATTTCCTCTACATGTGTTGTCAAGATGCGCCTGAGAAATGGATGACACCCACAGACTCCTTCTTAAAAAATTGTCACATTAAGGGCTGTGCATCAGGGTTAACAGAGATGATGAAGACATGCGCGAAATACCGAGGAGGTTGATGTTCCTAAAGTGTAGTGTTTTGAGCGTGTGTGGGTGGACCGAGGGCTCCTTGATTGAACATTTCCCATGAACCTGAATCTGACCCCGACCGCAGCTTTGGAGCGGTCTGCTTGGACGGTAGTGGTCAGGGAGAGGCAGGTGAGGTGTTCCTGGCTTCGAGAGGAAGTAACTCGTTTAGAGGGATGGAAGGATTTAAGGAGAGGAGAGGTGAGCATGCTTTTAAAGTCCTTTGAAGGCTGGCTGCGGTAGGCAGGGCCGTGGTTTTCCCAAAAAGCCCCCCCCCCCCCTAACAGGAAAACAGTCTCTTTTTTTTTTCCATTGCACAAGAGAAACCTCTACCCCACAGCCGAAAGCAAGTACCCGCTTTGAACTCACAGGGGGGAAAAACCGCAAATAATTTTATTAAGTGCTTGTAATACTCGCACGGTTGCGTACATTACACTTAAACGCACACATTGTTGACGGACAAACACATGCTCGTATAGCTGTGTATGTACTCACAGTATGTTACCTCACTCGCACAAGAAGACAAGTTATTGAGGATGCCAGAGTTTGTGACTCATCCGACACCACCCTTGTTTCTCTCCTCACAATCTCCACCTCCACTCTTTCCCCCTCAGAATTACAACATTGCCGTGCACTAGATGACCTTTGGCTTAAGGTCCCCATTGAGAGAGTCAAGAAGTTGTCCAAACCATTCACCTGAATAAAATATCGCCATTTTTGTCTGCAAACCAACATCTCAACATGACTGAACTAAAAATATCTCTCATTTCAACCTTTCTAGATATGCGTACATCCACGTTATAGTGCTTTAACACCGCTGACAGAACAGAATGAAGCTATAATAATAACTGTGCCTTAACTACGTTTTTAAACGTAGTTAAGGCACAGTTTTTTATGGTTAGGTGTTTTATGGTTAGGTGTTTGGTCAGGCTTAGGGAAAGACACCGTGGCTTAGTTTAAAACAATGTACACAAAGATGTGATAAAATATTACTAACAACGTATAATATTCAAATCAAAAGATGATCTTTCCCTAAAGCCTAAATAAACCGCTTTTAGTTTTTACCAAAACCTAAAAAGTTACAGGCGTGGGGATGCAAACCTCGTTCTCTGA
>JAPQRN010000012.1:7602844-7613713 GCA_037367275.1 Coranthus polyacanthus
AGCCTAAATAAACCGCTTTTAGTTTTTACCAAAACCTAAAAAGTTACAGGCGTGGGGATGCAAACCTCGTTCTCTGATGGCTAAGTCCTGGATTTTGTGTGTCCACCATCCACCCCAACCCCCTTGATATTGAACAAAGTGGAAAAAGTGGCATATAATACAATAGCAGCATTTTATTCAGGTGACTGGGTTGCTTTTTTCTTGACTTAGCATATATTAATCAAAGACCTCCGGTATTTGAACGACCTGGTATTTTAACAACATATTGCTTTGCCCACATGCTTTATCTGTGATCGACATTATCACGAGTCAACCAACAGGTAGCATACATGTTTGTCATAGCTTAACATGCATGCATGCACTGCATCGTCATGGGGTCAACGACTGGTCACCGACAGAACGGAAATAAATGCAGTTCCTTTGGAGAAATCCGCCCAGGACTCTGCCTTTGCTATCAACACGGACGACGTCTACTGTGTGTATATCCGAGCCAGACACGCACACTGATAGGTACTAAGTGGGCACAGACACACACAAGCAGACCTCACACACACATATCCTTTCTGCATCTGGAGGAAATGTGTGGCTGACACATGCAGAGTGAAGGGAGTGGCAGGATGAAGCATGTGAATCTTGGCCCCTGGATCTTCTTCTCACAGTAAGAGACATCTTAAGTGTCAAGCTGACGAATGACAGGTATTTTAACAGGAAAGGTAAGCACATACACACCCCATTTGTCACTCAGAGAGAAAACACACAGCCACTTAAGTCAGTAGTAAGACAGCGTTTCCACTTCATTCTCATTCCGCGTGAATGCGAGTAATGCACGGAGTTATCACACCACATTCGTCTTTTGGGCTAAATAGAAATTCACAGTGGGGAGGGAACGATCCAGGAAGTGAAGGACAATGAATTTTCTACACAAGAGTGAAGTCACAATCCAAGGGAACATATATTATTAAATCTGTTACATGTGAGCAGCGGCCGGGGTAAACTATACAGTAGTAGCTCCTGGACAACTCCAAAAGTCAAGGTGATCGTTCTGATTGCTCTCATTTTTTTAATCAACTCATACCATTTGTTAAAAATGACCAAAGCATGATTCAGAAAGCGCATGTCTGGCTACACCAGCACAGAAACAAAAGGAGGGAGAATTTGGAAGAGAGAGAAAGAGGATCAAACTTTTACCCTGTTAAACTACTGAAGCCCAAGATGAAAAATATCTTGGATGTGTTGACTTTACTTGTTCAGGTGAACGGAGCCAAGAGTCCCGAGGAACGCTTGCCTTTCAAAGCAGAAGAAAACGATCTGCTTATGTTATTTCTCCATCTCCATCCACAAGCCTTTCTCTGGGATTCATAAATACCACATACAAGCATGCACACACAACCAGGAGTGAAAGAAAAAAAAACAAAAAACCCTGCTCTGTGTTGCTTTGGATTAGCTTCCACATCATGTGCCTTCAGCTACTACTGGCTCGCTCTTTTATTGATGGAAACAGGGTGTGATGCGATTAAATAATGATGATTAATTTGCAAAAACATGGGAAGGATGGGCGCTCTCCAGATGAACAGTGCCTCGCCTCAGCAACTCAAACACTTTCTCCGTCCTCGGTGAACAGTGAGGATTCAGAGGCCTTCTTCATGGACTGATTCCAGTCATTTGCGGTGAGAGTGAGAAGTAGGTCAAGTGGCTGACACTCTTTCAGTGTGCAATAGCGGCATACTTAAAGTCTATTGAAGCAGTTAAGATAAGGAATCTGTATAGGTACTCTCTCTTTCACTTAGGTTTATTCTTGTTCCAGACAGGAGAAGAGAGAGGATGAAGCTCGTCGTTGTGAAGACTGTTGTTTCCTATCACACCTTTTCCCACAACAGTGTCAAATGAAGCATAGCATCACCTCCCAAGCAAACCACGAAAAAGACCCAACTCGTTCCAACTTTGTGATTTGACAGTCCGCAAACTTTGTTGTCAAAGATGAGCTGTTATTAGCAATACAAAAAAAATTGGGTATATTTTCAGACCAGGCACGGTGTTGTATTCCAAAGTGAATGCGACTTCTGAATAGCAAACATAAACATGTTTTGTTTTTGCATGCAAATATTGTTTAATATGCATATGGTGGCGTCAAAGCGAAAAGGGAAAATATTGGAAGTGACAAACGCATTGGGAGACTTGGCAGAGGCAGTGCGAGGAAGACGGGAACCGAGAAGCGCGCTGCTTGCTTTGGCATCCGCACTTGGCACTGACTCCAGTCGCTATTAAACCTCACGCCTCCTTATAGCCAACCTCTTGTACTTAGTATTAAATCCTCTGTGCGGACTCTTTCTTTTTTTTTTCTTCTTTTTTTTCGCTTATTTTGCAGCGACCCGCGGGAACCCGAGGAAGCTGACACCTGTCTGTTGTGTCCGCCGCACTCATCCTGCGCCTCCGGTTGTTCAGCGACCAAACACCTACTCATACAGTCACACAGGCACAGACTATATATGTCATGAGAATCATTGCCTTCGTTAAAACAAATGACAGGTAATTAAAAAAAAAAGCCGGTCACCACAAGCGCTGTGAGTTCCGCACTTATTTTAAAGGAATAGCTGGTGCGTAAAATCTTTTGTCACAACATACAAAGTGACCAAAAAGACTGTCAACTTACCCCCGCGTCACGTCGCGACTGTCGCCGTATATATATATATATATTTTTTTTTTAAAAAGACGTCCTTAAAGATCCACACCAATTACCCTTGAGGTTGCCTTCCGTCAGAAACTCTCCCGTCCAAGCGCAAAAAAAAAAGTGTCTCGTCTTACTCACACTCGCCTCGTAAAAATATTAAGGGGCAAGAGAAACGCGTAGCACATAGTCAAAAGAGCGAGGACACTGAGAGGAGGTAGAACGCTGCACCCATCCGCGCCCGAAGCTCAAACCAACTGAAAACCGTCCAGTACATCCATAGGTTGTAAAGCGAGCCCGGGGTAGGCTACTCCCTGTTAAAATCAAACCCAGATTTTCCCAACCATGTGTGCGCGAGAGAGGGAGAAAGAGGGACAGAGAGAGAGAGAGAGAGAGAGAGAGAGAGAGAGAGAGAGAGAGAGAGAGAGAGAGGTCTTAATATTCCAATTACCCACTGTGTTTTGTTAACTCGAATTTCACTTTACCTGTAATTTGGCAATACGTATAATTTAGTTGCGTCTGCAAAGTAACGCAAAAAACGCAAATAACCACTTAACCAAACTACCACTTGCTTCGAGATTTTTTTTTTTTTTTCTTCCCCTCTAACAACACAACTGGTCTCACTTTTACAACAAATACCTCCGCCGCTTTACGGACTGATACTGCTCTGCGTGCTCTAAATGCCCCATGGCTCGCTGTGTTCACAGGCTGCCATATGGAGGTCGTAATGAGAATACAACGTTGAACCTGTTGGAACAGAGTCGGCCTAGCGGGGCTCTGGGGCCCATAGAAACAAGAGGCAGATGCAGAATGGTTTAACGTATTAATCCTAACAACAGTCCGACACATTCTGAATTTATTAGGAAACGCCAGCGGGGTCAAAGCACAAAAAAAAAACTGTTGATGTGTTTAATAATATGTAACAACAAATGGTAAGTAGTGTCATATTAAATATATGATGGAATTGGTCCAATGTGTGTGTGTGTGTGTGTGTGTGTGTGTGTGTGTGTGTGTGTGTGTGTGTGTGTGCGTGTGTGTGCGACGTTCGTTTTGGCACAGAAAATAAGGCCCTGCGCCCCCGGCCACGACAGCAGAGCATTAACTCATTAACCGCATTCAAATGGCTTACATGACCCCTTCAAATGCATATGTGAATGAATGCAGTGCGTGATGATGGGTGTGAGTAATTTTATATATCTAATGGAGAGAGTGCGGAAAAGCGCAGCGTAGAGGTGATTTATTTTAGAGGTTTACCGTGACTTTGTGCGTAAAGGCGCACTGGAGACGTCATGGCTTACGGTTAAACTAATCAAAATAATAAGAACTCTGTTGTATAAACGCTGACACCTAACGCACAAAGGCTAAAAATACGTTTTGTTTGAAGCGTGGGTGCATAAATAACAGAGTTGTGTGAGCGGTTTTGGGGTTGCCTGTTACAAATTGCTTCAGCAAATTACAGCTGAGCACCAGAACTATTAAATTTGTAAATATGTATAGAAACGTGTGCTTCATTTGTAAAATCAACCCAGCAGAACCGCGAGGACAGCCACGCTCCCCCTTTTTTTTATATAATTCCTGTTAATTTACAGGCGACAGCAAACAGCATATTGCTCTGTGTGTTATTGCAGGTGCAGACTGCCTACCAGCGAGCCATGATTCCTGCATCACGGCCGATCAAATCCCGAGCACCTCCTGGCTCCGCTGTAAGCTGATCAACATTCCTCCTGTATTTACTGTACCATCCTCTGGGGGGGACAGCACACGGCCCGCCTCGGGTCGACCTGGGTCGGGAACTAGCTGCGCATTTGTACCTTTATTCCATTAATTCATCTTAATCAAAGACCATTTAAACCTGTGGCCATATCCACGGATATTTAAGATAAAAAAAATAAAAAATAAAAATCCAAGAATGTGCGTCTGCGTCAACGCGCGACGCCTATATCAGGACATAGCTGTCAAATACCTGTAATTAATGGACGTAAGTCAAGGCAGGGGACAGACATTTTCCATTTGTAATCTTTTTTTTTGTCATTTAAACGTCTTTTATACAGTCTATGATTTAAATACGAAGCAAAATCACTCATCAACTTCACCAAAAACTGGTTAATGTCCACAATCTAACACGCAAATGTAAAAAGATAAGGCCACGGGGCAAATTTTTGTGTTTTTTTGTTTGCAATACAGTTTATTCTCCGGACATGTATCTGCCACTAGTGTTTACTTGCTTTAATTTCTCATTTTACTTGTCAGACCTCCTGTGTAATTCTTCATTTCAGTATCTGAAATAACCTTTTCATCCGCTCAAGGAGGTTTAAAACAGGGGCTAATGCATCTCTTTAGTCGTCTGGTCTTGTTTTTTCTTCCCCTAAACCACTAATTTTGTCTAAAATTCCCCTTACTCTCAGATTGGTGTTGTGTGTTTTTAATTTTAGTGTCACGGTTTAAAGGGTTTACGCTAAGTACAGACATTTAAACAAAGCGGCCCAACAAAAAAATGTCTTGAAAACAAAATGACAGCAGTAAAACCCCGGTAAATGTATTTCAGCTCATCTTCATTCAGCTTGTTTCTAGTGCAGACACTCTTCATCTTCTTAATATCAGTTTAATTTTGACGCATTTTGTTTGTGTAAGAAAAGCGAGCAGGCACTAATCTAGGCAGATTATCTCTGTAATTACAAATGGGAGAGATTAGACTGCGTTAGAGACAGATTGAAAGAAAGCAAGACTAATAACAGGCAACACACTCACTTGTTGTCAGATGGGATTCAAGCAGGGAGTTCTCCTCGGTTCTTTAGAGTTGTTGCTCTTGGATCACGCTGCTGATTTTGTCTGCAAAACAAGCCTCAGTGGTCTGTCTGTTCAGAACCCCGGGGCTCTCAGCGCTGGGTTCCCTGCGGCGGACACCCTGGAGAAAATGTCAGCCTCCGGCTTTTTCCTCGCTTCATTTTTTGGCACCCCTGCTGTTGGGCGCAAAGAGAGATGCTTACCTTGTCCAGATGGAAACCCCCCGCCTGCCTTTTAGTGAGCGGAGGACGCCCTCTTGTGGCGAAGAGCGCGCAACCCTGTGTCAGTTGAACGATGTGACATATACCTACACAGTTTAGAGTCAACTTTGTATTCTTTCGACATAAATAACTCGCTGTTGTTGCAGCAAACTGAGACTGGTTGTTTGAAAGCCTGACCTAGATGATAAACCATTTTCAGAACAGACATTTGGACTGGTAACAACAGGAAAATCACAGGTGTAGGGGATAGTATTATTTATGTCACTGTTCCATTTACTTGTTCCAGTAAATCTGGCCATTGAGTCAACATGCAAAAGAGGTCTGACTCTGAAGCACACTAATGGAATGTAGCCGTCAGTGATGGAACCAGTTGCATCTGTGTTTGACAAGTGGATGATGGCTGATGATCAGAGATCCACCTGAGGTGCACGTGCAACACTGTGAGTCAGAGCAAAAAATCTTAATTTCGTGACACATGCCTTGTGTTTTCTGTGTTTGTAGGATAAAAACTAAATGTATGCATATTGAAGTGCTTATATGTGGTAAAGGGTAATGTCCGGTGAGGTGAGAACTTTGAGATCTCGTAGTGTTTTGGTGTCATTCCTTTTGATTCACAGACTTTTGATCAATACAGAATCAGGTCCCCTTTAGTTGTACACTCGAGCATTTATGCACCATTTGATCAACTTATCAAGGTGGATCAGTTTAGACGTGCACCAACATAAATTCAGCTGGACATATTTGCTATCCAGAACATCAATGCTCTTCTGTTAAAGCACTATCTGATGCCTTATACCTTATATGTTTGGAGCAATTAACTTGCCCGTGTGGAGACGAATAGACCAGAACCATAAACTTACCATTACTTAGATTTCCAACCAGCTATCATTTACACATTCATGTTTATTTAAGAAATCACAGATGACTGAATTGGAAAACTCATAGCAGCACTGACCCTGGTTTTATACCTGCAATTACAACAGTGATTTACAGTCCTGTACATCTTTCCTCTACATCGTTGTAAACCAAGTTATGGTTTTTAAAAACCTTCCTGTGAAAAGAGGGGAAAATATTGAAATAATAGGTTGCTTATCTGGGGGTTTTTGTGCTCTTTCTTATTATATGGATCAGTTCCAGCCACTCTTCCCCTAAAGTTAAATGGTTTAATAATCTATCGAAGTCCTGTTCTACCCAGTGAACTAAAGGTTATTAAAGACAAAGCGCTGGAGGGGGGTCAACAGTAGTTGGAACCTTCACAACACATTTTATAAGATCAGTAGTTTATTCCTGATCTATAAAGCATTAATGAATTACCTACTAACATTATTAAAACCAGTAGTTTAACGTTTAAATCCTATATAAAGAGTGTTCAAAGGTTGAACCTTATCAGAAACAGCTTCACGGTCATGCTAAAATAATCCAATATAAGAAATGGTTTTCATTGTATATAGCAGATGTTCTAACCTAAAATCCCCATGGTACATGAAATATATAAAAGACAATATACATCACTGTCAGAAGATTCATTGCAAATGACAAGCATAAAAAAATAGCTTTGTGTTTTACCAAATTATACACCTGACTTACTCCTACTGTGATTATATTTTATTTATAGTTATACTACACTTCACCAGACTCCTGCTGTTGCCCTTCAGTTCTCCATTAAAAAGTCTCACCATACAGAAAAATTAAACACACTGCACATCCACTTGCCTTCATAGTACGTGGTAGAGAAATGGGCCAAACACAGGGGCACAGTGGAACCCAACCGACTGATAATTAGCTGCTGCTGGCAATAACCCCAGAGAGGCTGGGTGGGTTTATGGGTGGGGTCGTGAGGGCAGAGTGATGGTGGGTTTTGGGACGAATGAGGAAAAAAAGAGGTCACGTCACAGAGAGAGAGAGAGAGAGAGAGAGAGAGAGAGAGGGTGCACCGAGGGCACTTCAGAAGACATTGAGGTCCGATGTAAAAATAAACAGCTTGAGCCCCTCTCAGCACACCCCCCCTGTTTATAATGACAGCCGCTTGGGGAACCCCGCCTGTTTACTTTCCCTCTGTCGACTCATCTTAAGTCAAGATGGCATGTTAGCGTTATTGTATACATCCTCTCACACACTCACTCGCTCAGGGCTCAGCTGCCACTCCACTTCAAAGCCTCAAGTCCTGAGTGGGAACGGAAGAGATATTAATGGGTATAATACCAGCATGTCCTTGTGCGATGCATGTGTGTGTGTGTGTGTGTGTGTGAAGGCCTAAAGTCCTTCTCTGTGACACACACACACACACACTTCCATTGCTTGGGGTGTGCGGTATCATCATGTCAACATTAAGGAAGGAGCACTATCAATAGCTCTTCTGCCAGTATTATTGTCCCATCCATCAATTTGACATCACACCACTGAAGGTGGTCTCTTCCCAGCTCACACTGATGACTCAACCGCAGAGAGTTTTTAAATAAGGATACCTTGAGGCCGCAGCCTGGGATTTGCAGTAACCCAATCTGCACTCCTGAAGACTCGGAGGATGTGTGCTGACCTCAGTGTGTACGTGGGGGGGTACTGTTGACTTGCTGTGGGATTATTTTTGGTTTAGCTGCTTACTTATTTGACAGCAGTGACTATCCAGGATGATGGTGGGAAATTGGCTTCCCCACTTGCAGTGCATGTGTGATTAACCCGCGCAGAGAAAAAAAACGATTGCTTTAAAGTATGTGTGTGTTTTTACATACATGTATGCATGTCGGTGCATTAAGGAGTGGGGGGGGGGTTCAGGTACCTCTCTGGTGGTATTTAGACCCTTCATTTGTGTGGAATCCAGCATCATTATCCCAAAGTGTTGCCAGCTGGAAGTGCTTGGGAGTTCCCATTTGAACTCGATGTGTGTTCTGAAAGACGGAGAGAGAGCGAGAGCACTGAAACGCTTTAATGAAAGCTCACGTCCTGGTTCTCATTCTGCCTTGATATTCATGAGCAACAGAATCTGGCACTGTCTTGTCGATTAGCTAATAAATTGTACGGTCACAACAATGCCACCCAGGGCTACAGAGCTGCTGAATTAGATGTAATCCAGTGAGCTGGAAGTGGATGCTGATGGGGATTCAATAAAGGCACACTGATAGTAAATAATGACAAAGCAAATCTGAAATCAATTAGAGGAAAAGGTTGAATCTTTTAATATTTCCCTGTTGCTCGTCTACGTTCATAAACATCAATACTGGTGGTTAATCTGTCAGTTCATGGTCTAGCGGCGACTGGAAAGAGTAGAAAAGATTTATACTTGCCCTGAAAGTGGTGCTTATTCCTATATGAACTACAACTGGTTTACATTGAACTGAAGATATACAGGCTGAATGACAGGTGGTTCCAGCGGTTTCACGGAAAAAGTGAACATGGGTTAATCAGAAAATAATTCTACGAATCGGTTTATCTGATTAGAAAGTGCCATTTTATCTCAGCCAGACCAGTTACGTTCAAGCAGTACTTAAACTGGCTCCTTCTCAAACAGCCAATGTGACATTAATAGAAACCCTGAGCCAATAAAACCCCAAAAGGCCACCTTATCTGGGATCACAGATAACCACGGTTTAACAAGCACCCCCACGTTTAATAAAACGCTGACATGATGACACCTTCTCACCACTAGATGTCAGCGTTAGTCTAGTTTGACGCTTTGCTCCACCTGTTACAGGATTTGCCGGGTGTGAGTGTTGTAGCAGGGCCATTGATGAAGTCAACGTCCAAAAAGTCAAAACATTTCACAACAGCACAGAAAGCCCATACGACTGATCCCAGGTCTTCAATACCTGCTACGCTGTTTTTATTTAGGACCCAAATCTGTCTCATACGCCGCAGTATTCAGAGTGCAGTTAAATGTTTTCTTCTTTTTCTATCAAGGAAAAAAAGCCAATTCTGTTTGTGCAAACCCGTATTTAATTTACTCTAAGAACTGTGTCTTATAGTCAGAGTTCAACTTCATCTGCTATATTGATATTTTCTGCATCAATAACCTTAAGGACAGTCTTAAGGCAATGCGGTGTTGATGTTTTCTGTAAGGCTTAAGTCTCAAGTATCTATGGAGAAAACGTTCTTTGTCAAGCCCAGTGGTCAGCTTTCCATAGTCATTTCCGTTCACAAAAGGGGTATTTACCTTCAATATGGTTTGCATAAGCTTTAAGGAGGCTCAGGGTGGGTCAGTAATTACAATGCAATTCAAAACCAGCCCTCCTATTACCAAAAGGATGTTTCTTCTCACCAGTCGAAAATATTAAATGGGAATAATGGGCGATATGAGTCATGGCTTTTCTGGAATAATCTAAAATTCTCTGTTCTCAGAGACACTAATTGCCTTTTAATGCATGTACAAGTTTTTTTTCTGTTTTGTTAAACGAATTAAAGTCATACTATAATTTCATTGAATTCCATTTCACTTAATGGGCGAGTGTGATCCGTTCCTGTAAGTGGCACATAAAAAGTTTAGGATGAGAAATTCATCTGACAAATGCCCAGCCAATTACCAGAGTATTACATTTTCTTGTTCGTCGTGGTCTCGTTTCCGTGTAACATGAACCATTTATGAATGAGACTAAATGCCAAACAAGTTCATAGCAGTGTTCCCATGGGGTCAACCCTTGTGCACTTTGAGCTGAAAAGCATCCCATTTGGCTCTCCTTTTACATTCAGATCCTTTTGACAAGTGCATGCAGGCAGCCATGCAACAACACACCCAGACACAGAGACACAGAAACCTGCCCCCTTTGAGTCTAAACCTCTATATGTCCATTCCCTAATTGGTGGTTCTTCTTTCAAAGGAGTGATTATGTGTGTATGTGTTTAGAGGCGTCCTCTCTGTGCAAGGCGTCTCGATTCAGTCCATCTCCAACACCAGAGGGGACAAAAGAGGCACCCGTTCCTCCTCTCGGGGCGAGGGGCCGTTGACACCAATAAATCCCCCTCTTGCCCACCCCTTCCACTTCCTCCCCGGTGTGTTGGGGTTATGTCAGGAATGTCCTGGGTCCTATTGTCCCCCGGTGCTCTGTTTTTGGTAACCCATCACCAAGCATTCTCTGCAGCTCACAGTGCCTCCTCCCTCTCCTTATACATGAACACACACAAACACACACACACACACACACACACACACACACACGCACACACACACACATGTCCACACCCCCTGGGCTGTGTGTCCCCTGGTCCCTC
>JAPQRN010000012.1:7625257-7635761 GCA_037367275.1 Coranthus polyacanthus
AGTGACCCCTGATGCTGTGGTTGTGGTGGTGGTGGTGGTGCCGGATGGCAGTTTGCTGTGGAATGGCTAATTAAACAACACCATAAAAGGATCCCAGCTCGCTTTAACGAAGCCCGTCAGCTTCTGACGAGTGGGGCTGGGGTGCCGGGTTGGGGGTAGGACGCACCATGGAGGAGAGAGGTGGGGTTGGTGCTGAAAATTGGGCTTGTATAACAAGGGGACTTAGCTCTTTGGTTTTGCAGTGATTGTTCACGCTCCCTTAGGTCTCAATAGGGCGCATGGTGAGGGTGCGTTGGGGGGCAGCCCTTAGGCACAGATAGGACCCCCTTCTCCCCTTCTGCTGTGAATGCTATACACACATACACATACACATACACACCCACACATAACACATACACAAACACATACACACTAACACCCCCACGGTTCTATACAAAGGCCTCTACCCAAGGTTCAGGCAGGAGCTTATCCAGTGCAGGGGCACAGCAAGGGGCAGGCCTGGCCAGACTGGCTGACTGTGCCCACTGGGGACTGGTAGAATGGCACAGGGGGGTGGATGGAGACGGACAGCTTGGAGAGGAGAGAGGGGAGTTAACACGAGTTACTCAGAGGCCAAGACAAAAAGCGTCAGCAAGCCAAGCTGGACTGACAAAACCAACATTGTTTTTTACATTTTCATATCTTTTTCTTGCTCCATTAAAAAGATAAGGGAAGTTAAGGAATTTGGCAAAGTGTGTATCTATTTAGAAATAGTCTTCAGTGGCAGAGATAGTGCAACACTGAAATCCCCCTCCTTTCAAATCAACAGATATGTCTGGAGCACATCTCCTAATTAGTTTTGTGTTGTGGCATCTCTAGCAGAACACTCTCTGTTGGATCTTTGGCAGGCTGACAGACTTCAGAACCAGCCAAGGTTGGGAAATATCTAAGAATTCAGAGAGTTTTAGCCACAGTATTTTTTTTTTTTAAATTCAGTAGCCTACTTAAATATCTTCGTTGAAGTAGTTGAATGGACAACTATTGTATCTTTGGATTGGCAAGATAGATATTTCTTGCATGCATATTCACCCATGCCACAACAATTTAAAACAGAAAGATCTGCAATGCAAATAAATAGGTTTCCACCGCTGCCTGTCAATATTGCATTCCCTTTATTCCCCGCTGCCTTCACCATCTCTCCCAGTCCTACTCCTGTCTTCGCTCTCCCCCATATTCAACTCTGTCTCTGAGCCTTAACCCAAAGCAGATGGCTCGGGAAGCATGTCAAAAATCTGTCTCCCGTTAACGCTACTTTTGAAGCCCCTCTACATTTTTTTCTCTCCCCTAAAATTCATCATAAAGTTATTTTTGCAAAATACCCAGTAAACAGCATCAAAGTGATATTTTCCCCTTTTCTCTGATGACAAAAAATGAAAGAAACAGCACCGAGTGTATAGCTTGTCCTTGTTATTGAGAGAATGCTGCCCCGCGCTGATGTGCAATCTGAAGTCAATCTGAGCACCGCCCTGCATCCTTTTGTTTCTACTACAGCATTCCAGTCATGATGGAGAAAATGCTGCTGGTTGCGTGATCACAAGCTGTGATTAATGGTGATCATATCGTAGACAGCTCAGTGGCTTTGTGATGTGATGGTGGGCCCACTTTGAACTCGGGGATTGATGAACTCATGCGAAGCCAGAAAAAAACATTGTGGCACTCACAGATACGCACTCAATCTAGCTGTGTCCCCTGCTTCCAGTCGTTACGCCAAGTTAACTGTTATTTGGTCACCATTCCACTGGATAATGTTATATGGACTGCGCTTATTTGGCAGCAATTGTATCCAAAGCGTTTTAAAATTTGACTTTCAATCTTTATTCACACTCACACTCAGGAAGACTCCAGTGGTAGTAGTGAGTGACCATGCTGACTGTGTTTGGGGTTCGTTGATACTTTAATTCAAACAATGATCCCGCAATGACAGACAAAGCTCAAAGTGAACATTTTATTCGCTAAGGTTACTGCTAAAATCTATGAATGCAAAATAAACAGTCCAAATGTGATTGGGGAAAAAAAGAGAAAGCATTTTTTTGGCCAAAGTGTGGACAGTTTACAGACTGTCTTCTTGATTTAATTTCTACTGCAGTTCTCACAGTTGTGTATTTCAGTGTTGTGTACAAAGAGGAGTTTTGGTTTTTCCTGAAAATTAAGCTGATTTCATACTCTGGTTTGGGAAACCTATCAAAAATCTGTCTCTACTACATTTGCTTTGTTTTGTTCTTGCCTCTTGGCCCTTTGGACTTTGCTGGGGCAACATTCCCAGATCTCTGTTATATCTTTGCTTAGTTCCATGTTGAGTTGTATTATAATGGATACAATGAATTACTCAAAACTAATTAAGATTTATATTGCAATAAACCAGATATGTATTTCTCGTCTCGTGAAGTACAGTTGTTAAATGTGCCTCTTTCAAAGAAAATTTCGTCACTATTAGGGGGCGAGGACTACAACACCAAAGTGAAGCCAGTGTGGAAGTATTTAAAGTGTAATACCACTGACAGCCACTAGATGCTGACTCTAAAAACGCCTGGCTCCTGTAGACTTACATTGAACTTCTCTCTAAAAATACTAAGTCAATAAATGTTTTCCAGGAGTCATTCTGGTCTCATTCGTTTTATTTGGACCCTCTAATAAGTGTTCTGGTGGTCCATCTTTAAATTATTGCTCCATTAATAAGATTTTAGGGCAAATATAAGGCTTTAACAGGTGTGTATGACACCTCACTCACCTGCTGAATCAGACTTTCAGAGCATCTGTTTAGTGAATAAGATGGCTTTTGTTCCCTGATAGACAACTCGACTATAGTTGTCGTAGAAGTTACGCTAACAAGACCATACAATGAATTTGTAAGGCAAAAGTTTGATGAAATGTACATTTTTACCAGTAGTAAACTAGTGTTTAGCATTAGCTCACTCACGACAACCCATGACCCACCTTTTCTGCTCTCGTAGCTCCGCCCTTTTGTCCAAATATGCTAATTTGTACAAACCCTGGTTATAAAATGAAAGTCCAAAAACCAATTAGTGACACAACAGTAGCTCCGTCCACTTCTTATATACAGTCTATGGTCACCATTAAGTGTGAATTTTGTCGGATGTAGTGGCATCTAGTGGTGAGGTTACAGGTAGGAACCAAGTGAACACCCCTCACCTCACCCTCTGTAGATATAAAGAGCTCATTGTATTTAAATATAGCTTTACGCTTGGTAAGTTAAAGAAAGCACAATAATTCTTATTTTTTTGGTGATTATACACTAATGAAAGCATAATTACTAATACTCCATTTTTTCAAATGGATCCCTCTGAATCCTACACACTGCACCTTCTCAAATGGGGTTTTATATCTACATAGAACTGATATTTAGGAACGGCGGGGTTACTTTGAGTTAGAAACTGTGAGTTTCCGTAAACCATTCCCCCTCTACTTTCAGGAATCTCTGCTTTTATTCTGTAAAGATGTCCGGCAAACTTTAATTGGGGAGGCTGGTGTGACCTCAGAGCATTCCAGGGTGATTACCCTTATTCAGATCTAACAAATCTAAAATAGAAAGGGATCTCAGCAGCCCGGGTCAAGCCTCGCTCTTCTTCTTTTCCTTCTTGTCCTCTCATTTTGTTTTATTTGGTGCATCCCTTTTTGGAAGAGCAGAAGAGTGCCCCATCCTCTTTCTATTCTGTGCATCTCCTCCTCCTCCTCCTTTGCCCTCTCCCCCTCCCTCCTTCATTCACCCCCTAGACTAGGGAGTGATGAGGGTGGAATTAAATTGATCACCGCCTTCCGGAAAACAACAGGAAAAAATAGTGCATTCCGAACGCCAGGAGGGCGTTCCCCCTGGTCTTCCCTATGGCAGGATGACATCATTGGCTTGCTGCCCAATTCCCACCGCTCACAATAGGGTCACTGTTGCCTTCTCCACGGTGCCACAAGAGCCAAGAGAGGAAGAGAGACAGAGAGAGCAAGACACAGAGAGAGGGAGATAGTGAAAGACAGAAGAAAAGGAAACGATGCCAGCAATGCTAAGACCTAAAGGCCTGCACTTTACACACTAACACACAAACATCTACAGACACACTGACCAGTGCTCCACATTCCTCTAGACAGACTTGGTTGGTTGAAGACATCAAGCAGTGTTTGAATGGCTGACATTTGACAGAGGAACATACAGCCTATCGGGGTTTATTTGGACAGTTGTCATGTGTTTTCATTTCTCACTACTCCTCAAGATTCAGTCTGTCTTTCTAATCTACATTCTCATCAGTGAAATCAGTGTTGGCATGCCGCATTGATCAAACTGAATGCTTGTTGTTGTAAAGTAAGTTACTTTGGTTTACACAAGATGACAAATGGAAAAGTAACTCCAATGGAAAAGACTTCAGACAGAAAGACTGTCGACGTTAAGTTTATCTGAAATGAATATGTACCATCACACTCCCAGTTCAAAAAATCCAATTCTCATATAGTGCCAGTACAATGGCATTAACCATTTTTATATCAAGTAATTTGATGTAGAATGTGACCACATGTCTTTCAGAAGCTCTGTCCAACTTAGGTAAACCCTGACCACAAGTACTGGCAATTCGGTCATTCTCCCGACCACTAAGCCATTGTGTTGCCACAGGCCATCTTGTCGAAATGAAACAGTTTGCCCACAGCCACTGACCACAACAGATGTTCCCTTGCCTGACACTCTCCTCAGCATGTGTGTTCTGTTGAGTCTAGAGCCAAGATACTTTCATAGACTGGCACTGTGTAACAAAAACAAAGAAAGGGAAATTCTACGATGGCGTCTTCACCGGTCTGTGACAGGATTCAGATTGAGGTAGCCCTGTTTAAACCTGTTAAACCGCATTAAAAACTCCTGTGTCCTGCATGGAATACATTCAAATAAGCACCACAGGTTGCACAGACATGGTGGACTGCTTCGGTGTCACGACCTGAACGAGTGCTGCCGCCCTTAACTGCAATCAAGGATGTCGATAAACTGGCAGGGCTGGCCCCCGGTGCCCTACGGCCCTCTGGTATGTTTGTGGAACACACAGGAGGGTAAGAAGGTGACAGCCTGCCGAGATGCCAGGAGGACTGGGAAGGTTTTGGGAAATGTCTCGCCAATGTGCGAGCGCGCACTGCCGCCCAGGGGGTGCCTGTCTGCTTGGGAAACGGACGGAAAAGGACGGGGGCCTGACAACAGGCTGAGTGTGCGCTCAGAGAGATAGTTTGTCCAAGGGATGTACCAGATGTTGACTCACGCTGGTTTGCTAATCGGGAGCCACAAGCCCCTGGAGCCATGAGTAAATAGGAGCGTCTGCCTTTTTCTGTCACCACAGGGAAATGGTATTGGGCTGGGGGTTGGTGGGGTACATATGAAAAATGAAGGAGAGTAATCAAACTGAAAGGCACTGCGGTTAAAGAGCGGCAGAACAATAAAGGTCTAAAGCTTCCTTAAAACTCAAGCTCAAACTGCTTATGTCTCAATCAAGGATTAAGGTGGTTTTTTAACTGGAAACCCAGCAGGAACAGGGAACACCCATTCCCACCCACCTGTCATTGTAAATAAGGATCTCTTCTTAATTGAGTGCCTGCTGAAATAAATGTTAGTGAGGGAACAGCAGCAGACAGAACCATTAAAATGACTGACAACAACTACAAACTCAAACAACGGTGCTGCATAGTAAAAATGAGGCTATTTAGGCTAATATGTCTTGAATTGCTTGATTACAATTATTAACTGCTGTCATGAGTTGTGACTAGTCTAAAAATAGTTGATTTGTTTCCCTCAAAAACAGCGAGAGAAAGTCACAATACTGAAAAAAACATCATCTAAGCATCTTTATTTCCACTGATAAATAGGTTTTTCTGTTAGATTGATTGGATTACAGAGATAGAACGAGTATTCAGCTCCTTCAATTATAAAAGTAGAAATACACCCGTTCAGACATACTTCATTACAAGTAAAAGTCCTGAATACAAAACTTTATTTAAGTAAAAGTACAGAAACATAATCAGCACTAAAGTTTCAAAAGGAAACGTACTCATCAAGTCTTGTATTAATAGAATATTATTCTGTTTATTATAGCCAAATTGAGATTGTTTGTATAATACTGGGTAGATTAGTGGTATAGCACTACATCACATCATATAAGCAAATCATATGTTTTTTCATGTTAAAAGTAAAGCAACTGTAAGTGTCAAATACATGTAGTGGATTAAAACATACAATATTTCCCTCTGAAATGCAGTAGAAGTATAAATTAGCATGCAATCAAAATGCTCAAGTAAAGTACAGCACTTCAGTAAATGTGTCTAGTTTCCTCTGCCGTTAGGTTCGATTATAATAACTGAGCTAATCAATTCCTAGATTTGGACTTGCTGCAGCTCTCTGACTGCACTAGAAACCTTTGTTACTGCAACGGGTAACTATGAAGAAGCAGGAAGCAGACAACAGATAGCACTCTGCATACGCCAAGCAGCAGACAGAGCCTGTTAAACGCATTTACACTCCAATAACTTTCACAAGTCAGAGGGCCTATGTGGAGAGAGAGAGAGAGAGAGAGAGGGAGAGAGAGAGAGAGAGAGGGAGAGAGAGAGAGGGAGAGGGAGAGGGAGAGGGAGAGAGAGAGAGGGAGAGAGAGAGAGGGCAGACCGCTTGGCCAAGTAGATCAACAAGGAGCTATTGATACCAGAGATCTGTGGTGGTGTCAGTCTGAGAGCCAAACAGGATCACAATTGTGGTTTGTGCCAATAACCTTGTTGACCTTATTTAACCTTGGATTTGGCCAGCTGAGAGCTCAGACTACAAGTGTCCATTCACAAAAGAAAATTGGGAAACCCGTGTTTGTGTGAGACTATTGATATTCACAGTATGGCCAGAAGTAGGTGGACGACCTGCTCGTCATGGTCTTGGGCGAGGCCGCGTGGCTCCAGCGAAGCCAATCTTCACGCCACAATACGTAATCACAGTCAGTGATGGGAGATGTAATGCCCCGCGTGAAAATACTCCGCCGCGAGTAAAAGTTCTGCTTTCAGAACCTTACCTACGTAAAAAAGTGTGTATTGTCAGCAAAATGTAACCTCATAACATCCACCAGGTCAGGTGACCCGTTTTAGGGTTAAGGTTAGATTTGAGCCATGTTTAAACTGATAGGTTGTGTTTCAGGCACGTGTTCCACACAGAAACTAGAAGACGTTCCCTTTCAAATGAAGCCCATTTCATGCATATTGCTGTTACGCTTGTTCAGTCGTAACCCTAACCCTAACCGTAGCTTAGCTTTAGTTAGGTTCCATGACAGGAGTGACTCTTAAAAGTTTAAGGTTGAGCTCATTTGCACTACTTTATACACTGCTGGGCAGCTTCATCTACAGCAGTGCATCATATGTTTTTAGTGTCACTGTCCTGTGAGAACCATGTTTCTCTAAAAAGTCACTGAGCTCAGAAAAACATTCCTGTTTTTTGCTTTGTGTCGATGGATTTTCCAGATAATCCAAGAGGGCGTTTAAAGAGTTTATTTAACTTAAGAAGGAGGAGAATTTTGTTAACCCAAAAGGGACACTTAATAGGAATGATTATGGAACTCTGGGCTAACAGCCAGTGCCGATACAGATGTTATTTTGTGTTTGTTTATTTTGTTTATGTTGTTATTTATTCCTTCTTTCGTACCAGGGAGATGAAGAAATCTAAAAGAAATAACCAAACTGTTTTAAAGTCTTCAAGGCCTTCATCACACTGAACAAATTCAGTCATACAAATGTACAAAACAACCTTTAATATAACATAACAGATAAACATCAGCCACTGTTATCAGTGAAATGTCTTGATTGCAGATAGATAAATGTTCAGCCGATATATCTGTGCATCACAAAGACTTAATCCTACAATTTACCGCAAACATTCAAAATCAACACATTTGGAGGTTCACGGCTCATTGGGCATGAAAGGGATGAAAAGTTGAAATCTGAAAAGTAACTAACGCTGTCCCGACAAATGTAAAGGGAGTAACATTTCCCTCAGAGATGTAGTGGAGTAGAATTGTAAAGCATAAAATGGAAAAACTCAAAGAACTCGAATTTGTTAAGTAGAGCATGTGGTAACATTCCACCACGGATCACATTTTAGATGGTAGTGCTCACCTGGATTTGACTTTTTATTTTAAACTTCTTTAGGTTACCCCTCTCAAACTGGCTGAAGTCCAGAGGCTGTGCAGGTGTGTGACAGGGAGATGTTGTGGTGGATTTAAAAAAAAAAAAAAAAAAAAAAAAACTGTAATGAGATTATCAGACAGAGACAGACTTCAGGAGCCGGGCACCTTTCTGAGTCAGGCTGGTAACAGTGTGTTTGCATGCATGAATATGTGAGTGTGTGTATGTGCGTGTGTGTGTAATTACAGCCAGGTCCCCGGCGTGGAGCCCAGTAGAAGTATCGTCAGTCTGTCTGTGGCATGCGGTGGTGCTGACCTTCCCTCTCTCCTCTCCTCTCTCCTCAGGCCTGGTGACTCTCTGACTGGCTCTGGCTCCACCAGACACCCCACCCCACCCCACCCCATCCCACCCCATCCCACCGCACACACACAGGTGCTAACAGGACAGCTGGCTGCTCGCTTTGTACGCAACACGTCTGCTCAAGTCTTCCCTTTGTAGGTATCGCAAACTGCACAAATGAGTAACTTCGTGAGTTTGTTAGATGGTCTCCTTAGTTAAATGCTGCATCCTGCATTGTGTTTGAAACTTGGGATCTCGTGATATTTGTTTAAACCAACACACAACACTGTTTCCATGTCCATTTTCACAGTATGGAAGTTGTGAAAGCTGTGTGTTGTGTGTGTGTATGTGATGGTAAAACCAGTGATCCAGCCGGCTCCAGACCTTATTTACCTGTCTGTTTCTCTAATATTTGGTCAGTTGATCCCAGCTCTTACATCTCCATGCTGGGCTGTGGGTGCGCACACAGACATGCACACACACATACACGCACAAATACACACACACAGACACACACCGGGCAATATAATGAGTGAGTCTGACATTAATCCTTAAGGGTTTTGGTCCTCAGCAGGGCAGAGCTCAGGGCCTTGAAGATGAAGCAGAGATGGATATGTGTGATATAACACCATAGTAGAAGAATGTAGGAGGAAGATGGCAGGTTCATCAAACAATGTGGTCAGTATGAGTCATGAAGATTCTTGGAGAAAATCCATGGCTTTCGGTCAATTCATATTTTGCACAGCGCAATGTCAATGTTTTCAAGTCGGCACTCATTCATTTTCATGTGTGAGTGTTTCGTTAACGCCACGGAAAGTGTGAGCGTGTGTGTGAAAGAGGATGTCTGTACGATCCTACATGTCTTTGTTTGTGTGTACAGTGGGTGTGCAATCAGCGAGTCTGGAATGTCTCAAGACATTGTGAATCCTGATGATCAACATTGTGATCCTGTGTTACATGTGCTCAGGGTGCGTTTACCCAGAATGACTTAAATCTGCGATATCACGGCAAAGGTGGACATTTCATAGGCAGTGATATAGAAGCAGTGGTTTGAGGTACTTCCATGTTATTTTATACCTCCGCCCACTTCATCTCAGAGGCAAATGTAGTACTTTGTGCTCCCTTACGTTCAGATGACGTCTTTGATTATTAGTTACTTTTAAGACGTGTATTTTATACATCAGTGCAACAAGCTTTTAAAATACAACACATTGTTAAAGATTAAAGGAGTGGTTTCCATCTTTTTTTGGCTTCTGACGTCTTAGAAAAAGCAGTGTGTAGTCGAGGTCATGTTTCACGTGTCTATGAGTTATTAACAGCTCCACCAAATTCCCTCTAAACTTCATGTGGTTTCATTTCAATAAATGTTTAAATCATCCAATATCTCACCAAAACTCAAAGATTAGAGAAAAGTCCAAAAACTGACACAAAACAGATTTGTGCATCAAAGTTTTTTTCTTTTTCCTCTCCCGTTAATAATCTGATAAGCCCTCAGATCCCTGTAAGACTGCATATAAAGTAACAAGCTCCACCTCCAGCAGCTCTGACAGTAACATGCTACTTGCACAGACCTACTGATGCTTCAGTATTAATAATCTATTATTGTCATTTGTAATAATAATAATAATAATAATAGGCAACATCAGTCTGATGGACCAACGTATGTACTTTCATTTCAATACTTTAGGTACATTTTGCTGCTAATGTTTATGTACTTTTCCTTAAAGGTTCAATATGTACGTATGTAACAGCGTGCTTGTGTACGTAAGTGAAGTCTATGTAGGAGACTTTGTTGTTCTGGGAACGTGAACGTGCTTATTCGTGTTAGCTAACTGCATTTCCAAGCCAATGGTAGCTGGTGTTGCGCACTGTTGCAGTTGTAGAAGAGCAGAAGTACGAGACTAAGGGTTTTGGCAAGAAAGAATCTATCTATCTATCTATCTATCTATCTATCTATCTATCTATCTATCTATCTATCTATCTATCTATCTATCTA
>JAPQRN010000012.1:7659588-7671490 GCA_037367275.1 Coranthus polyacanthus
GGGGTGGAGGTGGGTTGTAAAGCAGCTTGCGGAAGAGCACCAACATCACCAGGCTAAAGCAGCAATGTTAGCCAAACAAAGCAGTTTAAATATGCTGCCCTGAATGAGGATAAGGGAATCAGCCGAGCCATCAGCTGATGTGGGCTGGCATGAGATCAGCTGCTGTCAGTGATGTACTGGTGTGTGAGCTGACTTTGCGGCCTGCCTGAACTAACGCTGTGCTCAATTTGTCTTCGGTTGTGGTATGATGGTATGATGTATTGTTGTGTTTTATTACACAATATATTTTCCTGACCTTTGTGAATCTCGCCCCTGAATAATACCCCATGTTGCAAACTGCTGAAACTAGCTAAAACTAAACCGAAATTGTAAACAAAAAGTCCAAATGAAGTAAAAATAAAAACTAACTGTCAATACAAAACTGTTAAAATCTTTGCTGGTGGCTCAAAACTCAGATATGGGTTCATAATGTGGCATGTATAGTGTGCAGCAGCTCATACCACAGCACACTCTAGCCCTTCACTTCAGATGATACATTACTAAAAACTGATCTTGGTTGTAAGGTCAAGTGTATATGTACTCATTTGGTTTCAAGTTGTTATTGTACCCAAGAATTTACTGCATGTAATTCCATATTTAAATCCAATTCAGTGAGAACAGGAAGTTACAGGAAGGTTTCGAGGTTTGGGTTTCACCAGAGGCCAACCATGCAAATCATCAAAACTCTCAAATTACTGTTCAGTCTTTTAGGGAAAAGGCGTCCATCAAATCAATCAAAAAGTTGTTGATACCATGGCAGACACAGTGGCGGTGAGCTTCTTTTATCTGCCCGAGTAGCTGGTCTAGTGCCTCCTTCTGGCCTCGCTGTCGGGGGGCACGGCCATCAATATCCCTCCAACCTGCAGACAGAAGAAGATATTATCAGTAATGGGTGCTTTAATTATTAAGATTTAAAGTGCTGATATAGGATAATGTAATGGTAAATTATATTGCACATTTCTAGTAACATGAATCAACTCAAAGGCTTCAGTCAGTATTTAGATGTACTGTATCAGGTATTAGGTGTAGTCTTTTCTACCACTGGATTTCCCATTTGTTAGTTGAGAAGATGCCCTTCTTTGTTCTATATACAGTATTGTCTTCTGAAAAGCCATGTTGTCTGACTAACTGCTCTAATTCAAGTGTAGATCATTCCACAAGTTTAATCTTTTTCAATGACCAAATAAAGCTAAAACTCTGCTGTCAGTCATTCTTTTTGTTTTAGTGTTCAAGGATTATAACAAAGATAGTTATCAGGAAAGAGGTGTTACTGCTGGGAAAGCATAAGGTTTTTGTCCATGATTGTGCATACAGTGGAATATTTCAATACATCAACAGTATTTGGTTTATTTGAAATCGGCGAACCCGGATCAAGGGATGATGGAGCAATAACTTTGGTTAGATGAAAATAAACCTGACTTGATTGTTTGAACTTTAATGGAAAACTTGTTCGTGTGAAGCATGCGTCAGAATCACACTACTCAGCGGTGGGCTACTGGAGGAGGAGGATTATGAAATGCAAAAAAAACAAAAAAACAAATGCATTTATTTCTCTTTTAAGGGTTTTACTGTATAGTAACATTTGTAAAACAAAAAAGCTACCATCTACAACAAGGCTTATGTGACAGTACTAAATGTCATATGTGTACATATGATGTAAAAACATAGATGTACAGATTATTTATGAAACCTATAAGAAATCAAAGCAAATCATTATATTGGCACATATGTCTAGCCCATTAAAATATGTATATTTATATATATTAAATTTTATATATGTACATATAGAAATTTTACTATGGGTATTTCATATGTTATAAAGCTTCCTTTATATATCGATGTATGTATGTGATCATAATATGTTGCCTTGTGGGCTTTCTCCACTACACTAAAACAAAGTGTGTAAATAGTCTGGCTATGTGAGACTACCTTATAAGTAATGAACAGTGCCATGTCGCTCTTGATATAGGGGTGTATACAGTATGTCATATATTACATTTCCATATGGGCATGTAAACACTATTTTGAGGCCAGGTGGTAATAGAATGGATCAGTCTGAGGATTGGGAGGGAGATAATGAATATCATGCTTTGGACCCAAACATCTTGGGCTAATAGTAGGAGTGTGAGGTGTACCGGCCTAGTGTGTACTCCAGGAAACAGCACCCACCCCAGTGTGAGAAAGCTGTGGTTGGCTGACAGACATACCGAATGAGCACCACCGCTACTGGCTGCCCTGCACATATTTGGGCTCAGAACAGTCAGAAAGTGCACACATGTACACAGAAATACAAATACTATGGGGCTTGCCCAGAGAGAGAGAATGAAGAAAATAACTCGCTACACTTCAAGACTTTATATTTATGTCCTCTGTCTCTGACCCTCTTTGTCTTTGCGTGTTTTGTGTTCCTCCTACTTCATCAGAAAAGCACACTTAAAACACTTAATAACACTTGTACTGTACTGTGCTGTATCACAAACACATGAGCACAGCTCTGCAGAAAGTGATCCCAAACCCTCTGCCTTCTGTGTTACCATGCCAGCATCCTTGCTTGCTCACTGGAGGATGTGTCAGTGATAAAACACTCCCCCCACCACCATCACCCACCACCCTCACCCCAACTCCCTCTCCCGGAGCCCCCCGGAGGGTGCGAGGGTCTGAAACACGGTGAGCTCTATTCCCGGAAAGGTGCCTGTCCCAACAGGACAAGTGGGCCCTTTAATGGGCGTCCATGGCCCGGTATAAGGCCCCCACTGTTGGGGCCGCGCTGCGCGCTACAGCACAGACATGCAAATATTTCCAGTGGTAGGCCCAAATGGAAAACACAAACACGCAACATCAAAATTAGCTCTGAGAGAGGGAGGAAGGAGGAGGGAGGTGGACAGTCAAAAAAAAGAGAGGGAAAGCCCAGTCTTAAAAAGAAGACACACACACACACACACTTGCTGAAAAACATGGTGTGCTGATGAGGACAAATATGTTCATGTGTTCTCCAGATGTGCCATGAGTGTGCCAACACGCCTACAATCAGAGTACCTATGTTGCTTTTCTACAGTAGGCAGGCACTGACTGTACAGGCTTTACATACATAAACACCGCTCCTGAAACTCATAGATGAATACACTAAATTTATGGCCTCACAGAATTAAAGGTACAATATGTAACATATATCCACTAAAATATGTAAAATGACTAGGCCTATGTTATATATTTTGTTGACTTGTGTACTTACAGTATATCAAATGTTTCCAACAATGTTCATATTCAGAGAAATCCAACATTTTCTTCAATGTAAAGGCCCATTGGATTTGGTTGCCTGTCAATGGTGTCATATTCCCTTTACTAATATTAACGTTTCATGTTATCTGCAGCTATTTCATTAGAATGAAATGACATATCGTGAATATACGTCATCATATGACCTTGTGTGTAAACATGACTTCTGTCTGAGTCAAATAACAACTGCCATGATTCCACGTTACTTCGCAATGTTATCAAACTATGGCTTTTGTTACCGTTTTGACTGAAAGACCCCTAACATCAGAAATATGTGTGCTATTAAGAAAGCATATAGGACAATTTTAAAATACTGATTGAAAATGACTGTTGCCAATGTGTGCCTATGAAAGCATCCAAAAACTCTATATATGGATCTATCTATCTATCAGATCAGGTCAGTTCTATCAATGTTTAAATAGATAAACAGAAAAAAAGATAGAATAGGGGGTCAGAGCTGTTGTAGTGAGTCAACACCTCAGCTGTTGTTGCAGATGACTTCACGGTTAACTTCTTGGCTGAACCCGGGCAGCCTCTGCTGCCAGCCAGCCCCAAACACCATCCTGAGGCTATGGTTACACTCACTGACGTCTGCAGTGGGGGTCCCAAAACCCATCCAGCCTGCTGGCCGATGAGAGTCCAGCTGTCACCCCGTAATGATGTCAAGGCAACCTTACAATGAGGTTGGAATCAGCAAATTAAACGAATGTGAAATGATGCAATGTTAAGGTTGTTTTATGTGCAGGAGTGCTGTACATACAGTACTCATGCAGTGGTGGTAATTACACCAGGACATCTAAAACCATTCACAAATTCCTGTACGAAAGAGCTGTTAACAGGAAGTTATATTCTGTGTTTTATTCTGTGTTTTATGTAACGCGCAGTCACACACACAAGCATACACACAATGTAGACTTACTGGAAGGTGCAGCGCAAGCAGGTGTGGAAACTAGTGGAGGACCCCAGCCCTTCATGTTGTAGGCTGACACCTGAACATAATAAAAGTTCCCCTGAAAGAGTAGGATACATGACACATAAGGAAAAATGTGGTCGCAGACTTATATGACTCAAAGAACTGCATCTGTTAAAGGTTGTCTGTGTACATATTTGGTTCAATGCATCCGTTTGTCTCTATCTAGGTCCCTGTCTGTCTTGGCTGATGTTTGTGTCTGAGTGTAAAGGGTGAAGAGTCTTTCTGTGTCTGTCTCTGTGCCCAGTGTGCAGACACCGAGCCTCTGTCTTTCCTTTCTCAGCCAGATCAATCAAACCAACCGCCGACACTTCCTGACCTCGCCTTGACCCCTGTCATTTGACAGGAGCGAGCTTTGGCTGGCAGCGGGGGTCTTAGAGGGGGAAGGGGCTTCTCCCACACAATAACAAACAACCAGTGGATCGTCCATTTGTCTACATGCCCACTTAAAAATGCCAAACATAAATCAGGTGGCAGGCTACCAAGCTGCTCTTTTTATCATTTTGGTGGCTGTTTTGCAACTGTTGCTCATGAATGCACAGAAGTCAAGACTTTCAAAAAGTAAATAAACTATGTTTTCCAATTGTGTTTTCAGAAGGGCCATAAGTCTTTGACCCCATCATTTGGGATTGGTGGTGACTACAACTTGTGTGTGGAGCTTGATGGATGTAATAAAGAAGAGCCACTTGGGAAATGCCTTCAAATGTCGCCCAAGCAAACGCCTTAAGCTTATGTGTAAATAATATCAGGGGCCTTCATGTGGGAGAATAGCTTCTAAATTTTTTATCGGTCAGCACCAGCAGCTGGAGAAGCTAATGCTTTGTGTTGCTTTGTCACTCTTAGACTACCATATAAAGCATGATTGTAACCTTTTGATCTGGCAGTTCATGGAGAATACGGTGGGAACAGACGACTTTTGACGTGAATGCAGATAAAAAAAACCCCACTTTGTGCCAATTTTAGTGGCTGAGAAGCTAAGAAGAAGTAGTATTGAATTGTGGACAGGATTCTACTGGATACATACAGAGTAACTGATCATACTACACTACTGTATATTTTAGCAATAACAGTTAAGTTTGATAATTCATCAGACAGTAATAAAGAACCTGGCAGAACTTACAGAAGGGAGTCCAGTGATGTTGCACTGTAGCAGAGTGGTATCCTCTACCACCATCTCACCGAGCAAAGGACTCATTGACGGAGCACTGCTCCAGCTCACTGCAAATTACACAAACAAACAAAATAAAAGTTGATATTGAATAATTAAAACAAAACTCACTCATAAAAAAGCAAAATTTTCCAAGTTAACGCTTCTGCATGAATCTTAAGACCTTATTACTCCTAAATTTTGCAAATACATGGCATCTATTCATAATAGACCTGCACTGCATATAACAGTACTTGGTTTTAAAAGAGTACGTATGAGAGCTGACCTTTGTACTTGGTAACCACAGCAGAGTTGACACAGAGAGGTTCCTGGAAGTCCACTCTGAGACTAGTGCTGCTGCTGACAGACAGGCGAACTACACTGGGGGCGTCTGGAGGGTCTAAGTGTACAGACAGACACAAAGATGGCCGAGCAAATAAGTATTAAGTCTCGTGGAAAGCAGACAGAGTAAATACAAGCAGGATGGGTATCGACTCAATATATGAAAAATGTTTTTAAAGAGAATGAGGACAGCTGTCATGACATAATTTAGCCTTCCTGATTGGCTGAATGATGTATTACTCACTTTTAGTAGTGGAACATTTTTTTTTTAAAAGTGCTAAGTCATCGGTGCTTGTGAAATTGAACTGGTTGACAGTCAGTAATTGAGGGAAATCACAAAAGAACATTTGCTGTATTCCCAGATATTTGCAAATCAATATTAAGAAACAAGGATGTCATTGTTGTTATTGTGATTGTAACTACAGTGGTAAATGTAGTTTTCACACATGCTCTTTTATTTCCATCACGTTCACACAACTTGCCCATTAAATGACATGACGATGTGGAATTATAAAGTGGGAAAAGATCGTTTTTGCATCAAAGTGTAGAATGGTTTGGGAGGCTGCGTGTGAGTGTGCCTGTTTTAGGGGGTGGCTGTCTACCATCCTGCTAAGAGTGTCATGGAATGCCTATTAAAAATTAAAGCAGGAATACGGCCGTGTTATGTTTGCACACTCACACTCACATGCTAGGCAACTCAGTGTGGAAGCCATTAACTGAACCCAGACAGAACGCCAGCAGAGTGAAAGGGTGCAAAAATGAAAACCAAAGACGACTGCCGGATTGATCTGTGCAGCAACTGTTCAGCATGTGAAAAATCTCAATAACAACCATCAAAGTCATTGTGAACCCTTACTTGCATGCTCAAAGCCAGTCTGCATGCGGCGGAAGAGCCGGAGCCTCCACTCCCAGGCCTTCAGCTGTCTCTCCCGGTCAGATCCTTCCCGCTCAGTGGGACCTTCGCTTCGCACCTGGGCCTGAAGCTCCGAAACCCGCTGCTCAGCCTCCTGCACTAAAGTGGCCAAATGCACTGCACGGCCCTCCAGACTCACAACTAAGAGCCACGTGGGAGAGAAAGAGAGAGGCAAAGTCAGTCCATACATGTTCAAAGTTTCATCACCATTATGCACATGCTAACTGTACTGTCGATACAGTAATATGCTTACTTTATAACTCTTAACTCTTAATACCTCTACGGATGTTTTTAGGAACAAAATATTTGTTTATCACAAAAAACGTATGTATGTTGGTCTTCAACTTTTATCAGTGTTTCAACAATAGACACTGCTATTCTGATACTCCACAGAGCCCGTTGCCTGCAATGCTGTGAATTGCTTTTGCAGGCCTCTCTCTTTTATGTCTTTGTTTGCCAAAATGCTGCAGCAGATTCCTCAATAAACTTAATTTAACTAAGCAGTCCCTCTTTAGAGATGACATCACCTACAAAATGACATAGAAAATGGGGCAATGAAAGTGAGAGGGGTAAGAGAGGGAGGAGTATTCTTCAAATGCGGTTATAAGGGAACACAAAATGGTGGGAACATGCATAGGCATTATTTTAAACTAGCATTGTAAAACAATTCTCCTGCAAAACTTGTATTGCAAGTCTTTTTATATACGTAATAGACTACAGTGTCATGCAACCCTCGGTGCTTTTCTCAAAATACAAAGGGTGTAAGAAAAAAGCATGTGAATAATAATGATTTTTACTTGTAAAAAATACTATATCACTATGAGGTAGAACATAAAAAATATATACAGTATTAGAATTATGGCCTGGTGGTTTGTGATGGTTGCTAGTGGTGCCATAACAAATAGCTGAAAGGTTCAAGTGCTGCAATTGCTAATGTGGACAGATCACTGTAAACAAAAGTACATAAGAGGTAATGTAAAGCTGTTAAGGTCACAAAGGACAGTAGCATACTGTACTTCGTCTTTGGTGGCTGGTCACTCTTGGAGTGTTTGGAACTGGTGTGTGTCTGTGTTTAGTCTGTGTGATCTGTGTTTGTTCATTGTAGATTCCACTGTTGAGCGTTAGATTCCACTGTTGACAGTAAGTTTAAAGCTCCGTGTCAAAATGTCCATCTGGGTGTTTAATTCTGCGGCTCTCTCAGTGACTGTGAGCTTCTCTTTGAATCTGACTGTCTTCTCTGGGCGTCAGTTTTGTTGATCTCTACGGCCACTTGTGCCACTTAAAGACCTGTCACTTGTCGCTGTTAGTCACTTTTTAAGGTTAGGACTTCTGCTTAAAATTGGGATTGTTATTGATTACCCGCTCTATCATTTGCACCTGGACTCTTGGTTGTGTGGCAATAACTGTTGAATGTCCACTTTGATTTACATTTCCAGCCGTCCTAGAGCTAGAAACTGGTCCAGATGCTGTCACCAGTGTGTATATGTGTGTGATTTGTCCTTATTTTACATCAAGCCTGGGATCCTCCACAGTGCATTAAATAGCTTTGTCCTGTTGAAAGCCTCGGAGGAATTTACAATGGTAATCTGAAGTTGCTTTAGAAAATGTGTTAAATTGTCTTTGTCTGCCCTTGTCTTTCTGGGAACCACACACTGTGAAGTCAAGCGTGGCAATATCAGTAAGCATCAGAATCAATTCCTTTTAAAGCTGAAGGCAAAGTCTGCAACGTCTTTGATGTCAATTCTATTCAGATGGAGTTTGATTAGTACATGGGTATAAAAATAGTGCTATTGTTCTGTGCCTTTCTTTCTCTGATTCAGTGTTTTGTACACACACACACACACACACACACACACACACACACACACACACACACACACACACGCACACACACACACACACACACATACACACCACTCACACTCTCTTGTGAGTTATTTGGGTTGGAGAGAGAGCTCAATCAAAGAGCGAACTTCAGTAAACACCACTTTCCATTCAAGTGTTTTCAATTTAATGATACCTTTATAAGATGTCTGGCTCAGTTCTGTAAAAGCATGTGTGTGTGCGCACACATGTACAAACACAAACAGCCCAGGAGCCTTACTGGCGAGTTCTAATCATTAACAGAAGAAGGGAACTGAGGCTCAGCAGATCACAGACAGTGAAAAGTGCTTACGAAGATGACTAATATTACATCATAATTACCACCCCTTCATCACATTTAATATGTTTTCACTGCCAGCAAAAAACAGAAAGTGATGCGTGTTTTGCCAATAGTGTAGGGACGAATGCTTTGCTGGCGTGCAAGATGAGAGATTGAGTTATGAGCTTTGTGTGTGTTGTTGCTTTGGGCAACACCTGAGGGTGGTGTGGCGGCAGCACATGTTGTGTTGACAGCAGATTGTGCTTCCACGACAACATTACCACAGAGCAGTTATTGAAGCCTAAACAAACACTATCTGGTAACATTTCTGACCTACGCTACAATGAAGATTAAAATCTCTGTAGGGAAAAAAATATTAAACATCAATCACATCATAACTTGTAAAGGATACAAGTTGTGATTGGCAAAAGTCAAGCAAGTTTCTCTTTTTCCACTCAAAATATAATAAGCTTAAGGTTTAGGGAAATCAGCTAGCTTCCTGCTGAAAGCCAAGGTATCATTTGCTATGGTGTGATTCACTTGTAAGCAAGCCAAAGTTCTATAAACAAAAGTAATGAGCTGTTGAAATTTACAAGCAGAAATATGATTGTAAACAAGAGACTGAGTACACGAGAGCAACGTAAGCAGCTCTTATTAGCATGGAGACATTGTGGCGACCCCAAGAGCCGGTTTTATGAGGTAAGATTCAGTTTTATGTATTGATTATGTTTGTCCCATTGCATGGAAGACAACAATAGGCGTAACAACATATAGTAAATATGTTTCTGGTTTGGTGAATGATTCCGATGTGATTATATCAGTTTAAGACTAGGAACACACTACAGCAAATGTATGTTTTTGTGAGATGCAGTGAAATTCTTTTTGGACAGCATCACAGACATTATACTACATAATGTGTATCTGCTCTCTCAGAACAACATATTCTTTAGGCTTAGTATCTGCACTGATCCAAAGTGACCTCAGAACTGTAGTTTTGATTGTTCCATTAACATTTAAGTGATCCTTGAAATCATCCAATCATGTCCTCGTCTCACTGTGGAAACTCTGCTAGCTACTGCTATTGTGTGTCCTTTACTCACAATGGGGGCTCTCCTTGGCACCAGTTCGCAGTAGCAGCTTGGCCATCGGTACATTGTTGGTCATGATGGCGATATCGAGGGGTAGCAGGCCCTCGCTGTTTGGGGTGTTTAGGTCCAGCTCCTCCAGACTGTACTGAGAGAGAAGCAGCTGTACCAAGTCCAACTCCTGGTGCTCCACTGCCTCAAACAGAGCTTCATTACTTTGGAACTGTGACACAAAGAAAGTTTGGGATTTCAAACAGAGCACTGGGAATGCTTGAGAGAGTTCAGCTTTTGTCAGCAAAAATTGAGCACTGTACTCATGTGCACTCCCTTTGCCCAAATATATATTACATTTCTTGCTCTATAGTAGCTCGATAGGTGGATGTGTGATGATTCTACCTGAGATTATTTGAGAATCCACGTCTCTATATATTCCCCCTGACTATTTTTGGACTACAATGTTCCTGGGCTTATTATTTTTTCCTTCTCTCGCTCTCTCTCTCTCTGACTTACTATGGTGGTTTTGCGCAGCCTCTCCTTGTCTCCTCCCCGTCCTGACACCACAGTGTCCTCCAGGGAAGGGGGGTTGGTGCCCACACGGAACTTTCCAGACAAGTTGCGGTACAGGCGGCGAGCCGCACTTGGTGAGGACAGGCTGGCTGACTTGCGGGCTGGGGCTGGCTGGTGGGCCTGGTCCCCCCTCATGGGCTGTGTCATCTTGGCAGAATCAGCCCTAGAAGAGAGACGAGCGGGAAAGAAAGATGAAGGCGTGACGCATGGCATTCACAATACAACAAACAAGGTGCAGAATAAAACTCCAAAAACAAGCAAACAAAAAACTACCATCAATGAATAGAAAAAAAGGTGTTTAAAAACAAGCCAAACTTTCAATCTCTAGATCTTAATTGTGAGCAGATGCCCCGATGAAGGTCTGGAGTCTGAAATGCAATCTAACTGAATTATTACATTTAATGTCAGTGCAAGAAGAGCCTTCTGCTCTTCATCAGAGTTTATAGCTCACCAGATGAGCTCTAACAACTAAATTTTGACCTGCCAAGTTTAAACAATATTGAATAATGTGTGTTACACTTAAGTAAAAGACCCTGGAAAAAAAGTCCATTAAGGCATAGATGGTTGATTGTGGAACATGCTTATATTTAACTAACTTTGTGGTTAAAATTAATTTTGGCATTTATTTTGAGCAGTTCATTCAATGATTCAATAGTTTAGATTCTCACTCTGAAAAACAACTCCGGACATTCACCGGACACATTCTGAATGTGAACACTGTTTTAAGAACTAAGGCATCAGCGATTTCCACAATGACCACAATTCATATTGCACTAAATATCAGTCCCATATATAAATTGTTGCAATACTTGGTGTTAATGTTACAGTGGTTTTGGACTGTGACCCCTTAAAACCAAGCAGTGACCTCTTGTCACAGGCTGCATATGTGAAATGTTGAAAAGCTATTACAAGAAGTTTTTTCCAGAAAAAAAAAGAAATCAGCCTGCGACTCTGAAAGGAATAATCATAAAAATGATTCATAATAGTCATGTTAATGAATTTAGATGCAGTTATTATTCCAATCCCATTAATACCACAACGCCTAAAATGATCTTCAACCCCGTGGGAGGGTGATCCAAACGCCTGGCCGAGAACCACTGATCTATGATGGCATGGTGATAAATTACACTGATCTGCCAGATGGACACCATAATGGTATTGTCAGTTCTCAGTCACGGCTGCCTTATGAGTCACTCTCCATGGCAATGCCAGTCTGGTTGCCTACTGTATTTGCCAGTATTGCTCTGTAAGATCATCAAAAAGACGAGATGTCTTGCTGGATTCTTGGCATGACTGGTATGATGACTGCGCTGCCCTCTCCATTCAGCCATGAGAACTATGTAGATGATAGTGTGTTTCTAGAGTGCGTCTGGTCAGTGGTGTTCGCACACACTCAGCTGCTGAAGGAAATGTCAGCAGG
>JAPQRN010000012.1:7688216-7706499 GCA_037367275.1 Coranthus polyacanthus
TGAAAACATAACAAAACATATCCTTTCTGCTTTGTTGCACAGTGATTACAAGATAGGATAACTGTACCTAATATATGCCTCTTATGTGAAAGCCTCCCTGCAGTGTGACTTAGATTATGATCTCGCCAGTAATGGTAACTTTCCCCAGTCCTGCAGCAAAAGAGTGCTTTTGTCAACAGTGAATGGCTTGTGCGGTGATACAGAGAAAATGTTGACCTACGCTCATGTGCACACCTAAAGCCTTACACACCTTCACATTGTCACTGTGAAGGATCGTTTTCTCACAAACAACTCACCTAATGTCACTTTCCCTCTCTGTTCTGTTGCCATGGCAGCAATTAACTGTTCAGAGGTATTCATGTGCAGAACAACTCTTCTAAAGAACTGATTGTTCTCGTTCTCAGTACACAAAGCTATCGACTGTGCGCTTTGACCCTGTTCATAGTCTCTGTAACCCACTCTTATTTGAGAGCAGAGTTAAGACTGCGTGGAATTCAAACCACTCCAGCTCAAAGAAGTGTACAGGTTGCTACAGGGAGATACTTACTTAGACTTATTTCTAAATATATATTTTTTTGTGTCACCAAAGTATTTTTTTCATAGATTACCACACAATTGCATTACTATCTTTATTTTAGTATTACTTACTACTATGATTTCAATGCTTAGTTATTAAAACTCTATTACTTAGAACTATAACCTCATATGGTAAGAATGCATAACTAAAAATGTTTAATACTTTTTTACATTCCTGCACTCCTTGATAATACTGAATCATACGTTTATACACACAAGTATTTGACTAATAGGAATTAATATGACACACACGTTCTTCATGACTTCTCAGATTATATAGAGGTTTTTCTGAGAGACGTGTTTATAAAGTGATCCCACTGAATCCAGCAGAACACTATGCATTACACAATCTATGTGGTCCGTCTGAGGTTAGGCTGGCTTAACCACAGATCTTATTTCAGATTACTAAGAAACAGACACTATAGTAAATCATAAGCAGGACAGACAAATACCTGACCCTGTTACAGCAATTATGGGCAATGGCTGCCTACCTAAAACAACTATTTTGGAAGGGAGAGAAAACAAAGCACTAGGATTTCTTTCATCTCTCTCTCTCCTGCTATGGCTTCTTATTCCTGCCAATGGAACTCTAATATGCCAACAAGAACGTGGGCACCCACCCATATAACAGATACATGCAAATGTAGAGGATGCAAGCATGCACGCGCGCACACACAGACACACACACACAGACACACACATACACAAACAGTTCAATTCGGGAACACACCCCTCAATGTGTTTCATTAGGCAAACAAAAAGGCTTTCAGTGGTCCAATCATAAAAGAACGCAGCCAAGCTATGAACATTGCTAATTAAAATCTGCTCAAAGAAAGCCTTGTTTTCCATTCGCCATCTCTATCCAAACCCATGTCTGTGCGTCCGTCTCTCTAGATGGTGGAGGCCGCTTTTATTTCACTTGGACTGAAGTCTCACCAATAAAACATACTGATATTTCTTCAAGCTAACAAGCTTTTCCTTTAGTCGTGATACGATTACATTATTTGAATTGTTAAACGTGTAATGTTTAATCGCTGGTAGCAATGGAGTTCAGTAAATGAAGTGCGACATCGCAGCAGAAAATATCTAACATCAGTATCCATTTTGGATTATTACTATAAATTCAAATCATACAAAGCGTGATGAAAATCAAGTTAATGAAGAGAAAATATGTTTAGGGGGAGGGCCAACAAAGAGGGGAGGCATTTAACAACCAGCTTATTGCCTTGACAAATAAATCTTAACAATAACCGCCAGTAACTGTAATGATCTAATCATAGTGCTACACGCCAAAGGAAGGGACGCACATCTTCTCATATGCTGCCCATCCACCCACTACGGTAAACAGAGATATTTCCATCTCTGCTCCTTTCCCTCCATCCCTTCATTTGCACGTCTGAGTCACTCCCATCGTTTCATCTTCTCTTTTCAAATGTCTCCCTTTTATTACTCCGCGCGCTCTCACTCCTGTTTTCCACAGAGTCGGCACATACAGAATTTGTCAGGGAGACAAAAATGAGGGAGGAATTCAATGGCTTTTTTCACTTTGGTTAGCTCCCTGTGGTGTTGGGTTTGATACTGTTCCCTCTGTGTCCCCCTTTGTGTTTGATGTGAGGCATAAGGCTGACTCAACACAGTGAGATATTCTGATGATGGATCTGCAGTCAAATTAATTTTGAATTGAGTTGACAAGCGCGTGGATGCCAGCAAACTATTACAGACTGGAGCTGGAGTACCATACCACTAAGAGAGGAGGGGCAAAGCAGGCAGCACCACAGATCGTTTTCACTTTCCACTCTGTTACAGTTAGGTGGGATGAGATAATAATGTGAATATGATTTGGAGGAAACTGATCCCGGGTAATTTAATAGATATCACATTGCGGAGATGTTGTAACACCCAGTTAAAAGGGCACAATATAGTACCCAACGAGACATGCGTGTGCACAATACTGCCCTACAAAAGCATTATGTCAGTTGCTTTCTGTATCCAAGCTGTGCATAGACACTGTAATGAATTATCAGTGGGCCAAAATCCAGGAAAGACATACAGGAAATAATAATCTAATAAAGTGTACCTAAATAAATCAATCCAAACTAGCAGACAGGCGCCACATGCCACATTACATGACAATGTAACCACTAATAATTCTCTGCATAAAACTCCACATAAGTATCCAGTTGGCATCCTCTAAAACTCAGAAAAGCTGCTAAAACCTTGTGGAGCCTGGATCTCCTTCCCTTCTCTTGCTATATCTGCTGCTGACCTGCAGCACGCATGATTTGCCATTTGGCTGCCTAAATGGTGGATAAAAGACAAGCGAGTGAACATAGAGAAGCATATATATGCCAGTCCGTGCACATTTCTTTGCAATTTGTTGTAAATATGCAGTTATTTAAACGTGTGTGCTTGTATAATCTCAGTCTGTGGCTGTGGATCTATGTGCCTGCTTCAGTTTTGAACTGAGGTTTTTAGGAGTCTGGCCTGACTGAAGTGGACACCCCTCTGGTATTATGTTTATGGCCTTGAAACAGCTTTAAACATAGACACACACACAGGGCACCCCACTTTTCCTCCATCAACCCACAATTGAGCATGGCGTCGAGATTCCAATCAGGGCTGATCCAGCAGACTGCGGGGATTATTTATGCTGGAAAAGAGAAGGGAACCTCGAGGAGGGAGAAAGATTTGTGTGTGTATTTCAGCATTATTATACTTGTGAGGACCACAGGTCTATCTTAATTATAGAAACTTGAGGTATGTCCTCCAGAGTGAACATTTTTCCAGTTGCTGCTTAAAGCGCAAATTTACAGTTAAAGCTTGGGTTTAGGGTTTAAGTTACTAGGATTAGGTTTAGGTTGGGAAAACAGTTATGGTTAAGCAGAAAAAGAAAGTTGGTGTTGGGCACAGAAATTGTACAACATAAGCATGCACAGACAGTACACACAAACAAATATCCCTTTCAGACTGGCAGAGTATGTGGCAGTAAATATGAATGAGTCAATGTGCATCAGCCAACCTGATTTTGTGAAGCTTTCTTTGACCTAGGTAACATGCCGGTTATATTAGTTATGGAAATTCAAATTACTGATATCTAAAAGTCTAAAGGAGTATCCAAGTAGCCGAGAACAGAAAGTTTCTTGCTGAATATTTGATTAGTTCTGGTCTTTCTGAGGCTATAGGCAGGAAGTGACAAGGATGATACGGTGAATACTCTACAAGCCAACTCATTTAGAGAAGAGGTGGAAGTTCAGTGCTCTTGGCTGCAGGCTTTTAAAGGTTACAACTTGATAGGCCATGTGGTTTGAGGGAGAAGCTTCGTATAATGGAAACATGAGAAGTGTACGAAATGCAGAACCTTCAGTTAAAGTTCCTACTGTGCAGTGCCAGTAACCTTTTTTAAGGTTAGGTGTAGGACAATGCCGAGTAGGAAAAGAAGATGGTGGTCTTTTTTTTACATTTCTTTAAATTCAGAATGCCTGTGAGTGACCTTAACATAATCGTGGTTGAAACGCTGAGTTGGCTGCCTGTTTGTACCAAAAGCAGCTTAATCCTGAAATCATATTTGTACAATTGATCCAGAGTGTTGAGATGTTTTTGGGAAAGTTGATCAAATTTTGATGTGTGGTTTCAAACTGGAGGGAGAGGTTTGGTAAAGGATTTGACTTGTTGTGCAACATAATAGACAGAAATTATCCCTGAGAACTCCCTCAGCTAATGTGGTCTTAAGGATGGAGTTCTTGTACATTATGTTGTAACATGTGCGTGTGTGCATGTTTTTGTATGCAAAGCCAGAATGGAAAAGGCTATGCTTCATCGAACACCAATGTTCACGTTCTTTCTACATTTGCATTTCTCTCTTTCTTCTTTCTTTTTACTTACACACACACACGCACATGCACACACATACAATCATGGCCAGGATGCCTTACCAAAACAATGGCTGTCTCTGCCTGCTCAGTTCTTTGGCCTGGCAGGCTGCACTTGGGGAGTTCTCAAACAACCCAACATTACTGCAGCCAAGCCACATCAAATAAGCACATGCACAAACACACACACACACACACACACACACACACACACACACACACACACACACACACACACACACACACACACACACAGGAATACACGGATACATGCTGCTAACTTTCAGAGAAGTTTACACTCTTCATGTTGGGAAACACACACTGGATCAACAGCACGGGTACAAACACACATTTTGCTGCTAAGAACATGTGTGCACACAAACACACTAGATCAACTGTACAAATAGTCGCACACCAAGATAGCCAGCCAGCAGCAGTCTCCTCCAGCCCGCTGAGTTAGCTCCCTCTCCTACCACCATTACCACTATTGTAAATACTCCTCAATATGTATTTACACTGGGATTTCAGAACCCTGGAAAAAAAATGAGGTGAAAAGGAAAAAAAGGCTGGAAAAATGGAGGAATGCATTTCACGTCAGTCAGACAGTGGGAACCCTCAGTCCTTATTATCTTTCTACAAAAATTGCATTTGGATTGTCCCTCTGGGCAACGTGATATAGTTATGTGGTGGGTCTTGTGTCTCTATCTTTGCTCTCTTTTCTGTCTGTATATGACTGACGTTCTTCATCTCTCCTCTCACGTTTTGATCGTACTAACACTGGACAAAATTCATACAAATCGTGATGTCATCAGCTTCGGGCTGTCAATTAAACCCCACTTTGGCTCCCGTGTCACCTCTAGCTACGGCAACAAGCAGCTACTGCTTCGAGGAGGAGCTGTTAACTGTGGGGAGTTATTTAGTAAAATAACACTGGGGTCTCGGGTGCTGTAGGGGAAAGAAAATTGAAGGTGAAAGTCATGAAATATTGTTAACCAAAGATGGCCAAAGGTTTTAGGAAAGTAAGCTATTCACTGAGAAAAGAAACTATTCTCAAACTAAAAACAAAATGATTTCCATGGCGGCTTCTGAGAACTGTTATATTCTGTACGCAGAACTTTACTGTAAATCAGGCACAATGCAGGAGAACAAATATCCCCTTTTACTTACCTTAAGTTATTCCACCTCACACACACACACACACACACACACACACACACACACACACACACACACACACACACACACACACACACACACACGTCACCCCCATATGCAAACAATTACATGGCCTGCTCCTGTGAATAAATTAGTCCAATCAAGTTCTCTCTTCCCTGACATCCGTACCTAAATCCCTTGCTCAATGAAAAACGTAAAGGATCCCCCAGCCTCCAAGACAACCCGAGTGCCCATCCTTCTATTATTCCTTCCTTCCTGTAAACTGTCTGCACCCAGCAAGAAAATCACAGATGTACCTTTTATATCACAATTATAAAAGCTGCATTGTAGGGCTGCACAATTTTGTGAAAAAGTTATATCATGATTATTGTCAATTTTCTACTTGCTTGGTTATCAAGGAAAATGCACGGATTACTGATCAGTTTGAAATGTATATTTTCAACTCAAACATTTAGTAGTATAAAAAAAATACAAACATTATATAAGAAGTATCAGCTTTCAGTTTGCATGTTTTTACGCAGCACACATCTCTGTGTCACCAAATCCAAAATGTCACCACACACACTCTGGACCTTTAAATTTCTTTTGTGATTATATGAAAGCTTTATGCGATTGTGATTGCGATAGCAATGAATGCAGCTCTACGTGTGTCATTTGCATGGAGAATATTCATACATTTGGCGCAAAATCATCCCCTTTCAGTGCAGACGCATGCAAATAAGCACTGTTGCAAAAACCGTCTAATTCACTAAAGACCAGCGCAAATTGCTACACGCAGTTCGGCTGGTGTAACGCGCAAACTTACCTCTGACTCACTGTCTCTATCTGTGTGTCCAAATATTTGAGTTTGTGAGGCCTGAATGATGTTGAATTAATATTTAATGATGTCAAGCGCAAAATCTTCAGTTAGATATTCAGGACGGTATGCATGTTATCTCGGACTTTTGGGTATTCAAATATAAAAAGCGATGATCAGATTACTTTATTATATATACATTTATCCTTATTATCCCACAATCCCAGTGTAACAGTTGCAGAACACACCACATTAATGACTGTCAGACTGACTGATCTGCTGTTAAGAAGTTACCGCTGCTCCACTGTGTGCGTAAATGCACACTGTCTCCTTTGGAGTTCAGAGACCCTGTAACAATTATCCATCTGTGACACCAAACAGAACATCAGTACTAATGTTTCTGTGAAATCCCAGATGTATTCACTGACATAACATGTTAAGAGTCAGACATATCAAACATGTTTCAGACCTGCCTGAATTACATTAATTGGAGCCTGTTTTGATGGACATTACAGTAGATGTTGTTATAGATATGAAATACGTTAGAATCATGATGTTTGATTGTGGAGAGCTCTGTGTGTGCATCTCTGCTCATTAAAAACACACAATCTGAGGATTTTTGCAATTTTCATTATGGACCAATCTGTGGCTGAAATGCGGAGAAACACCTCAAACACTAGAAACTCTGACGTATAAACAAGGGCAAATTGCACTCAGGGGCAAAACTTCATGGGCATGTTTGTGCCAGCATATCATTAGTGTAAAATCTTTTATGAATGGGTGCAAAAAACAAAGCAGATTGCGCAATTCCCTGCACAATTAGCAGGTGCAATCCATTCTTTGAGGATTTGGCCCTAAAGGCCTTAGTCCAAAGACCTCAGTGACCTGAAGATAAAATCTATAGGTCAACTCTTTATAATAAGAAGATGAAATGAAAATGCATAAACGTTGAGCGAAGAATTAATACAAAATAATCAATAAACATTTATTCTAACAGTAACATCCCTCCATCATTCTTGGTTACAGTGCTAACAACGCTGAACAAATCCATATTATGTAATGTAAGATATTTTAGCCGTTTTATCTAGAGATTTACTGCTTAGGTATTTATAAAAACTACAAGGGTAGAGGTCCAAGTGGGATGAAACAAAGACATGAATGATTACCATCAATATCATAATCAATACCTTCCTTTACCTTCAGATAGAACCTATGAGGATGATAAATAGACTGTCTGAATTTATCTGTATTGAGCTGCAGGAAATGAGGGGTCATACCATTTAGGAATTGAGCCTGTTGATATTTTGAGGCAATATGTAACAGAAGGCGACGTGTCAGAAAAGGAACTACTGAAGAGAGGAAGTGACTGTCAATATTGTAAGGAATGAGGTAACAGAGATGGGATATTTGAGCACACGGAGTCATGCACATCTTTGTGTTAGACTGTAGATTAAATGTCTCTCTCTGTTGCCATTGGTTTCTCAGAATAATGTCTGTATGAAAACGATGCAGATGCATGTGCATACATACTGTTTCATATTTCAAATATTGGATATGTTGATTGATACTCATGCACTTGCCTGTGCAGGAATTATGTAATCAGTATGCAGTAGAGTTTTCTGTACTGAACACTCTTTTTGCCTTTCCTTTTCTACGGCCGAGAGTACATTTGATATGTCATCATGGCTATACTGGTTCTTGAATACAGCTGCTTGTCTCCTGGCAACAGATGTCTTCGATTCTGGCACACTGTGTGCTCTCTGTGCCAGCATACCTGGCATATCAGACACAATGTATATGAAACAAAATACACGTACAATGACAAACCAAAACGTTGGCCTTTATTATTATTACTATTGGGAAATATTTGTGTCCATAAGTCACCTCTTAATACAAAGAGGATTAGTTGAAGTTGTTGAAGATTAATTGCGATGTAGTGTCACACACACAGACACACTAATGCAAGCCTCTATGTTTGACTGGAAAAGGTCTGCTGTTACGAAACTGTGTGAGGACAAAGAGTTCAAATACATTGCAGAAAGCTATATTTTACTCAACAAAATGCAGGATCACACCAAAGAAAATAAAATAAAGTAAAAACATGACTGAAGTTCACCCTCATTTATCCTTCAGCTCAGAGCAGCGGTGTAGTTTTCAAACCAGGACAGCTTGCGAAAATCTCCTAATGAGATTGCGTATTTTAATGAATTGGTTCAAAATAAGGCCTCTTGAAATGTCACGGACTGGGAAAAGGAGAAAAAACCTACATAACCAACACAGACCATACTCGTTGCTATAAATGGCAACACACCATGTGGTCTAATTTACATACAAATTCTGTAAGAGCCACCGAATTGTTGATTAAATATAGGGAAAAAAAGCAGGAATACAAGAATGAATGGACAAGCAGGAGAATGAATGGTACTTACTTTTTGTTCTGACTCTCCTTCCGGTCAGCAGAGCCCAGACTCTGTAAATAAGAGAAGAAAAACAAACATTTCAATTACCATGCTAGACGGTCATTTTCGGATATCAACTAAACTTACAACTATTGTATAGTCGGCCAATCAACGGCAAATAGCTGAGACTGTAATCAAGAAAAAACAAAATTATAAAGTACTTATGTGAAAGTGTGTGACAGGGTCTGCAGAAAACATACTACACTTGATCAAAGCATCAGCGACTAAATGTACATTAAAAAATCCCCTTCCACAAAGACAGACACGCAGCTTCCTCTCTTATTAAAATGTGGTTAACTACATTCAAAGTGACCTACAGTTAATGTGAGTTTCAATCCTCCCACTAATCTGGACTTGTACCTTGAGGCAAGACCAATCAAATGATCAATGCCACCCTGTACGAGCCAATTAGACGCCTAATGACCTTTTCTCCAATGAAAAATAATTAGCTGCCTGGCAATAATTACAAACACTTTTTCAGTGGATAAACTTTATTCACAGTCATTTATCAAAATCTGGTGTATGTGTGCAAGCATGTGTTCGAGGCGGAAAAGAAATAAGAAGAAATTAAGTCCAAGAAACAAGCCTTTTCCTTGATGTTGGAGTCAGCTCGGGTCAAAAAATCCAAAAAACCTTTCCTGCCAGCTTGACTCAACAGGGGACAATTCAATGCATCCCTGAGGCACAGCCAACTTAAGAGGCACAGCACACACATTGACACCAACGCACACCTAAACACAAAAGTGTAGACGCGCATAATATCCCCCTGCAGTCCACAACTTCTGGAGGTATTTCGCACTCAAAGGTGACCCATGCTGAGACAGACAGAGGCACACACAAAGCATATGCAGATTTGAAACGCATACTCACAAACGCAGATACACACCTGGGAATAACTGGCCTTAGGCACGTTAAATCCTGTTGCTGTTTTGTGTTTGCATCTTTAGTCGAGAGGTTAATTCAGGTCCTTGGAATTAGGGACAGGACAGCAGGTTCTGTCCAAGCCACTTGCTATATCGACCACATTACATCATCAGTAACACCTTTGGACTCAGTGGAGCATCTGAACCCCTCAGTGAAGCCAACACTTTCAGTCAGTTGATGGACTGTCTACATTATCAATAATCGTGTTCCATGACTTAACAGAAAATCTCAAAATGTAATGACATATTTGGTACCATATTCTAGAGCACTGAAGTACTCATGTACAGTGCAGCAGTTGGCTCATTTGTCTTAGAGTGAAATCTCCTTTTAGCAATTTACATAATACGTATTAAAAAAACAGTATGGGTCGTTAAAATATATGGGTGCAAATTGCTTTAAATGCTTGAAATACATATGAAACAAATGAAAAATACAACCAAATCCAACACAATATGAACCATATACTCTTGGTCATTACTTCACATCTACATACAGTATCTTGAGTGACTTTAGTGCAAGCTTACAGTATTGTGAGCCTTTGCTCTTTGAAACTCAAACTAAACATCAGAGAGAAATGCTGTTTAGAGTGTGCTGTTTGTGAGTTTTCATGCACTGGTGCTCTGGTATTCTGAGTGTGCGCTTTTATGTGTGCAGTGCAGTGACATTTTGACAAGTCAGTGACTTTCCTGTGCATATATGTCTGCATATGAGTTTCATCCTCCTGGTGGAGACAGGATATGCCATACAGAGTGACTGACCTTTCACCTCCCAGCTCCCCCTATAGTGCTCTCAGGTAGTGCAGCTGCTCTCGTAGGGATGAGGGCAAGTGGGAGTCCTCCATTTGAAAGACAGGTCTGTGGGGGTGATGGAGCACTATTTTAAAGCCACCTTTCAGTCTGAACTAATGACCACATCAGAGCTAAAATTAGTAGACTGAGACCTAATTTCTTAAATTGTCTACTTTACAGGAATACCATTAGTACAGACTAAAAAGCAGCTACAGTATTAAATGGTGATTTTGCTTTGGAATGAAGGCCAAATGATGTCAAATGAAGAAAAAAAAAGAAAAACATCAGTGAATATTGTTTTTACCCTCTACTTAAAAAAAATCAAAGGTATTTTTCCTGCTAATATTACCGGTACTGTCACTGACATTTAAATAATCAAACCCTGCGTTTCTCTGCTTTGTACATATAGTTAATTTGTTTTAAACCATAACTGTATTCTCGTGGCTGGTGTGAAATCTGTCAAAAGTGAAAGCACTTATGAGTGGATGCAAGTAAGAAATCTAAATATAAGAAATGAAAAGAAAACATGCCCCGCTGAAAAACACATGAAATTAGAGAGCAAGCTTCAATTAGGATGCCGTTTTCATTGCAACTTTAATCATCAGTTTACCCGAAGCTCACTCTTCAGCAAATGACTGGCACTGCTTGGATATTTTGCCTGTATACCAGCCTGTCACAAACGTGTTTCAAGCTGTTCTTTCAGCCACTAGTCTCTGTCCACCTCTACCTACAGAAATGCTCTCTGACGATCACACCTGACAATGAAAGTGGCACAAACCTGTACTAACAATTCATGTGTAATCTCTGCTGCTCATACACAGCCTTTTTGAACTTCTTATTGTTTCAGTCCAATTTTCTTTAGACAACAAGAGAACACAGCTGACAACTAATAAAGCTATTTGTAACACCTTAGTCAGTCTTAATGACTTGTTTATGGGAGACATTTATCAAGCTGCAAACATTTGCCAATTGTACAGTGAATGAACAGAGGATTTAAAGAGCTTAAAATGCAGAATTATAAGTATTCATACATGTTGCACTTTAAAAGGTATTTTATAGAAGGTGACTAAATGTAAACCACCATAATAAACATATCTGTAAATTAATCTGTTCAGTAATTATTCATCAGTTTCCAGATTTAGCACCAGATTTGAGCTTGTATCTGTTAGTGTAAGCATGTGGATGCGAATGAAGGCAGGTGCTGATTGCATACCTTTACTGCAGGTAACAAAATACTTGCCATTCCCTCACAGCTGAGATTTTTACAGTTACAATATGCCATTTACTGTTGCCAAATGCCCCAAAAGCATAATCTGCTTATTTTTTTCAAATACCTAGTCATTACAGGCACATACAAATCACATGCAAATATTTGAGCAGCAATACACATCAACAACACCATATTTTCTGAATGCCTTTACTTTAATTCGATTAATTCCAGCACACATACCTGTTGAATCCAACCCCGTGCCGAACAACGTTAGTCCACTGTCCCTGTCTTCCTTTCTCTGTTGCATTCAGAACCCCAACTTCTCACTGTGGTGTTTCAGTTGCAGCTCTAATTGCTGATCACCTGTCCAACTTCAACTCTTTAGCTCTTTTTCTCCCTCCCTATATAACTCTCTCTTTTTGTCTAAAGCTGTTGGCCACACGAAGGTTTGCGAAGCTTGCTCCGATGGTGGCTGCTACCGCCACTGACTTGTTGTACTTTAATTGTGGTTGCTAGGTGATAAGCTTCTCCAATTCTACACACAGTGCGAAGGGGAGGACAGGAGAGGAGGGGGTAAGAGTGAGAGAATAGGTGGCGGGGGGTGGAAGGAAATGCTCATTATAGACACAGTAGCCTGAAGAGAATGATCGCGGGGGATGAGAGGGGGGGAGGTTTACAGGAGGGGTTGATGAGAGACATGGACGGATGGAGAAGAAGGGACCCAACATAGCAGGTGCACTTCCTCGTATCCCTCTGGGGCAACATTATGCAATTTGGAACACTTGGACCAAAGAAACAGCACACTTGGAAATTTGCGATAATATTTCCCATTATACCATTTAATAAGCATGTTTGTACATATCTTTTGTTTTTTAGGTTCATCTTCCGGTGTATCCAGTACTTTATATTAATTGAATTTATTTCCTTTGGAATTAACCCTGTGCTCATTAAAACTAGAAAAATGCAGACCACATGATTGTTAGCAAATTAAGTTTTTGAAAGGCCATCTAAGATGTGGACTCAGCAGTTGATAAGCAATTATCTAATTAGCCATTTGCACACTTCCCCACGTCTCCTTGATGCTAGTTACTGTCTCTCGAGTCCACAGGTGTCTGAAAATGACATAATGCTCACATCAGCTTTTTGCATTAGCTATGTTATTTATTTATTGCAGGATATTTATCCCTGGATAGGATCTTAGGACAATCAAGGCTTAACGATTCAGTGTGTTTTTTGGTTAAGGAGATATTAACTCTGGTCAGCCCTCAAGCATAGCAGCTGATGGTAATGCACCGTAGCGCTGGATGACACCCTCCATAAAACAGAAAAAGGAGAAGAAGAAGTCCATTTTGAGCTACTGTAAAAACATGGCAGCGCAACATGGCGGAATCAATGGAGGCAACATGCTTCCGCTGTAGGGATAAAAGGCTCATTCTATGGTAACCGAAATACAACAATTCTTATTTCCGTGTGATTATGCGCTAATTAAAACATAATTATGAATAATATATTCCATTTCTGCAATAACATCATAATAAATCTTATACACTGGTCCTTTAATATTCCATTTAATTTCTCACAAAAAAAAAACAAAAAAAACTTGTATTTAATGTACTTTAAATGTATTTATTTTGTCTCAGACTAAAAAAAAACAATTTGAAGGTTTAACAACATCAACATCGACACTGATACATTTTCACTGTAAGACACATGATAAAAGTAGCATGATAAAACAGCAGAATTTGACAGCATCTGCTGGAAGAATGCTAGGTGTACATAGCAAGTTATGAGTTTTAAAGCAAATATTGAAATGAGTCTTTAGTGTAGTCACTTTAAAAATAAGAAATGGTATGAACAAAACTATTGGGAATTCATAACTGCCCATTCTTTATGAGTTTTTGACCCACAAGAGTTTCTTTAAAATGACGCAAACCAGCATGCTGACGCCACACGGAGAGAAATGATTTCAACCAATAAGAAAATTGGTCGCTGTACCATAAGCCACCTCCGCAGACTTTTAACTTTAGTGAACATCAATATAAATCAATATAGCAGTGAAATGTGCATTGTATTTAGTGGTGCAGTGTTACTGTAGCATGGTGTGTATGACTCACTGTGTGTTTTCAGCGTCTGGCAGTGGGCACACAAATATCTGCCACCCCATTGTCCACTGAGTATATACTGTGACGCCTGAGCATCAGAGTCGTACAGAGAACATTACTCATAGCTGCTGGAAATGTCAAACATGCCGGCATTGGTCTAAAAGGAGCCACAGGAAATGCTGTCATCATGTCTTTTTTATGCCTCTACTTGTGTCTGTCTGTTCCATCACCAATCCCTGCTTTTCCTTAACAATAAAATCCACCTGCCAGTTTCTGGGCCTGAGACTAGAGGAGATGTGAGCACCCACCCTGTACCGCTGAGGGGCCACAGCAGGTTGTCCCAACACCTGTCAGTCAGGAGAAGCTTTTCTAATTATATCACACCCCCTGCTTATCATACATTCATACAACACACGCAATTTTAGCAACTTGCTTGAAGGGCTCTCAGTGGTTTATCTTTCTCACATATGGCGCATTTCCACTGATGGGATCAACTCGACTTAACTCATCTTGGCTCGGTTTTGGTACCAGCACAATGCATTTCCACTGACGGTATAGTACCTGAGGGTTGATGGTTGCCCCACCTTCAGTGTGGCTGGTCATCATAATGATGCAACACAAACATTTTGAGTCATCTTCAGCGTGACTCTTCAGCCACAGCCATTACACCCAGGAATGTGTGCACCTCCACGTGGGACCATGGGCTCCCATATTTGAGCGAGTGAAAGAAAAATACAGTGCATCCACTGTAATGACTTGGCTATTTAAAACATTTTTCAAATTGTCCCATGTCGCATCGTGATGATACACATCGTATTGACACAGCAACAATTCTGGATTGTCACTTTTTAGTATCTTATCAGCTCGCTTGGAGCTTCAGAACTTCGTGGAAAGCTGATAGCTGGCTTCAGGATACACACTATTAAGTGCACAGTCGAGTTAAAGCCATTTCACACAAAGCACAGATTTTGTTCCAAAAAATGTGTATGGAAATTTATTGGTTTTGTGGGTACTTATGAGTGCTGGCACAGTACTGCGGAAAATTTGTGCAGAAGAAATATTTGGACGAACCCCGATTTCAGCGGCATGCGGAAATAAAGGTTTGACCTATGAAACCCTTTGGTTCAACTGATGTTATTAACTATTGTATTCTAACCCTCCCACTGGAGTGAATCTAAAATGTTCTCGTTTGCTACTGTGTGCGTCTTTGGCCTTGAGTGAAGCATGTCTGACTTGAGCACCACAAAGACAACAATATCATTATGGTTAGCGAAAGACAGTTTAAACAAATGAAGCCCAAGTATTATCAACCATTTTGAAGAGAAATGGCAAAGGAAAATGCTCGCCTCAAGCACACTGTCAGTCGTTGCTGAGGGTTAATTGGTTCATGGTAGTTGGCGTGTTTTCTCTTGATGTGTGGGGCGATCATCCCCAACAGGACATCAAACTTTTCCATGGTCGTTCGAAAATACTGAAAACTTTTTTCAACTGATATTCACAACGGACCCAGTGTACATAGTTATTATGCAGTATGCATATTTTCCATCTTCCCACACCACATTTTCGCAATGCACAAGTAAGAAACAGCTTTTAACTGGAGGCCTCAAAATATATAGACTAGCAAGGAAATATCAGACAGCTGACAGATAAAAAAAGGAAGAAGTCTAAATAGAAATAAACTGGAATCAAATGAGAAGGAGGAGTGCAACAGGTCAAATAGAATGAGATTATGTATCTATGCTCCCTTAGTGTAACTGGCTTCTTCATTGTTGGGAAAAAAAATCCGCTGAGTAACAAGACAAACTATTTGTTTTCACTATATTCACTGAGTGCTTCTTAATTTTTATGCAATTTTTTATGGTCCAAAAAGATCAAATACTAATTTTACTGTAATTTTCTTCAAAAGAATACACACGGTAATATAGATGAGGCAACATAACATCTGTTCTTTCTTCCTTTTTTTTCCTCTTTCTTTTTTAATCAATTTTCCACCATGGAGTTAGACAGAATTAATAGGGCTCTTTAAAAACTCAAACACTTCTGAGGCACAAAAGAAAATGTGAAAGAAAACAGATGACAAGGGGGAGCTGAAAAACAGATACAGCACATCACGAGAAAAACAAATGGACGCAAACACAGAAGACACATGTAAACGGAGAGAATTTGTAAGACAGATGTGCAGGTGAGCAGGTGTACTCAAACAAGTACAAAAGGACTTTGAGTCTTCGTTGGCATCACACTATGTTGTACTTCCTGATTTGACTGACCAATCAAAACATGTCAACAACACTGGGTGATGAGAGAGTGATAGGGCGGGTCTTCTCTCCCTCTGTCTCTGTGTCTCCAGTTTTACAATGTCATTATTTGTACAGGATTCTCCCTCCCAAGTCTTGTGGTCTGGGGACCAAAGGGACCAAAACATGGCCCATAAATCAACACAGCGGAGAGAGAGAGAGACTATGGATATTTACCCATAAATCACTGCAGCGGAGCCACCTGCAATCACGCTAATAGGGTTGGAAGACGTGCTGTCATCCAAGCCATGATGTCACCAAGCCTGAGCCTGTGGGTGTTGATGTTGGTGGTGGGTCTCTGGTTCTGTGTCTATGTGTGAGTATGGTGTGTGTGTGGAGGGGGGATTGCCTGCATATGTGGCTGTGGGTCTCTAGCTATGTGAATGTGTGTGTGTGTGTGTGTGTGTGTGTGTCTGTGGGGGGGGTGTCTGAGTATGTAGTGGTAGGTCTACGGCTCTGCTTGTGTAAGTGTCTGTGGTGAGTGTGTGTGGTGTATGAGGGAGGCGGGATGTCTGTTTATACGGGGTTGCATGTGCTGGGTTGGCAAATGTGTGTGTATTCGTCTGTCAGTATATACTTTAATCATGTCTCTGCATTTATGTACATGTTACATTGATCTGTACACATTCATGTAAACATACACCCATGCTACTCTTGCACATCTCATAGAAGACACACATATGCACTGACATAAAGATGCAAGCACACACACTGGTCTTGTGGTTAACGCTGGCTTACAATGGGTGTGGGATTCCATAGAGAAAATCTAAACAAGTCAAGCGGTTAGCACGGGTCTGCCACGTTTCCACACAATGGCGCTCATTGACATAAATAACTGGGGACTTTGTGAAATGGGACACCCATTAACTTCTCCTCCACAGATAATTGCCCATTAGATCTTGGAAGAGCACTGGATTGAGAAATAACTCAACTCTGACGCTAAATGCAACTTGTAATAATAAAAAAGTCACATTGTGAAAGGGGCCTGGAATCCGTTAAGATGGGTTGGCTTTTTGTACTATCATCCAGCCAAGCGCTTGGATTATCAACAAAGAAAACTATGGCTTGTTCTAGGAGCTCTGCAGTCCGTGCCTTCGCTTAAGCTGTGCTTTGAACATGGAAAAGATGATGATGACAATGGGTGACGGGGGGGGAGGGGGGAGAAGACAAATCACAAGACAACTCCAAATGACAAAATAACACAAAGCAAACACAAAGAAAGGGGAAAATATAGTAGTAAAATAAACAGAAGCTCAAAAAGTTGAAGAAAGAGCAGATTAGTGAAGAAATAAAAGAAGGGAGTTAGTTTAGAAAGATAAACGTAGACAATACTAATGACTAACAAATGCCTACAATGTGTTCAGTACTGATGTCACTCATGACATAGACAGTTTATTTATAGATACCACTCACATCAACCTCCACCTTTGATGAATCAGATCACAGTCCAACAGGCTATCTGTAAATTGATGTGGACATGTCAGCACTTATTGTCATCCTCCTCATTCTGCGCACATGTTTGTACAACAGCATAAAGGTAAAGTAACATGACTCATTCAGAAAATCAAATGTCTCCTGCCTACATCCTTGAAAACTCTCCACACAGTACTATAAACAGTCACTTACTGCATAGGCAATTTGTGAGTCAAAAGGATGTAATGTGACAACACAAATGAGCTGCATATCACTAATCATATCAGCGCTGACGGAAAACACTGATCTACCATGATCAGTCATCAGTGATTCACCCAGATCGGAGTGGTGCTCAATGAACTTTCTCTGATACATTGAGAATACTGTGATACCACTAACAACTTCAAAAAAACATGATTCTTGCTCAAATATAGTCTAAAACACACACATACATGCATATGCCAGTGGCCATGGTTCTATTTATTTTCCCTCATTAGTTTTAAATGGCCCATCCAGACGTTACTGTGGCCCCTGCTTTTAATCACTGGATAGAGCTCAGCTCAGGGCTGGCTGATCCCACTTTGATGTCTCTAGTCCATCAGCCAGCCAACCAGCAAGCCAGTGTATGTCCTCCTTTCCCTCTCTGCTGCAGCAGCTCATTCTAATACACTTTACA
>JAPQRN010000012.1:7716199-7731661 GCA_037367275.1 Coranthus polyacanthus
TGTATATACATATGTATATATATATATACATACATATATATATATGTATGTATATACATATATATACATATATATATACATATATATATATATATATATATACTGCAGCTTAATTAAATAAAAAATGTGCATGTATGAACGGGACAAACTACTCTCTGTTTGTGTGCAACCTGCCTATTATCTACACCCCTACTAAATAATCAGTTATCAATCACTATCTGTTTAGGCAGTGAAACTTGTGCAGTGTATGGTCACATGACCTGGTGTGTTGTCCAGGTCAAACAGATCCCAACAAGCAGGCAAAAAAACATGACCTCTGTTGTATGGTGACATTTTGGATTTAGTGACACTGACCTTTATCAATCATAATATATGATAATGTGACTTTTTCACCTAATTGTGCAGCCCTAATTTATACCACTGAAACTACCATCAATTGTGACAGTACTACTGACACAATGGGCATGTTCTATGTGCTGCACACTGACACATTTCAACAGAATAGAACTGCAGTGGACATTGATAGTCAATGATATTGTGGTAAAGCAAACTGGTTCGACCATGGATTGTATACCACTTTCCTTTAGGTCTGCAGCATTGATGGCTTTTCATCATACTAGTTATGGAATTCAAACCCATTACATATTTACTTATACACTAGTTAGCTTTCTAGAGGAGCACCCTGAGGACAAGGACAGAAAACCTCTGAGTTACAGTGGCGACTAAATTCCTTCTTGACAGGCTATGAGTGAAAATGTGTTATTGATTAAAACAGTGTTCGCTGAGGTCCATGAAATTTGAATAAGGTATCAGGTATGATGAAAGTCTGAATGGTAAGATTCTTTTGCCTTTAACATTGTTTCATACATCAAGTTTCATTCATCAAGTCATTCATCTCTCACACTCATCCCTCCTTCTGTTTCATACTTCTGTGCCACTGTCCCCAGTGGGTTAGTGTCTCAAAGTTCCATCTGTCAGCACCATCCAGGGGGGTGACAGAGCGGATGAGACCCAGGGGAGAGACATCAAACGTGGGATGCTGGCCTTGGTTCTCCCCCCATCCCATCTCTATTTGAGTTGCTGGCCCCTCCATCTGTCTGCGCATGATTTGGAGCTGGCTGTCGCAGGAGCGAAAGAAAGGCTCCACCAATGACAAATGACAATCTCAGAATAAACACACAAGTGAGGGAGGGGAGGGGAAAAAGAGCTGAATCACTCTTTCATCATCCATCAGCCTCTGTTGGTCTTCTCATTAACCTCTGGTCTTTGCCCTGCACTCTCTTCTGGTGCCTGTCACTCATCTTCGTTCTTTTCACTATCTTTTTTTATAGATCTAAGCACATTAAGTGTAAGGCGTTCTACAGATTATAGCCTCTATTTTCCTACATCCACTCCCTAACATCCTTCGTGAGCTTTTCACTTCAATTGCAAGTTATTCATATCATGCAGAAAGGCAATGCTTGATTATACATTTGTGGGACTGAAAAAATTTGACTTATGGCTTTTTTTTTTAATGGAAGTTGAACTACAACATGCATACATGTTGCTGCAATGCTGGAGACATGGATACCACCAGCAGTGAAGATTGTGAGTGCATACCAAAGGTACACCAACTCACTCTCTACTCTAGCTCTCAGCACCAGCTAAAACCTGCAGCCAGCATGCCGAGCCCCCCTGATCCCAGTGCCGGCTCAACCAAACACACACATGACAGATGCCTCCTCTGCTGCAGCGCAGGCATTCAGAGCATCTCCTCCGCCACCAAAGGCATATTCCTTTTATAACCAGCAGGGATTAGGGCCCATTGGAGGAAGCTAGCATGTGCGCCAGCCTTAGGCGGCTTGCAGATAAAAAAGCATCTCAAATTGAATCAATAACCACCAGCCGCCAACTAATCCTGGCTAGCCCCCATAAACACCACTACAGCAGTCCCCCACAAAACCCTGCCAATGCCCTAGTCCAGCCCCACCCTACCCAAGCCTCATACCCCTTCATCTTTTTATAACTGCACCCCAGGGCCATGCAGGGGTGCTCAGGTGAGGGCTTTCGGGCAGGCTGTATGTTCAGAGGAAAGGGGGATGAAGGGGTACACACTTTCACCCAGGTAATCCATCAGCAGACAGGACAGCTTTGGACTGCACGGCGACTGGCAGCCGGAGAAAAGTGGACAGCTGATGTGGGCCGGGCCCAGCCACAGCACGCCAGACGGGATAAAGAGATATAAGCTCCCCCCCATGCTCCGTGCTCCTACCCGTCCCCCAAACCATAGACTCATGTCATCCTAAAGCTCTTTCATCTTCTAACCCAGTGGGTGCTAAAGCAAACTTTCCACTTTGGCTCTCTAGGGGCTGGGCATTGTGGGATTGCAGAGAGACCTGCACCCTTTGCTCAATGCCACACCCCTTGACTGACTGGTGGGTTAAGAGACCAGTGACAGCTTAGCAGCATCAACAGGAGGCTGGGGGATCCATCCTATACGATGACTGTATAAAGCTCCTCAGGATCAAAGATAACGCTAATTCAAAATTGTGTTATTGTACAATTTGGATATTACACTTGATAATCTTACGCTAAGATGTCTAAGCTTTAGAAATAGTTTTTAAAAAACTACTAACTACAAGTCTCTCTGACGATTCCCATGAATCATACACTGTGTATGTATAAGTATCACAATCATTAACATACAATCAAGTTGGCCACTGGTCTCTTCTTCTTCACAATGTCAGATTCCTCAAGCCCTCTTCTGTCTCTCCTCTAAATGAATATCATTTTCCCTCTTTAAATTTTGGGTTGGGACAGAAGATGCAAGCTGAGATGAGGATCAAGCCATGGAGTGGTGGGATTTCCAAGCTGTCAGGAAAACTGAGCAAATCCTATCCCCAGGCCACTGGCTCCACACAGGAATGTGGGGCGTCCACTTTAATTGTGCTTTTCTCTCGATCCCCATCTCCCAAAATCAAATTTCCCTTTTCCCACTTGTGGATTCCCTAAAGAGCTTGATGTAACATCTTTAAATGCAACTCAAGGCCACATATAAAAGTCACAGTGAGCTTAAAAGAGGAGGCTTCGATGGTTAGATAACTGAACGCTTCAAAGTCAAAAGGACTATAAGAGACAGCCGGACAGTAAATCAGGGAGACACTTCAAAGCAAGCAATGGAGACAGCCATGCAGACAGACGAATGGCAAAGAAAGACAGACGTTTAGACTCAAAGAGAAGGATCATGGAGCAATTCAAGACAGCAGACAATACAAACAAACATCACCATGCAAGGACAAAACAGACTAACAATAAGCCATATAAACAAACTACCAAAGTAAACAAAATATGACCAATGGTCACACACACACACAGCTGTTGTTAGCTGCCAGCCAGGCAGCCTGACAGAACGGCAGACAGACAAATAGAGTGAGAGATCCCCGTGTGAAAGACAAAGGAGGGTACAGTAGTGGGTAGCGGCAGCCAAGGGAGACTTCATTAGTGAGGTCAGTGCCCCAGGGTACTTAGTGTAACACTGGAGGCCTATGCAGCCGCACCCCCCTCCCCCCAGCCCTATGCCTAGGTGGATATTGCATCTTTGCGATAACATCTCCCTACATAGGAGGGGGCCCCAGCATCACAACATAAAGACCCCTGTTTTCGGCAAGTTTGAAATAAGGCTTTGTTCCCCCAAGGCCTCGGTCCCCTCCCCACCACCACCACCTCCTCCTACTCTTTCCTCTTGGGTGGGCCAGAGACTTTCCAAAAAACTGAGCAACTTGTGTCTGGGGATAGACCCCCCTTCTGCGCATATACACACATTCAAACACACACTCACACATGCACGCATGCAGGCACGTGCACACATACACACACATATCTTCCACCATCCTCAACCCCTGATCCCGACAGTGGCGTCCCCTGGCTTTTGGCCACGTCTGTGTGGAGCGGTTGGTAAGAGAGGTGGAGATCCAGGGCTGCTGGGGGAACAGCTCCAGGAGGGGCCTTGGTGGGCTCATCTCACCCCAGGGAGAGTGGGGGGCCCACAGAGAGGTGTGTGTGTGTGTATATATATGGCTGTGTACGAAGACCTGAAGGGGCCTAGTCCTGGTCAAAGGTGCCTGGCTGCCTGGGCACTCTGGGGAGCTTCATAGACAGGCAAGCTTTACATGGAGCCTCTGTCAGTACAGATGCTCCACAGTCAGTTACTTACAGTTTACTGTAAATGCTCTTAACACTCATCAATAGCCAAACTTAGACACAGTAATAGTAACATTCATGAATCAGCATCTAAATAAACAAACCTCTTCCTCACATCAACTAACAAAGCACTCAGAGCTTGGAACATAACTGTGGTTATGAATGTAGAAAACATTGTATACTCATTTCCTTCTCTATTCCTGACATGGGAAGGGTTTGTCAAGGTCCTTACGACAGGATGGACAGTATAAATATCACTGTTGTGATGCTAAAATGGGTTGCCAGGTAGGAAAGACATGCGTGCCCCCATTTATACCCACATCAGCTGGTGGATTTATAGGACCCTTAAATCGGATCAATCATTTTCCACTCCCTGGTCTCTGCACCTCTCATCCCCTCTCTCCACACTTTCCCTTTTGATTCAACAGTCGGATTGTATAAGCGGAATGGGGTTATGGGTAAGTATTGTGTGCAAATTTGCCTGGGTGTAAGAGTGCACCTGTGTTGCACAAGCGTGTCCTTTCAGGTATCTTTGTACGTGCACATACATGTAACACTGATTGTGCATGTGTGTAATGCACACGGCTGTATGTGCTTAGTGGCTCAGTCAACTACCAGCACTGGGTGCTTTTCATGTTCATTATCACTTGTTTTATAGTGGAATATTTAAGTCGGGGGGCCTTGGCACGGCTGCGGCTATAGTTAGAGAACAAAGGAGAGCGCTGGGGGTGTCAGGAGGGTGTGGCATGCCAGAGCGCAGTACAGAGCTTTTCAGTAAGTGTTGTGCCCCACACTTCATGGAAAGCCAGGGGGGCTGGCCAGGCCAGCCATGCAGGCAGACGGAGCTAAATTCAACTCATTCCTGTATTAATGGGAGCTTATGTGCCATTCCACCTCACTGAAGAGGGCATTAGCCAGGGCCAGACAGCCATGATACACCTCAAAATATCTCTTCTCTCTCGCCTTCTCTGTCTCTCTCACATTGTGCTTTTTTTTCCTCTTACATGTGGGTTTGGCTGTGCAGTTGTGTCTATGTGGGGAGGCTCTCTGGTAGATTGCTTCGTCTAAAATTCTGCAATTACTTTGCAGTGTATGTATACCATGTAAAGCCCCATGTAAATCATATAAGAGGGCGGTCTGCTTGGTATGTCAGTGGTTTTGCTTAAACATTCATACCCCTTGGGACATACTTCCATGCAAAACAGTAGGACTGGTTTACGGTTTAGCTTTAGAACAGAATGAGAGATTTTCCTGCCTGATGAACATATACAATAATGATGAAGAATACACGATGAAGCTCTTCTGTTTTGACATGTTCTGACATGACATGAAGCAAAGGGGTGAGGTGTGCTTCCAGACACATTTTGCCATTTGAATTTTTGTCAGACTGGCCTGACCTAAAGGATCTCTCTGTAATAAGCGGGGTAATGTAGTGAGGTTAAGTTGTTTATGGGGATACAAGCTGATCCACTGTCACTTGTGATGACGCTGAATATCAATTAGAGTTTGCTAATGCACAAAGACTCTTGGTGACAAAATCATATAGCAAAGTTGTATTGTTTTGTGTATTTGAAATGTAAACAAACAAATCAATTACAATATGTGTGTGCAGTTGGTGGGTGATATTGGTGGTAGATATATCTTGGACCTCTGAAACAGCAAACAGAAAAGCAACCAGTGCAAAGGAAAATAAATAACAATGACGAAAGTATTTGTTGTCTTGATAACAGTCTGAAAACACTCCGTTGCTTCACAGTCTGAAGGCTTGTGTGCCACATGCACTAACCCATAGAAACTCAGAAAGCTATAGCTTAAGTTGTAAAAAAGGTTCAAGATTTGTACAATTACACCAGGTATAATTGCCTGTTAAATTAACTGTTAAAGATTATATTCATCGACACAAAAAAGGTTATAGTGTTATTGGCAGCAAACTGCACTATCCAGATGTTCTTCTGTTAAAATGGTCAACATGGTCTTCTAGCATTTATTGCTTTGTGAGCTGTCAAGTATTCTTCAGAAGTGAATTGTTATGCTTTGAATGGTCTGATTTAAATTAGTTCGTTTTGTTGGCTGTCTTTCCGCATGCCTTTCTGTGTCCTGAAGACTTGGTCCAGGTTGATGTCTGTGTGTGTGTGTTAAAAAAGAAACAAGTATGCACACAGCAAGACATTCATTGTACAACAGTTTGTGTGCGTGTATTGTGCTGTGCAACGCGCTGAGCAGTTATTAGCTGGCAGGGATAATTGGACTCTATGTAGGTGGCATGACCCAGCTGTCTGCAGCAGGAAGGCCCAGAGCTGAGCGTGACCTCAACCGCTGACCTTACAAATGCAATACAGTGACCTTTGACCCTCCTCACATTAAAGAGACAGTGTTGTCTTTCTGCAGTCAGCCAACCAATTAATGCACTGGGGCCTTTTCCTATTCTGTTTGTTAAGATTGCTGTTGCATCCTGCTGTATTATCATTAAATTGCTGAGAGAAATATTACTGACTTGTGACAGGGAATTGTGATGCAGCACTCTCTGTCTCGGTGTTGGAATTTGTTCCTGCCTCATGAAGTGACCAAACAAAATACAAACTGCGCGGTACATCGATCACTTTCAGCTATCATATGGCATTCTGTGACCCACAACCTTTGATATGTAACAAGTGCAGTAGGGTTAGAGATAATGGAAGTGTGGTAAGGAACTTATTTTCTACCCACCCACGTTACATCAAATGTTTCCAACATTGTTCAAATTCAGAGAAATCTATAATTTTATTAATTGTAACTAGGGCGGGGTATCATTCAAAATGTTTCCATACCAGCACTGATATCAATACTTTTGGTTTAATAGCAATCGTTTGTACTGTAATTTGTACTGGTTTTATTGTTCAGCTAATTTGCACTTTTATACACTCAAAGTAGTTAGTAGTTAATATCATTAATAAAAAATGTATAAAAGACATTTGCTGCATGCACTGACACTGATGAGATTTACGTCTTAGGTATTGAATTTTGCTAACAAACAATACCAGGCATTTTTCAATACTCAATATTATCTAAACAATTCGTCCCGGTGCCAACCCTAATTGTAACAGACAAATCAATAGCGTCATATCCCCTTTAGTACTGTTAATGTTTAACATTACTTGCTGCTATTTCATTAGAAGGAAATATCATAATATAAATATATGTCACTAAATGTATTGTGAATAAAACTTCAATATATTACCTCGTCTGTAAACAGGATTTCTGACAGAAGTCACATCAGATACATTTTTGGCAATGGTGGTGAAAACAGCAACTCCCATGATCCCACGCTGCTCATCGGCTATGACTTATATTACTGTTTTGACTGAGAGACACCTAGCAGCAGAATTTACAAACCGTGGATTTAAAACTCACCAGTATCCAATGATTATTATTTTAGATCTTTTTATGTTGGTACAAAGTGTGATCAAACTGTGACACGAACAGATACACTATAATATTCCACTTGCACACCCAGGCGGAGGATTACACTTAGAGGTTATATGAGCATCTTGACTTTTTGGTACCACTTTTCAGGAGACACCACGTCCCCCTTGTTTCCCTCTGTGCATCAGTCACCGAGGGGGCAGGTAGGCCTCCCGTGGGAGACATTAGAGGAGACATATCTGTCAAGATGGAAGCGGTTCTCCCTTAGGCTGCCACTGAGCGACAAGCGTGTCCCCTTGCCTGCTCTCCTGTATCACAATACTGCTGTTGAGTGACTGGAAAGCCCTAATGGATGCAAGTATCTGTTGGTAGTCTGATCTTCTATGAAAGCCCTTAGCAAAAAAACAAAAAGATACACAGAAAACCAGGGGCGGGAGAGAGTATGTATGGCTTTTACGTGTTAATATGAAGGAACTCCTTTGATGGGGTACTGCATCTGATTTGGTAGCTTATGTATTGGTGTGAAGAAAATATAATGAGGGCATGTGTGGGTGTGTTTAGAGAAGAGAGAAAGTGTGCATAAGTAAATACAGGTGTGTGTCTTGTTAAGCTAGTGTCCAGCATACACATTTACAGTATGTGTGTATTAGGTCATTAGTGAAGCTTTAAAGGCTTTTGGCGTCTCTGCTGAAATCTGCAATAAACCAGAGGTATTCAACAACAAAGTCATCATGGGGAAAAGAGTTAACCAGCCAATCCATACATGTGTCTTTCTGTGTTACTTTTTCAGCATGCAACCCTTTTGTTCCAGAAGTGAACCTTAACACCAACGGATGAAACTGATTTCCTCTTTTTTTCCAGGTTATTCTGCTTGTTATGTTCTGAATTTTTAAAGCCAGATAATCTGATGGTAACTTTTCATTTTCGTCACAGGACAAACACACTCATGTCACGGTCTCCCGAATCTCTTCGCTATGTCCCTGCCCGCACACGGCCCACCGAAAAGATTATTCTTTGGAATAAAAGAAAAAAAAATCCCTTTGAAACTCTGAGCTAAAAATACTCCTGTTTACTTCGTCTGTACTCCATGGTTTACCACCAAGTCAATCATCCGAACATATAAAGGGCTCAGTGTGTTTGTAACTGTTTCTTCAAAAATCCCTATTGTGAGTAGTCTACAAAAGGTGAAAACTGTCAAAATCTTACACATAGTCCCACAAAAACACATATTGCTTCTTCATCCAAAGTCTGACAACACCCCAAAGTTGTTTTATAGTGTCTTATTTCTTTGGATATCACATGATTGCTCCCTCACATGGACCACCCTGATACATCCCACCCCATCTTTCATTTCACAGCCTAAATCCCTCTTTCCTCTCCACTTCATCCTCTCCATATCCTCCCTCATCCCTGTGTTCTCCTTTGCCTTGCCTAGCATTTTCTCCTAACTTCGCCTCACTTTTTTTTCCGCCCTCCGCCTCCTTTCCTTGTTGTCTTTTTCTTGTTTGCACCAATCATCATCCATCTGGCCCTTTGACCTATTTGAAGAATGAATGAGCTATTGCCTGGCAACCCTAGAGAGTATTATATAAAATGAAAAAACTGAAATGTGACGGTTTGATTCTAATTGGGTAAAAAAAATAATGAGAGTAAATAAAGTCTAGCTTTGAGTATTGCTCTGGGAATCCTTTGTACATTGTCTCTTACATAAGATTCAGACATAAATAATGGCAAACAAAAGTGGGCTCTAGACTCCATAGTAATAGTCATTTTTGTATCACTGTCATCTGAACACAAAAGACGCTGTTTTTTGAGGTTGCTTTGGCTATATAACTTTCATTAGATAGCTGTCTCCACTCAACTATCTTCGGGGAAACAGAGGTAGAGATAAGATAGGAAAAAATGGAAAAATACTCAAAGGAGGTTAAGAAACAGGGATGTGAAGGTGAAGCGAAAGACATAGTGGAAACAAAAAGATAGTGAGGGCTATAGACAGATAAGGCACAGTGGAGGGCTCTCGCTCTCGTCCTGGCCCCATTGTTTCAGGCTAATTTCATAGGATCAAACCAAAGCACAGCCCAGACGCAGACAGAGCTACAGCAGTCTGTTGGGAAATCTCCCCTCTAATTGGCCCCATGGAAAAGGCCACCGCCAGCAAACTACAACTTGCTCTTGATTGCTTCACCTCCCGGCAGAACTGGCTGTACATACGACGAGCCAAGCCTGTCAATCAATCACGGCAAAGACAGCTAGCGGAGGCTAACAATCGGGGTTAACAGTGAGCGATTATTTTATGATGCCGGAACAATGTGTGTCAGTTTTACATAAAAATAAAAATAAACTGGGCTTTCACTGTCAGTCAGACAGTTTGAAGGATGAAACTGCTTTCAAACTTCAAAAAAAAAAAAGAGTGAAAAGTTGACAGGAATTGACTGTATGTGTTTCTCCATTATTGTGTGTGGCACAATAAGGGAGAGGCTTTGTCTGAAAGGCTGTATAATGAAAGAGTACAGCAGCTGAAGGACAACAGAACAGACAGCTCCATACAATGGGTTCACAAGCATCCTCCCTCTATGCCCACCTGCCCATCTATACATCACTGGCTGTCACTGCAGCTGACTCCAACTCTCCGCACCTCCAGCTCTATACATACGCATCTCTGTCAATACCTTATTTGCATTTAAGTCTGTGCAGTTTTCTTGTGTGCGTACAGGACAAATAAACTCTCCCGAGCAACAATCCTGCATCAGCTCTTTCTGCCAAACATCGGTTAGTTGTGTTCAAATGGCAGCAGAGGGAGAGAAAACAGTGAAAATTCAACCTATCGCAAGGGGAAAATTATTTTAAAAAATCAGTGGCTACATGACAAGCCCATACATAATCATCTTACACAGGGAGCCTGCTTGGGGCCGATAGTGGCGACAGTCCCGTTTGGGGGTGACTCATTGTTTCCGAGGCCTCTCATATGTGTCGCATTAGGAGGAGACGACGGACAAAACAGAGTTCTCCTCTTGTCTCCTTCTACACTCATCTTTCCCAGTCACCTCTTCTTATCCTCTGTTGCCTCTCAGTTTTTTTTCCAGCTGTCATTTTGCTTTTTCTCCTTGGGTTATCTCCTTGTCATTCTCACCTCCCCCTCACTTTCTTTATTTTGTTTCTTTGTATGTCAGTGTTCTCCTTTTTCTATGTCTCTGTCCTCCTATCCTCACCTCCCATAACAGGAAATTAATGAGGGTACATGGAAGGACAAGCAACTCTTTGATCTCACCCAGTTTAGATCTATCAAAGACACCTATTACTGTGCTTGTCTAACCTACACTCATATCATATCTTACTGTCTCACATATTTTCTAGGCATCAATCACTCAGTGTATTGTTACTATTTTGGCAGCAAACACATTTTTTCACATGGTATCTGCTTACTTTCATTTTGTTAATAATAGGGATCTGGTATTCCTGTTATCTGACCACCAAAACTTTCCCAGTCTGTTGGACATACACTTGGTTGTCACATTCCATCTTTTTCTCTTCTCTCTTTCACACTTTTTTGTCTGTGCAAAGAGGTTTAACTGTATGCGATCACGTGTTTGCATGTGCTGCAAATGTTAAAAATTAAACAAACAAACAAAAAACAAACAAACAGAGCAATTCTGTCTCTGACATATTTTGGAACGAGATGGACATGTTAAGTGGTTGCTGGGACATAGAAAAGTTCTGCAAGGGCTTGGACCGCCCATTTTCTTTCAATAACTTCAGTGTATTCCAAAATATTTACACAAAATATAAATTGCAATCGAAAACAAATAGTACACATTCCATGATTAAATGGGAGCAGGCAGAAGAAAAATGTTTTGGTATCCGCCCCCCTCTCAATGCAAGTTACATAAATGGTCTATCAAATCTGGGGCTGTAGTCATAAAGCTTCCAAGTACAAAGAGTTGTTCCCAGACAAAATTCAACAAATCTTTGACAACACTCATAATTATGATGTTTTCCTTTTACAGTTAAGACTAACAATGCATCTTAACTAGGGATGGACTGATCTGACTTTTTCAGGTCTGATAGATACCAATTCTGAGGTTTGGGTATCAGCTGATACCGAGTACTGATTCGATACTAAGCTGTATGTCTCACTCTATGGACAAGACTGGGCTCATCCTGTTATGTAAAGAAACATCAGGCTTAACTTTAAACATTATTTTCTAACTAAAGAACAACAATGACAACAACAACAACAACAACAACAACAAATAAACGCATACACTTACTGAATTATTTTCAAAATGATAAAAAAAATCATGCACTAGCAAAGTGATAAAAACTAGCATTGGTGTAGCAGTGAGAAATATCTTAAAGGACCCATATCTTAACACTTAAAGTTCTGTCTTTACCATGTACGTATATGTGCATATTAAAGTGTCTGTTATGATGTTGACAAAAAAAAGAGTATAGATTTGATTTTCCCTCACTTTTATGAGTGCTTCTCTGTGTCTCTCTGAGTCATATTACACTGGGAGGCAAATGTCACCGCCCACTTTTCATCAGCAAATGTTCTGATTGGACATTTTTGGATGTTTCATTCAGCTGATAATGTTTGTGCTGACATGTCATAAGTCTTTCATTTTAATTCAAAAACTTAAAAGGACACCAGCATTTTAGTGAAAAGTGAACATCTCATGTGTCTCACCAGATTCACACTCCAGTCCCCCAGGTGGTAAGCCGACTGTTTATCCACTTGACCATAGAAAAGACGCTAAGAAGGTGCACTACATCAGCTATGCAGCTGAATAGCCAAGTGGCGTTTGGTTTCATATTCCGTTAAATTACAGTCCCTATGTAAAACACAGAGGTGTCAGAGACTAAGGGGACGAGTAACAGGCTGAAAAAGACAAAACTGTGTTACCTGTGACATCTGGAGCAGGTTAATCGTCTGCTTTACTTCATTCTGATCCTGAAAGCATCATTATTTTGTCTGTATCTCACTCAAGTCCACTTGGCAATGCAGCGAAAATCATCCAATCAAATAAGAACAAGAAAGTAAAAACTATTCTGATTGGCTACAGGGCACTACAAATTGCATTGATTCTTTAATCCTCCAATGAGAGCACCACCTCGTATCACCTGTTCGGCAAAAGTTTTACAGTGAAGAGATTCCAAACTCAAAACATGTTGAATCACCTTCATATTAATAATGTTCAATCCTGAGGTTTAAAGGGTCACAATGTTAAAATTTGAGCCTTCTAGCCCATGGCATCGTGTAGATATTGACTGTGACAATTAGGACACCTGGCATATAATGCAATTGTATGCCAGGTGTCAACCTTAGATGTTTGTGTACAGTGAAGAGATTAAAATATTAAAATTTGTTGAATCACCTTCATATGTGTGTGTGTTCAATCCTGAGGTTGGACACCTGGTATATAAAAATAAACCTATAGTCTCATATTGGAACACAGTGCATTTAATTTCCACACTTTGTAAGCTTAGAAAAAGGCCATGTATGGATATAGTGAGCTTCCTTGGTGCTGTTGGTGTAATTGATGGGGAACACCATCAGAAAATGGAGACTTTTTAGTCATCAGAAAGCAATACCACAGCATCAGTCTTCAAAGTATTTTCTGTGTTGAGTCACAAAATGGTCCGTTAATATTAAATTATAACAGACAGATTATATAATGTGACTCCTTGCTAGAAATTTTTAGGCTAAGTTAGGAGTTTTCTGAGACTATTCTCAGAGTGTTTGTGAATACACCCTCTGGTGTGCCAATGCTGAAAACAACTTTTATTCTGTACCTCAATGAACATATATAAAAATTACATAATATAGACATTTTTACATTTAAATATAATCTATTTGCCTCAAATCACATTTAAAGTTTTGTTTTAAATATTGTCCAATTTGTACCATGTGCTGCTACTGCAACATTTTTTATACTTCACAAGGCCGTAATATATACAGTTTCTCCACATTTAAACTTCAAACATTCAAATTTGCTGCCTTCTAGCTACATGTACTATTGTCTATTCTTTTTCCAGCTTTCCAGCTAGTCTGCCTCACTGTGTGTGTGTGTGTAATGATGCATATGTCCCTGGTGACAGGCACTCTTAGTGACTTACAGTATGTGTATGTGTGTGTTATGAGAGTGTATGGGACATGGGAGGAGAAGGAGGGGTAAAGCCCTTCTAAATATGCATCTTAATGGCTGCTCTGTTCCCACCATTCACACCGAGTGATGGAGAGAGCGAGGGGGAGAGAGGCAGAGGATGAGGAGAAGTGGTGCTGCATGTTTTCAAGTGGGAAGCCGAGACAGGGACGCAGACACAGAGACAGTGAGGTGAAAAGACAAAGTAGTGCAAGCAAATGTCAACAAGAAACAAGCTATGTAAGGAGCCGCCATACCTGACTCCTTCAACCGTGGCCCCATTCCACTGTGACACACACACAGACACATAAACACACACACACACACAGGCCTCAGCAGCAGTAGTATTGAGGAGCAGAGTGGAGAACTAGCCTCCTCAGGCAGTAGCTGTTTGTCGCTAAATGAAGGCCGGCATTCTTTGGTTTCCCAGGGAGCTGGGTGCCTGCCAGTCCCCCGGCCACTGAGTGCCATTTTATTAAGAACAAAATGGAGCCCCTATGAAAGGAGCCCAGGACTGAGCCTGCACAGGTCTCACTGAGCCGAGCCTCGGCATAAACAAACACCACCTTAAAGAGACAGGCTTGCAGAAAATAAGAGATGGCGGGCCCCTCAAGAACCCTCTAGGATACTTTGGGATTGGCAGTGGCTGTGAGTGATAAGCAAAAATCACCTTAGGGGGGTTAGGTGAAGGGTAAGATGAGGAACATAGTGATAAACAAGCTAGATGACCGTTCTAGAACTAAGCTGTCGATACCAGGTTACAATTGGTTCATGTGATACATGAAATACTGACAGGAATGTCACCTTCAGTAAAGATATTTGTCAATAATCAAACTCCAAGCTGTCAGTCCTGATACAGGTGAGCCACTTTAGAAAGAGTAGTATCGTGACCAGAGTTATTACAGCTCCGTAAATGGTATTAGTTTTTGGTTTTTTTTCGTTAGTCTTTCAGTTTGGTTTTTGATTTAATTTAATTTTAGTTTTAGCTAGTTTCATGAGTGAGTAAGAAGTTTCAGTTGTAGTTTTACTTTGAGGAGTTGACTAGTTTTAGTTTAGTTTTTCAGGTCTTATGAGGAGGTGAGAAGGTGAAAAAGATAGGATGAAAGAAGGCATGACAACAAATACGTTTTACAAACCACATTTATTAAAGGTCCCCTATAATGCAAAGCCATTTTATTCTTGTACATCATGACCCATGTAACTGTGAATTGTACCTTATTAATAAGCAGATGGTGCACTACCGGCAGTAGAAAGGCTAGACAGTAAGTTGATTGGTTGATTAAATGATAAATAAAGGTTGGGTTCAGTGAGCAGCAGAAGCGGCAAACACTGCCAGATACTCTGTACTGTTTGTTCGTGTGAAGGCCTGTCAAATCAAATAACCCAGTCTCTTTTACTGTACCACCACCCCCACCCCTCCCCTTCTTCCACCTCTCCTGTCCCTTTTCATGATACACATCATATTTCACTGGTAGCAGATTTGGATTCTGGCATCTCATTAGAGGAGATATGTATTAGAGATTTGTGTAAATATACACAAGTCCTGCCAAATATCCAATTCACCATGTAACCAGGAGGGGTCAGTAACACAGACTTCCTACTGAGGCTGAGTGCCAGTGTGTGTGAGTGAGAAAAAGAGTGTGTGTGTGTGTTTGTGTGTATGTGAGAGAGAGAGAGAGAGAGAGAGAGAGAGAGAGAGAGAGAGAGAGAGAGAGAGAGAGAGAGAGAGAGAGAGAGA
>JAPQRN010000012.1:7731761-7754677 GCA_037367275.1 Coranthus polyacanthus
GTGTGTGTGTGTGTGTGTGTGAGAGAGAGAGAGAGAGAGAGAGAGAGAGAGAGAGAGAGAGAGAGAGAGAGAGAGAGTGAGAGAGAGAGAGGCTCTCTGGTTTGTGTATATAAGTACACGAGAGACTGTGGTTTTTCTACAGCATGTGTGCACAGATATATGGCTGTGTGCGAGTGCTTGGGTGTGTGTGTTTGTGTGTGTGTGTGGGTGTGTGTGTGCGTGCATGTGAGTGTGTTTAACACCCTGTCACGTTGCCTGCTGAGGTTTGCTCTTTATGGATATCACGAACGAGGTGCCGTTGGTCTTAGGTTTCTATGCTCAGAACACCAGACAACTGATAGCATCAAAAATAACAATCATAAAGGTCTAATTTATTTAAGAGATGTAAAGAGATGTATATTTCTTTTCATAAGTAAGGTTTTCAAGAATACTGGAAATAATTTTTGAAGGTGCATATCATATTGTGAAATTCAAGTTTTTCCTGGATACATTTTATGTCTTTTTATGAACTAAAATAATATATTGTGAGATAATTCAAGACATTCTTTCAACCAGTTGATGTTTTTTTTGTTAAATATTTCATTCTAGTGTGTAAGATTTAGTGGCATCTAGCGGTGAAGGTGCAAATTGCAACCACCTGACCACTCTTCATCTCACCTTCTTCTACAGGGGTCACTAAAAATGTGAAAGGCCCGTGTTTATTTTGTCCATTCCGGGCTTTTTGATTGAGGGGATATTAACTCTTGTCCATGGTCAAACATAGTAGGTGATAGTCATGCACCCGCCATAAAACATAAAAGAGGCAAAGAAGAAGAAGTCCTTTCTGAGCTACAGTAGAAACATGGTGGACTTTGTGGAGGCGACCCACTAACTTTGTAGATATAAACAGCTCATTCTAAGGTAATGAAAACAGAATGATTTTTGTGTGATTATACACTAATGAAAACATAATTCTGAATATTATGTTCCATTTCTGCAATTATATCCCCCTACATCCCCCTAAATCTTACACGCTTAAACTTTAATATACTTGATATGAGGTACAAATATCTATATGTTTAAAAAGGACACTTGATAAAAAGCTTTAGAATTTCAAAGGAATCATGCGTCCTCAAGGATCTGCATATCAGTATTCTCCTTTTTCTCAATCACACACAGGCCATAAACACATACACACACAAAGTATGATGGGACCAAAGCCAACATCTGTCTTTGATATAATTTAACTAACCACTTATTGTGGAAGCCCACCAGCACCACGGATGGCGTCTAGCGCAATGTGTGTGTTAGTCTACGATTGCGCTCCGGCGTCCATTCAGACACTTTGGCAAGCCGCTGATGTGTTGTTACATCCTTCAGGGGTTGAGCCGTGTGTGTGTGTGTGTATGTGTGCGTTTGTTCAGTATGTGCGTCTGCATTTCTGAGAATGTGACTGCATACCAGCGCGCAATGTGTGTTTCCACAGACATGTGAGAACAGTGTGAGTGTGTGCGGTGGCTATCCCCCTCCATAGTGAAAGCCGCAGCCTCAAACCACATCAGAGAGCATGTGGGAGACAGAATGACAAGGCCAGGAACCAGCCAGCGTCTGCCTGCAGCCACACACAGACACAGACACACGCTCACACACTGACACACACTTTCATACTTACACACGCATTTATCACACTTACCCATCTACTTATTGACACACTGTCTCTTACGCTTTTTCTCTGTCTCTCTCTTTGCGCTCCACACACACACACACACATTTAACACTGAGCGTCATTTCACCACAAGTCCTATCCAGTGGTCACCGTTTAGGCCAAGGATGCAGTCAGCAGCAGAGGGAGATGTTTATGTTTGCATACTTTCTCACAGACAGACATTGACTGAGCAGTGGGCAAAATAGGCTTTCTACTGTGAATTTGTTTTAGCATTTTGACGCGGTACAACTGTCACTCACTAGTGTGTGGGATAAATGAAAAATGAAAATATTTGAAGTATTTATTTATGTCCACCTCGCTTGGTTCAGAAATAAAATCTGCACAAGCAATAAATAGGCTAACAAAAGCTCTGAAAACAAGATAATTACAGAAACACACATATAGCAAGCACATTCCCACATGCATGTGCACATACAGTGGTCATTTATAAACGCTAAAAATATGCATACATTTATGTAAATGAACACAATGACAAACACATATTAGTGGCCTGGAGATGCAGTATGACTGAAATGCGTGTTTACCTTCTTAAACACACAAAAACATGCTGCTACTGCCAGAGGAAGACCATTGAAGCAATTCTCACGCTGACACAGGCGCACACACGCACACACAGACAAAGACGCAGCACAAGTGTAGGTCATCCGTGGGTGAGTGAAAGCTAGAAGCGGTGTTTTTCCTTGCGGTGGACACACATCAATTTCAAGGAAATTGCTCGCCCCATTATTGGAAAGTGTTACCGGAATGTCAATTAAGGGGGAAGTTTTTAACCTCGCACCACACAAATAAACAGTGCACCCCACTCCCCCCTTATTAAAGGCGGTGTCAGCGCAGACAGAGAGTCTGGAGGGGGTAGAGGGTAGGGAAGGAGGGATGGAGGGTGAGAGGGAGGCAGGGATGGAGGAAGAGAGGCCCGCGGAAAGGGAGAAGAGGAGACAGGAGATTTGGTGCTCTCAAAGAAATGCTTTTGGCCCTCCTTTTGTGCCTGAGGGCCCTAGACCCTGAGAACCACTCAAAACCCAGGCTCTGGCCCCAGCTCAGGCCCACTTAAGGTTAACCTCAACAGGCAGGGATCTGTTTGACAGCTGCTTGGATCCTGTAGGTGAAACTGCAGCAGACCGATTAAGGGCAGGTCAGCGAAGGGGAGGAAGGAGAGAAAGGGGAGGCCGCAGAGATGAGGTGGGAGGCCAGGAGAGCGAGAGGGTAGAGAGGATTGAAGAGCAGATGGCAAAGAGATAGGCTACAGCAGGAAGGGATGGAGGTGTGATGGGGCCAGGAGAAATCAATAGTGTTTGTTTTGTGTCGGATTACTGTAAAAACACAGTGGGTACCAAAGCAAATAAAAACTGTGGGGAAACGAGGAGCAGAGATCAGAGGAGGAAGGACAAAAGGCAAGCAAACACGTAGAGAAAAATGCCTGACATTTAAAAATAATGTCAAACAACGAAAGAGAGATGATACAATGATACCAACAGAGCCAGCGAGAGAATCAGATAACTGAGAGTCTGACTGACAGGAATAATATTATGAACTAGAGCATGATATGATGATACATATCGTGTCGATAGAAAACATCTTCATATTATACCCTTTAAATTTTTGTTGTCATTGTGTTGCAGGTCACACTCTTTATGGCAATAATTTACGTCATTTAAATGCTTTAAATGTTTTGTTTACTTGTTGTATTTCATTTATTCTTTAAAGTAAGCTTTATTTTGACACTATAGCTTAAACCTACGAATGCCCCATGTTTGCATTTGGATTTTTATATACAAATATTTATAATAGTCTTGTATTCATTTTTGTTTGGCCTGTTTTATTGAAATCTAGCACAAAGGGTCTAAATAAAGGGAGATCAATGACCAGTTATGAGTACATTTTATTTGCGTTCATGTGTTTATTTCATATAAACTATTACATTTATACAAAATTATTAATATTGTGATATGAATCATTACCTCGATATGAAATGACCTATATTAGGATATGAGTCATGTTTCACAGGCCTACTATGAAGTATAAGCATATAACAACATTTATTAGACAATTCTCATAGAGAATGTCTAAGGTAAGAGAATCTCCATCCTTCAATGATGGGGAAAAAGTAGTACCTCAGCAGCCCAATGTACCTCTGAGCATGATCTGAGAGTATTAAACAGCTAGCAGCAGATTAAACATCAAGGCAAACAAATATCCACATTGAAGACAACTTCAAATAGGTATACTTTTACTGATGCTCCACTCCGCAGAGTGTCTAAAGCTGGGTAGAGTGTGCTCAAATGGCTCCGGGGGGTCTAAGTCAGCTAGCTCATAGGCATGTGAAATGCCTTCACATAGCCAGTGTGTGAGCCGCTGTTTGGAAAAGGGCTTGCCAATAGCTCCATCACCAGAACAGATGAACAGCTGCGCAGAGGTTGTGTGTTCCATATAGCTTTCTAGAGCACACACTAGATGCAAACAATGCAATTTCCAAAATCCAAGCACTGGGTTAGGACCAAAAGAAGACCTCAGAGCCCAACAACAATGAAGGTCAAAGCTAATAAGGATTTCCTAAAAAAAATGGCATAACCTCTTTAATCATGTTCATCCAAAGTGCACAAACCCACATAGATTTACAATGTGAATACAAAACTACACTTGAGGAAAAAATGAGGTAATGCACAGTAATAGAAAATGTTCATGTGATTTATGCCCTGTTCACACTAGCATTCTTCTCTGCATTTGACCCCCTCATCTACACACAAAAGGTGTTTAACATAATTTTTACATCAAGCGATTTTTAAAAACGCTTTCCAAATTTTTAAAAACTCTGATATATGTATATTTGTGTAGATGTGGAAAACTGAGAGTTGAGGAAACTATGACATCACACCCCAATGTATGCCCATTGTTGCTGTAATGAGCAGGTACCTGAAACAACAACAACAACAACAACAACAACAACAGATAGAGTGGTTACCTGTACCTTTAGCCCTAGCAGTTACAACAGGACACTTTTTTTTAAGTCTGTGTATTACCTGCTGTAAATTGTGGTCAGCACAGACCCATTTTAGTGAGACACACAGGAGTACCGGTGTTCTGTCTTCCCTATTGAGATGTGTTCCTCTTAGCTCTGCTCGCTTTCAAACAGCTTCAGAAACACAACAGTTTGTTTGAGCATTTGTAGTTGTTTTTGCATTCCCGTGTAGATATTTTTTAAAATGTCATGTGGACGCGGAGGGGGAAAACATCCGTTAAGGAAAATATCCACATTCATGTGACCTAGGCCCTTAATGATGCAGGCCAAAAAAGTAAATAAATAAACATGGATTATGTCCTGTGGAATCCTTTTTTCCTAAACTTTGAGGAATCTAAAGAGAAATATTATGGAGAAATCTTTTGGGGATTAAACACACCTTAGATCTGTGCACCGGGAAAGCTTCCACTGTGAGGGCCATCAGTCAGCATCTATCCCCTCACAACCTCCATGATGTATTTAAGGTGAGTTGTAGGGCATGCACTTGCACAAAAAAAAAATCGCCACTGTAGTTGAGAGAAAGAGCATTACTCACTGCTTCCAGGTAATTTATCACCCAATGACAGTGGGGTTACTTAACTTTGAAGGTGAAGTCTGATTCATGTGTAGTGATGCACACTGCTTTAGTGGCTTTATAAAATACAGGAAATGCCCTGTAGTCCTTGGAACGCTGGAAGAGGGTCAGGTGCTGTGATGAGAGGCATGTTAAAACAAACGTGTATCATCAGTACTTTTAATATGTATATTCTCAATGTCAGAAAGAGCATGTAGACCCTTCTATATGTTGAAATTGCCACAGAGACCAATTATATATTGGATGACAGTGAATTTCAGTGCATAACTTTAAATAGAGGAGCAGTCATATGTGTACAGACTGTAATAACACAAATATAAGGTAAATACTAGACAAGACAATTCTGCCTCCCTAAACATATCCTGTGCTTAAGAAGTCTGATTTCCTATTTGAAACAGTTGACAAAAAAAGAAGTAAGTAGATGAGAGAAAGGAAGAAAAAGAAAAGTGGCAAAGGAAGTCAGGAGATTATACATTATCATTAGTGAACCTCTGACTGCACAGTAATCCTTTGCAAGAGCTCCCACATCAGTAAAACCAAACCCCAGCCCTTACTCATGGGAGAAAAGACATGAAGAGTGGAGATAGAGAGGCAGATCAGGAGAGGAGTAATTCTGAATCTACATAGTAAATGAACACCGTTTCACTGGTTACCACTGGCAACCAAAGTGGCTGCAGAAAACATTCCCATGCCATTCTTGGTCTGTTTTTAGTGCATGTGTTTGTGCATGTGTGTCAAAATGAGGTCTTATTGAACAAGCACATTCAAATGAGTGGTATTTGTTGTCTTTATGTAAAATAACCAGATTGTGGTTCTACCTTTGAGCCAAGCTCACATCCATTATAGAGACAAAAAACAGAGAAAGAAATAGATGGAAAAATGACATACTGCAGGGAGAGAATGGTTGAATATTGTGATGAATTATGTGCAATGATGCGAGTAAGTGCATATGACTTGTACAAAAAAGCCATCCAACCAACTTATTGTAACCATAAATGTGAATTTTCAAGCCACATCATCAGAGTTGTTCTTTTTTCTTTACTCAAGTTTAATTCAGATTTATAACAAACTATTACTACCGTCTCTGGTGTCCTAAGTATACTCTAGCCACTGAGTGAGTTAATGAAAAATTACTTTACTAATCGGTTTACTTAAGAACACTCAGAACAGATATCTTCTGTTGTCTTTGAGTGGCAGAAAAGATGGATGGAAAGAGGGGCTGCCACAGATAAAATCAAAGCTGTGAGTTTGGTACTTCATGGGTGTTAGCCTGCTGAGCCACCAGTTCACAGCCCTGATTGTCAAACCGGTGTTCAGCATAGGAATGCTGAGCAAACAAAAACACCACTGTTTTATTTTCACAAAGTAGCCAAGGGTCTGGCTTCTCTCCCCTGCTTTTCGCCTGCTGCTGTGCATTCCAATAAAAGTCTCCATAGATAATGAATGTTAGTGAGCCGTCTGCAGCCAAACCTTGGCTCCTATGGCAGTTATGACTGTCCACTGTGGTGTCTGTGTGTTAGTCATCTCAGGATGAATGAGTCACCAGAGAGAAACCTCAAGCACCACCCAGGTAACAGTTCACATACGTTCACTCGAACCCAGAACTGAGATGAGCGAAGTTGAGGATTGTGAAGCAGGACTTCTATTGTGTGGCGTTATGCTGCCACCATGTGGCCAGTATAAAAACAAACAGTTCTGGCAAGCAGCTGCTAAGTATACAGGTTATGATGTTGGATCTAGTAGTGTGGCATTAAATAACAGAACAGAGTTGTATGCAGCTGTTATAAGAGAGCTTGAAGGTTTGTTATCAGCAAAAGCTTAAAATTTTGCAAAGCTCACAAACCTCTGACATTTAATAACTTTCAAAAACAGCTCCCAGCATTACAGCTACAGGTTGAGTCAATTGTGTGCTGTGGTAGAAGGTACTAAAATAAAACAGCTACCTCAAAAAAATCACTGAAACACAAAAAACTAATGGAAGGCACTACACTGGAGGGATTATACTCAGAAGAGTAAGAGCATCCAAAGGTGAAATTTAAAAGGCAGGTGTTTCAGATAGAGAAGTGCCAGTGTGAAATACAATGATCCGTCAATGGAAAAAAAGCAACTTGCTTTCCCCCTTAGCTCTTCCTTCTCACTAAGCACTTCTCTATCAACACTGACAGAGCACATTGTTTTAAATCCTCCTTGCAGTCTCTACAGCTGGTTGATTTTTCATATTTGCAATTAAGGATTTTAGTTAAGCTTATCTGTGTGTTGCACAAATTCTTAGTCACAGTGGCGTAAGCTAAATGTAAATGAGGAAATCCGAGGTAATGCAGAGCTCATCTGTTGATCTTGGCATTTAGATTTGTAAACTAGATCAGCCTTAAAAACCACCCAGCATGATGAATACATTTCTGTATTATGAGACATATTAGGCCTTAGATGTTCTGTATAGACTTACACCAGCTCTTCTTTTTCATTTAGTTTGAATATGCTTTAAGAGGGAATTTCAAAATCAACACCACTGTTCCTCAAGAGGCAGTTCAGCAAAACTTTTAACTACCTTGGCACACACACTATGAAGTCTGTTGAGTTCATCAAGCTAATTAGGAGTCATTATCCAAGAAACCACGACATTCTTCAATGCCAAGACATTCCAACAATGTTGCTAAATAAGGCAGACAAAAAAGTGGAGAGATAAATTAGACAGTAAGGATGACATCACAGGAATGAAAAAAGTTTGGAGGAGTTCCCATCACCAGGCCTTCCCCTGACTCCACATGGCCACATCATCAGACTAATTACCCCAGTAATTGCTGTGCTAATGCTGCAAAGGCCTTGAGGCTGCACTCATGTATCCTATTTTGATTGAGGCCACTGCAAGCTAGGCAGCTAGAGGGAATAGTAGAGCTCTGAAACTGCTGCCAATGTGCCATTCAACATCTGTCATCCGTGGCCTCTGAGTAGATGTGTCCAAGTATTGCACTAGTTGGTGGGTGAGAGGTGCATACTGTGCAAACCTTACCCCTACCCTTAAACCGAACACCAGCAACACCACCAAACCATGCATGAAACACTGGTATTATACTTGTGTGTCACCACTGACAACCACTTCACCTTTAAATGAGTGTAACCACAGAATTAAGTGGCTGTGCACACTGTGGACCACACTACACTTCACTCCAACAGCATCATAGCTTGAATGTCAATACACTCCATTGAATGCTTATGTTAATATTTCCTTTTTTTTTTTTGGATAGAGGTATAGATTATATCAGCAATACAAAGAGGAATGAAAAATATTGTACAAAAAAATCTGAACTACACTCAATTCAGAGTGGGTTCTTCAACCTTTACAAGTAGAGCTGGTGAAGTAGTGTTATGTAATATATTAGATATTAAGATTCAATCAAATAACTTATGTAAATGGTTCGTCCGGCCAATCCCACAGAAAATAAACACCCCAGTCTGCAAGTCCATTTTTAAACAACTTCCACCTCACTCTGCTGGTCACTTACGAAACTGTACGCATCCAGTCTCATGCCTACAAGCTCACCTTTGCTGTCTGTCTGCTATCTGCCCAGCATCGCAGAAGAAAAACTAAGATAAATGTGTGGTTGGTGTAGAGAGTTGATTCTCTGGCAGACGACAGAGAAGCAATTTTGTAGTTGGTTGGTAGACCAGACCAGACCTAAAAGAAGACAAATGTTGAGTAAATACTGGACTTAAACTCTGTGGAAAGTGAGACAGTGGATGCCAGTGAGATGCCAGTGTTTGTTTTTTATTCTGTCTTACATGTTCATAAAGTTATAGCAAGGAAACTCCACTGGGGTTTTGACTTTATGCTTTAAAGTCTACAATCTTCCCTCTCATGGATGAAAATTAGATACTGCAGCTTTAAATTTATCTAAAATATATCTAATGTGATGATTAGAAATTATGTCAAGATATGAATAAACTAATGTTTCTTTCACGTATTTGGTCTGATTCACGTGTTTTTTTGCACCGAATGTTACACACTTTGACGGCTTTGAGCCATCTGAGGATGTATCAGATGGCAACTTAGCCAATGAAAAGAAATGAAAAACTCCCATGATTCAATGCAGTAAGTACACAGTGTATCCAGAATAGGATTTGCTCTAATTCAAACAGATGGGAAACAATCAACTTAACTGACTGTAAACAAACTGAAAGCATGTCTTTCTTTCTCCTTTAAAAGAGTTACAAACAGTTGAGGTGGTAACAGAACTTAGCGTACTGCACAACCTTTAAGGTCTCTATTAAATTCTATCCAATGCAATTTCAGTATCTGGCATGTATTTTCACAAGATGTTTTCTTGTTCCATTTCATGTCCATGATGTGTGTGTTTCTGAATGATTATGTCTGAGCACATTCTGTGCCTGTTTCCTGTGAGCATTAATGAGTCCAAACAGAGACAGAGCCTAACCACAGGGAACAATGACATATCTCTTACAACAGTGCTGCCAACCCAGAGCATTCTGACCAAAGCAACATGCTGAATATCATTCACCTCATTGGACACACTGGGTACCACTGAGTTTCCTGCCAGTACTTTATGAAGAGGCCTGCTTGTGTGTGAGTATGTATGTACATGATCTGTTTGAAATGTGTCTTGTGGCGTTTCTTGTGGGTTTCTGTCAGCCACCAGTGAATCAGGAAATTGCAAGAAACAACTATTTGCAATTCCTGGGTTATGAATAAATTGTAGGAAATTGGACTACCCTTGTTCTTTTTAATAGAGAAAGTTTCTGAGTCACCCTGTAAACAGACAGTGTGTCAGACTAAATGCCGCAAATTAGCACGAACAAAGCATTATGTAGTTACAGCCATTCAATCAACAGGAATGATATGGTCTGTACTCCAATTATGTGGTTACACAGTGCCTCAAGTTTGCTGCTGCTGCTGCTCTGTGTGTATATTTGTACACTAAGACATCTATTGACATAAAAAAACACACAGACCAAATGCCAGATTATTAACACTTGCAAGAAAATGTAAGAAAACTCCAAAATGATTCAGTTGTATCAGGTATGTCTAGACTATGAGTGATTAAACTTTGAATGTATTTTGATTGTTCACGTGAAGCACATTTCACAGGTAAAATGAGGCGACTTCAGATCAGTGCCCAGATGTCAACCACTACAATAGTGTGATAGTACGACTGACTGGATTGGAAGTGAGTGACATTATCAGGCTGTTCAGGCAGCTAACAGTGCCATAACAGGGAACAGCAGTTGGCAATAGGTTGTGCAGATGTGTACAACCTAATACCAACTGTGCACACATAAAAGCAATCATTGCATGATACAAATGCATCGGGTTAATAATGCTCTTGTAAATTCAAAGACACAGCCAGTTAAAACTACTTGAACTGCTTGTACTGCGTACTGTAAAGTGCTGAACAGGAGAGCTGTGACCTTGAAAACAGAAGATATGAAGCACTCTAAGTGTGATAGTTAAGAGGAAAAGTTGCTGGAGACAAGATGTTACTGTTAGATAATTAGCTTTCACCATAATGCACACTTTGGCAGCGTTACAGACACTGGGTTAGATTTACTCCCCTCCTCTGACGTGCAGCCTCTCCTGTCTCCACTTAAATCACAAAATTGCCTCCACTGGATCTTTAGCTGTCCTTTTTTAAAAATAATATCTCACTTATATGCAAATAAGGTGCACTTGTCTGTGTGACAAAGAAGTAACCTCACAAACTGCCCCCTTCTAATGTCAGCAGTTCTCAAAAAGGGAATAAATTTGATCTTTGGGGAATTTTAACTTATTGCATAAATAACTGATTATTGCACCACCATTAGTTTCTTCTTCATAGTCAACAGCATGCGTTGCCACATCATTGTTCTGATAATAAGACACTGCTGCTTTGCGGCGTCACTGCCAGCCTTGCATCTCGAGAGTAAAATGTCCAAATGCCTTAACTGTGTAGCACAACTGCTGTTTGTATGAGGCACCAGCAGGCAAAGCTGCAGTTGTTTTTGTCACAGTCTTCATGAAGCAAGTGGTGCTCGTAAGTGATGAGCAACAATGAGCTGCTCTAAATGTATTCTCCTTGCATTCATAACAAACATGCCAACACTGCTGCTTTTTTTGTGCAGAGAAAAGAAAAGGAAAGGAGACTGACTGACAAAACCAGACAGAGAGACAAAGAGAAAACAGGCAGCACAAATGAGTTTTTCCGGGAGACATAAAAACCAACTCTACTGTGGCGAAAAAAAAAACAAAAAACAAAAAAACATTCCTTTGGTTTCCTCCCAACATAAAAAAGACACTTGTCCCACTTGCAGGCAGAGATAAATTGAAAGCATTACATGTGGGGTATTTTTAAGAGGGAAAAAATGTGTTCAAACCCTAAACACTGCTACCTTATATAACCTGTCTTGCTGATGGTCTGTTAATATATTCTAATTTCTGAGTGTTTTCCATCTGGTTGGCAGAATTGCAGTCCCTCTGGAACTGCACAAAGCGGCGCTATAAATAACAACATCCACCAAAACTATTATGCTGCCTATGTGTAAAACCTTAGATATAAAGCTGTATCTTGATAATAATTGATAGAAATTATGCATTATTAGGTGTAGATTTTCTGAGCTCTCACCCCAAAACACAAGCGGCAGGTCATCAGATCCAGTGCTGTACCCATTGCAGCAACAGAAGTAGTTCAAGTTAAAATGGCTCAACTCTGAACGGAGAGTTTGTTTTGTCTGAATAGCTTCTTTCCAAGTGTTTCAAACCAGCGAAAGATGTCCAGGTCTAGCTTTGGTCTTTTATTGCATCCACGAAGTGATCCAAATCTAAGCTAGGTCTGGATCGTGGGCCCACGGGACGTGTCAAGGACAGCACAGCGATAAACGGAAAGTCCTTTTCAGCACTCAAGCGTGGAGTACATTTGAAGTCAGTGCAGTTCTTTGAACAACTGGTATCTGAAAATTACATCCCAGGAATTATTTCCCTACTGAACTTAGCAATCAGACAAGTCATCAGTGCAATATCTCCTCTCGAGCCACATTTTAGACAATATCTATCCACATCCAGCACTGCTTCTATCGAGTGTAAACGTCTCCCACCTGACTGTATCCTGCCTGTGCTGGTGTCTCGTTGCACCTGTGATACTCGAGACCCAATTACAAAGCTTAGGCTGGTAATGAGTTCTCCAGTTACATGATCCAGTGACCAAAAGACAATATTGGAGGTCTTAAATCTTTAATGCATATTCACTAAACCTACTGCTCATGTTTGGCAACAGGGCCCTCTAAAAGATCAAATAAAATATGCTAAAAGCCTTTTAAAATTGTCCATTTTCATTCGGACAATACGATTTAGGTTTAAGATTTAACAGATTTAGGTAAAATATGGAGAAGAAGGCTAGGCTTTGGTAGCCATGGTTGAAAACACAGAAAAAAAATAATATTAGACTAATGGACTAATGTTAGCCGCTTGCAAGGTAATTAACCACGCATATGGTAATTTACTTTGAAGAGTCTGCCAAGACAGCTTGATATGGTGCTTTCACATTTTATGGTCTAATTTCCATTTTGCACCTGCTGTAGCATATTCAGTATTCAAAGTGACAGTTGTTGCGACATCTTACATGCTTCATGTTCTAAGAATCAAGCTTTGCAAGTTAACTAAAAGATATTGTATTCTAATGTGGATTAAAAGTTAGTCATACAGTAAAATATTCCCCTTTCTTGCTGTTCATTTCTGTTGACAAAACATCTGATCTAATGTAGCTCCTTAAGGATCCTTCTTCAGTGTGATAAGTGAAGTTTACATGGTATTGTCATAGAGCCAGGTACACGGCCACAGCTCAAAGTGGGGAAGACAAAGGCCAATTCAAATGTTCAAAGAGTCTTAAAGATAAAGACAGAAGAAATATTGTGAGAGATAAAGAAAAAAATGTTTGAGATAGAGAAAGAGAAAATACCAGAGGTGGTATGAAGCTGTTAGAGTGGCTGTGAATTTCTGCACAAGGGCACATTCTCAAAGTGAGTGTTTTAGTAAACAGCCACATGTACCGTACTAATTCACACGTCTCTGAAGCCAAGTGTCGCACAGCACAGTTGTATGCATACAGGAGGTGTGTCTATGTTGTCTGACTTTTGTTGTTAAAAATATTATAACATAGGTCATCAAACTTACAAACTTCCTCTTCAGTTTGCCCTTGCTGCCGCGGGCTGGCTTGCCCTCGCCTGCAGTCCCTGAGACATAGTCTGAACCCATGTCCAAGTGGTCATCAGCTGAAACGCTCTTGCGGAGGTACGCAGCTCGCGCCCGGAAGTGGGAAAAGGGTGACTGGGAACGAGGGCGGGGCTCTGTGCACCCACCATGCTCAGGCTCATCTTCACCCTCCATGTCATCCTCCAAACGCCACAACTCCCCTGGAGGGACAGCAGATGGGAGAAACAAAAAGAACAAATGACGTGATCAGGGTGCAGTCAGAAAGGGAACAAGAAAAGAAAAAAGACAAAGCTGTAGAGGGATTGGAGATATGAGAGCAAGACAGATCTGACAAATGATGAGTATTTGTTTACACTACGCAATTACTGCAAACTCAGCCCACAAATTTTGGACTGTCATCCACTGATTGCTTTCATAAAGTGTTTCCTGAGTGTAATTAAGCTTCCTTTTAAGGTGTAATATTTTACCCCCGAACATTATTCTCAGCCTGCATTCCTAATGACTTGATTACGATTCCATACACTGCTTAGAAATTATGGCTCATGTAAAATGAAGAGGAAGGAACACATTTGCAGCCACAGCGGCGTTTTCCTCCAGCTCTGACATGATGGCGGAGCTTTCACAGCCCGGCAACAGAGACGGATGTGTGCTGTCAGAGCGGAGCTCAGCTACACTAATCACAGCCGCCTTTAATCGCTCTACATTTGACGTTCCTCTGATGTCTGTCAGTGTCCACTTGACTAACTGCGCTCATAAAACACTGGTTTTTCAGCTACTTACAGAACCTGATGCATGCTGGGTAAGGTACAGCAAGTTAGTCCATCAAAGCAGGTGAGACTGTCAAATTATTTACAGTAAAAAAAAAAGCCAAGTTAATGACTTTTTTCTATTATATAATCATATAATACTACTAGCAGTTAAATACTTTTCCTGTTATAGAGATTTGGAAAAAAAGGCATCTTTGGGTGTTTTTCAGCGTCTAAATCAAAATGTAGGTCTGCTGTGTATGGCATTATACAGATATTATAAATATAAAGACACAACTAAACAGACTTTTTACTGCATGATTTGGTGAAAAAGTCATATTGTGATTATTGTGGACAATATTGTGATTTGTGATTGCAAGGTGTGAGTCTACTCTCTTGGTTTGTGCAGATTACTGATCTTTTTGAATTATGTACAAACATACAAACTTAAACTAGTATAAAAACAGAAACAATTCAAAAACTTTCTTTTTGCAACTTTTACAATATCACCATACACACACTGAACCTTTAAATTGCAGCCTTTTGTGATTGTATAATTACACAGGCTGAAATTGTGATTACGCTTCGATTAATTGAGCAGCTTCACTTTTTATGTAGTCTTTGTTTGTTGTAGTGTTATCATTTTAAGATGAGCATAAGCCTATAACTGTTAAGGTGGTTTGTAGTAACTGCACAAAAACAAAAATATGTTGTCTTATTAATTAATATCTATCATGTTTCAGAAGCTGGTATTCAGTATTTTGTTTATCCTGTGAGACAATATGGTTATGTAATGTGAATATACAGTAAGCCTTGTTATATCGTTTTTTATTATAAGATTTCAACAACAGGCCTTTTGGCAGTGAGTCTTTTGGCATTTGTGTATGCTTCTGAATGATCTTCAGAGTGTATAATATTACAGTATCAGTTCCACTGTCTGAGCAAAAGCCAAGACGCATCTGGCTTCCACTCAAGACCAAATAACACTGCAACAAAACAACTGGGGAGCAACTCCCAATGAAGCTCTGAGGCATACCCCTCTCCTCACTCATCCTGGATATTGCTTCAATCTGTGAATGAAGTGTTGCTGAGTTATTAAACTACTTGATTTTCAAAAACTTTTCTCAGTACTAGTGGAGACATAAAATGATAGAGGGGCAAAAAGAGACTGGAGCAGACAGCATCATGGTCAATGACAGCAGTTGCTAGGCAACAAAGGGCCATGTGAGACTGAAGTCTCTCTCAAATTGATATTTGCAACAGAGCAGCAGTCGGGCAAGAGAAAAGGAAATCAGACCGAGACAGACAAACAGTCTCAGATAGGTGAAGTCAGGGCATCAAATGGAAACTAAGCTAAATAAACCCGACAGTGTTGTTAAAGCTAAGATCATTACAAGTAGTAACAGTAAAGATTTGCTGGATTACAGCAGCAAAGACTGGGGTTGACTCAGTGCCTTCGTACCAAGGTGGGTTTATTTAGGAAATAACATTTTTACGCTTTAAACTAGAGATATAGCAGGCATTGGGAGATAAAGAGAACACAGACAGGAGGGATGCCAAGAGAAAGAAAAAGTATTTTACAGTACAGAGACAATGTTTTCTCCTCTCACTTCCATTCAGCTTCAGCCACTGCAAGATGTTTTAATAATGAGTATTAATCATGGAAGAGACCGCCTGCTTAAGTGCTGCAGCAAATTTGCTCTCATAGTTTTAGCATATAGGCTTGAGGCAAAAAATACTCTTAACCAAACTTATGCTAAATTAACTCCTGCTCACTGTGTGTAAGATATCTGCAATGTGAAGCAAAATTCAGAATTTCAGTCTGGTAAAATAATTTAATACACATATTGTCTTGTGAAAACTCCTGTGCTCGCTGCCTATCTCTTTGTAAAACCTGTGGGACTCTAGAGGAAGACGTTCCCTGATTTTAATGTTTCTTCTCAGATGTCTGGCATTTATTTTTTGCTCTTTGAGAGCTCCGTATTTACTTCCTCTATAGACGAGTGAGTAAAATGGAGTGCAGTTTCAGGAAGGAAAGGGCGGGTGGTGTGTGAGTTTGTCTTGTATTAAACATCACAAATAAGGATGATAGCACAGACTTTCCCCTTATCCCAGCATTTCAAAATGTGGTAAGTCAAATCTATTTGTTAACAGAGAGAAGCTGTCTCAAATCAAGCTGAATGACGTCAATCAGCAGTGACATACCACTGCTAACTGTCGGCGCATGTAAATGAAGGGGAAGGGTATACATGGATGGCTAACCTGAGGCATGTCCTGGTCTGACTCTGCAGCTGTGAGCTCGGATCTGATGGCTGCTGGCTTGATGCCACTTGTGGAGTTTGTCCATGTCTCGGATGTGATGTTGAGGTTTGGAGGGAAGATTACTTTACAAATGACCCACTTAGGAAAAATGTGAGAGCTGCTACAGGCAGCTTCAACTGACGTTTAATTATCCACTGAGAAATTATGAATGCATTAAAACAGCTTCTATATAGGTCACTTTTGAAATAGTTTAAAAGCAAGCACAAGCATCGTTTTTATATACATAAGAAGTGCTTGATTCTAATGTTTATGTAGTTTTATTACCTACACCAAGGAGTTTATGTGGCCACTCATATTTGTCTGTCTGCCCATCCGTCCGTCAGCAGTATTACACAAAAACTACTGCGCTAATTTCCATGTCATTTGGTGGGAGGGTAGGGCACGGACCAACGACAAACCCGTTAAATTCCATAGAAAGAGGTAGTTGCTGGAATTTTTTATTACTTTTTCTAACATTGTGAGATAAGGCGCTTGATTGAATTGAGCCGCCTGAGTGCTTTTCGAGTTTATTTAGTCAGTCATTGTAATTGTCATCCTTAAAAACAACATCATTGACCTTAAGATAAAAGCCGTCTCTGTCAGCAGGTTACAGCGTCACGATTCTCCACGATAGTTTTCTCTTTCAGGTGAAGGAAGGGATTTTTATATAAACAAGGGAGAAACAGAGAAAGACAAAAGGTGACATAGAATATATCTTTCTTCCACACTCCTGCTGAGACAGCTAGCTGCAGTGTGCTTTCCATCAGGTGGAGCAAAAATATCAAAGAAGCAAAGCATTTGTGGATGTTTGAAAGGGAATAGAAATATGGCATGTTTGACAAGAAGAATCAGGAGACTTCAGTTTAAGCTCTTGTGGCCTCTTTCTTTCCTTTTTTTTTTTTATTGCTGGCACTGATAGCCAGCCCTTTCAGTCACACATATTATGGGATAAGAGGTCTGAGAAATGGCAGATTGTCTCCCAGAAGCCAGTGCGCACATCACACAATGCTGAACAGAGCAAGATATCCATTGTATTTCATCTGGCCATTTATAGTTCTATCACAACTACAAAACAAAGCCATTGTTGGGAAATAAAAATGTGATGCTAAAGGAGAAAAATGTCTTATAATAAACTGACAACCAGTCTTGGTTCAACTACTGAGTGAAATTTTAGACTTTTAATCTGAAGAGTAGATCATCTATGCAAAGGAATCTGAACTTCACTATAGACTGATGTTTCTATGTATTTACCCATGAACTGTAACTTTGTACATCTCCCTGTTTGTGACGCTTCTACGCTTTGATTATAAAGCTTATGGTTTTTTTGCTGAACATTATGATGTCACAGTGAAGATGACGTTTTGGACAATTGGATAAATAGTGAATTGGTGACATTTTGGGTGTAATGTCACCAATTCACTATTTATCCAATTACAATTTGTATGAAATTCTGTCATAGATATGGCCAATAAAAAAAAGGGTTCTGTTGGGTCACAGCGACCTTGATCCCAGTCCTACTCTTCATCATGTACACTAGTGAATGCAGGAGCAGCTTCTTTGTCAACTTCTCCGTGGATCAGAATCAGACCAAGGGAATGCTCCTACTGATTTTATTTCTTGGTGTGACAACAATTTAAATGTAATCTAAAACCAAGGAATTGATTATTGATTGTAGATGTAACAGAGACACAACCAAAGAAAGCACCATTCACAATGAAAGCGTGGAAAGGGTTACCTTATGTGAATGTTTACGATGAACATCCTACGTTTGATTTAAACACTGCAGCAATTGTGAACCGAAGGCAACACAGAATTCACTTTCTCCATAAAAACTACAGTCCTTCCCTGTCAGTCCCGTCATTCAATGTCGTTTTTATGTCCCTTATTTATCCTGTGTTTTTCTTTTATCTGCTGGTTTCACCTCACCGCCTCACACCGAAGGACAGAAACAGTGTGAATAGCATTGTTAAAATCTGGGACTTGACCACTTTTTGCAATCAACAAATCCTCCCAAAAACCACAAGTATTTGACTTTCTTTCCTGGATATGTTTTCGACAGTGAATTTCCTCGGTTGCTATCAGGACATCGTTCTGCTTTACCTCGGCCACTATTCAAAATCTTTCATACTCTTTGCGATTCATCTTTTAAATTCTCTGTAAATGTTTTTATTTGTTTAAAGTCTTTTATTGATTTTATCAAATTATTTACACATTTATTTATCCTACTGAGCTCATTGGCATATTTGTTTGTTTTTTTTATTTTGTTGTATTTAGTTGTTACTGTGTGTTTTTTCATATGTGCAAGCGCTTAAAAAAAATTCACCCTGGCAGACTTAATAAAGTCTGAATCTCAATCTCAATTTCCGTATAAATTCTACAGTTATGGCCAAATTGTGTTTTGTGAGGTCACTGTGGCCTTGAACTTTGGGCACCGAAAAATAAACTCAGTTCATGCTCGAGTCCAAGTGAATGTTTCTGCAAAATCAAGATGTTCCAGAGAAATAACGAAATAATTGGATGCACGGACAACCTGAAAACATACATGTGCCAGTTGTTTGTGTAGTTGTCAGCTTTATACATTTCTTTACCTGCAGGTGGCAGAGTGCAGGCCTTTGCGTGACTGGTTGCCGTAGATGGGTTCTTCCTGCGAGGAGGACTCCCACCAATGAGATCCGAGTGGTGGACCCTGGAGACCGTAGGAGACTGTGGGATGCTGGGTAATGTCCGGGACTTAGCCAGTAAGGGTCTCTGCAGCTTCCTTTCCAGTGACCTGTTCAGACAGCACAAATAATTATGTGTTTCCAATAAATAACTACTTTTTATTCAGAACCATTCTTAAAATTTGTTAGAGCTATTACCACCCAATCTCAACAGTTTATTTAACACTCTACTAGTTCATTTTATTCTGAGACAAAAATGTTGGCTTATGCACCCAATTCTAGTGTTCAAGCCAGTAGAGACCAATTATCTTTGTGATAAAACAATATATTTTTAGTTAAGCTATGACTGAGATACGAGAATGAGAAAATGAAAATAGAGAAAAACAAAAAACAAGCAAACAGAAATACCAGCATATGTACACAAACACCCACTCAAGCACAATTACATGCACACACCGATACACAAAGCTTACAGTTAATGAGCAACAAGAGAGTAGCTGCACTGATCAATAGCGAAATGACTTCCACCTCAGCATAATCAAGCTGAAGGCTATTTGGCAGACAACCAATAAAAATTGCTTTTTTTTTATAACAGCTGATACGCCCCCACTCTCCCAAAGGGATACAATCGATAGCAGCACTCACAAGATCGACTTAAGAACAAATTGGTGACAAACAGTAACGCAGTCAACCAATCTGCAAATATCAGGGATGAGGTGTGATGTATAGGTTAAATTGTCTTTTTTATTTGCCCGTTTTCGAAGTGACGTTTGTATGTCAGCGTGTCCTGATGAAGCACTGCTTATCGTTTTATCAAGGTACGGTAAGTATGTTGCTCTAGGCTGTAGGCCAATAGCTGACACTAAATAAGTGCACCACTAGTATTTCAGTTCCTTGTTTGCAGACAGTTCCATAACACCACAACACACAGTACGTAATAAATATCACATAAAAGGTGATTCATAAAAATCTGTCTAATGTAAAATAGAACAGAGAGACCAAAAAACAGTACATTATTGAGTCACAATATTGAACCTTAATGTGATTCAGTGATTCAAATTCAATGACATGCAGCCAGCATTTCAGACATCAGAGTCGGCCTGGAATAAGTGGAGGATATCTGACCTCCAGACTGTTGCGCGACACGTATTCTCAGACTGAAAGTCACCCAAGCACACGTGAGCTGAGGTCCTTTGCTGATGCATCCTGCTGGTTTAAGAGAAATGTGTTTTAACCTTCTGTGGGTGAGATTAATGTTGGAAAGTGGTCGTAGTGGGCTGCTATTAACATATGAGATGCATTTGTCTCATTTGGATTTCAAAACAAGATGTGTCCTATCACACAACAGTTATTCCTATGTGCGTCATTACCATTTGTCATCCTAGCTCCTGCTTTTATTTTGGAAAACCTTACACGCTTTTAGTGACACTTTTTGTGGCCAATTTTACCAGTTATACCAGCAAATATTAGATTGTGTTTAAGCCCGTGATCATATCTCATCAAATATCATCACCATTAGGTGTTGTAAATCAGCCAATTACATAGCTTTTGATCTATAAATAGATCACATTGGAATGTCTTTCTTTACAGGAGAAGGTTAAGGCTGCATGCTTTGATACAAAAAAGTCATACTGTAATTATTTTGGACAATATTGCCTTTTTTTTTTTACACAGTACATCTCTCTGCTCAGTGTCATTCAATCCAGAATATCACCACACACACACACTGGACCTTGAAATTGCAGTCTTTTGTCATTATATAATTGCAAAGGCTTACACTGAGATTGCAATTTGATAAATTGTACAGCTCCAGCGAAGATTGTTAATCAATAATTAATTACAGTTTTTCTTGATTGCTTAAACACTATTATAGTTCTATTAACTAGATTAAACAACCCCAACCACAACACCATCTACTAAAACACAGGCACATTTGCCCAAACCCTAAACACTAATCCACTGTTCCGCACATTAATCAAAGTTGTTGAACTTTTTTTTTCAAAACTCTAAACACAAACCCTTTATTTGTCACTGTCTGCACGATGTTCACATTTATAAAGCACTGGCACTCAAAATCATTAACTGAAGTCATCACAACTCAAACACAACTGTCACATAATTCTCTATGTGGAAACACTACGAGTCAAAACCATTCACACATAAATCAGAACCTCAGGATAATTAGATGAAAGGGCCGTGGGGTAGTTTGTTTGTTTTGGATCCACAAACATCTGAAGGTAGAGGTCCTGATGAGATTCATAGAACTCTACTTGACTGTACTTGTTCTTGTCCATGGGATGTCAATGTGAGAAGCAGCTGAATGTGAGCTCCTTCACAGAAGCCTTATTATCCAGAACTTCATAGAGGAAAATATGCAGATAATTTGAATAATGCTCTGTCCTGTAACTGTGGAAAGCTGGACTCTGACTAGCTAGGACTCACACTGCCAGAAATGTTGATGAGAATCAGTGGACTGATCCAGACCGGAGAAAGGATGCAGAGACAGAACAAATGTGATTTCTTTCTTTATGTACAAACTGATTTTGTTTTATTGGTTTATATTGTTAAATGCATGTGTATTTTTGATGTGGTATAATCTGTTTTTTATACTATTATAAGACACATTTCCTGAAACTCTAAACACTGCTGGACTCTGCCTGTAGGTCTAACATCACCTGTGATATTGATGTGATATTGAGAAAAATGCAGCACATTTACTTTTCTGTCTGAAGGCAGAGTTCGGTTTTGATGTCAGATCACATGGTTTTCAGTTTTCATTTGTGTTTAAAGTTTTGGAATTTGGGATTTGGAGCATAAATTTCAGGCAATGTGTCTTAGCAATCAAGAAAAACTGTAAAAAAAAGAAAGAACTGACTGCTGCAGCATCATTCGGTTGTGTATTCCTTACAAAGAGTATAGGAGACTTTTAAAGCATTTGTTCTTACTTTTTAATATTTCATTTTACAAACAAGCACTCTCGAGTTCCACACTGAATGCAAATGTGCTTGAATGACAATGTTTGAGTTCTCTTTCACTCCCTTGGATGTCTGGCTAAGGATATATTAGCAGGCTTAAGGCTATTTATCACTAGGGAGCTATTAGGTAAACTGACAGCCAAGTCTAAGTCAGCACATCTGTGAAGTAAAGTACTGACATCTGCCCACGTTGTCAGCAAGTGCACTACTCCTGTAATAGAGGAGGTGGGTGTTGGAGTTGTGAATATTTGACCTGGGATCAGAGAATCCCTGGATGTTATTTGAAAGCGGGACATGGAGGACTCAGTATGGTGGGATGATGAATAAAAGGCTGATAGTGGCTATATACACGCAGGCATAGCAGACACCCACACATACAAGCCACTTTGATGGTAATAAAAACAGGCAAGTCTCTCACTCCTTAGTAATCCATACATGAAAAAGCATTTCCCCGAAGAGGCCATGTAGAAGTACACACCTCACAGTTGGCATAAGATGAAGAAACTCAGGGTCCAGTGGTAAACACATGGACACATATACAGACACAAACACACACATGCACTACAAACACAGTTGTTGGCCTCCCACCAGCACATCATGATGATAACACACTGGGCTGAACAGCCGGCCCAGGCCGCTCTGACAATTTGGGCCTCACTCATCCTACAAACCTGTTGCTAAGCGACTCTGTCTACAAAAACAGGAGGAGAGGAGAGGAGAGGAGAGGAGAGGAGGAGGAGGA
>JAPQRN010000012.1:7754747-7770309 GCA_037367275.1 Coranthus polyacanthus
GGAGAGGAGGGGAGAGGAGAGGAGAGGAGAGGAGAGGAGAGGAGAGGAGAGGAGAGGAGAGGCTTATTTTTATTCCCAGCAGCAATCTGCATTTTCACAAAAAAACAATGTCTTGCCCTTTGTTATAAGCATCAAGTGCTCCACACATAGTCTGATGCCAAATGTATTATCTCTGGTGTTACAGTCAAGGGAAGCAGATTACTGTTTTTGTTCGTGACTGCATATGCCACATTGTTATATGTGAGAAAAAAAAATTAATAAGAATCTAAAATTATTCAAACACACAATTAGGTACTTAAGAGTAGGACGAGGGGAGATAGCATAAAAATTAAAGGGTGACGCCGTGGACACTTATTGTGGTTTCTCCTCTCGTAACATTTCCTGTACTTCACTGACAGCAAAGTAAGCTCAGAGGTCTTGTAAAAGAGTCTGCTCTCTTTCTTGCTGCAGGCTAAAATACGATTTGCTCTCACTACAGCAGGTTTTAGTGCAACAGATGTACAGCAATTTGCATTAGTGACCCATTTAATGCTAAAAGTAGCACATGCAAGCCCTGGACTCTTCTCAGCTATGCAACTGTTGAAGTATCACTAAAATTAGTTTGTGAACGAGTGAGAAGACTCTCGTGAGGTTTTACTCTCAACCCTGACTCAAGCAACTTCAGGTCGTCACATGATGAGTAAGGTTTGTCTACACTGGATTCTGTTTCCAAGAGCTTAATGAATGCTGTATCATAGTGAACAATACTGAGTCCTTCAGTGAATGTAGCTACAGTGGTGAGAGCTATCCATGGTGCTGAATCTAATGAACTCACAAACACACATATTTAATATACACAGACACATGAACAGCTTTCAGACAGACTTTCAGTTGGATGATTAAACTTTTTTAACACAGATTGAAAACAATTCAGACTAATGAGCATTACAAATCATTTCATCTGTTTGTACGCCCAGTCCTAAACAATCTGCTACTGGTATAATGGCAATAAAGGATGTTCCATTTATTGATGGAATGAACTAATGAACCGAATTCTTCTGACGCCAACTAAAATACATGGTTAGTCATTCATAAAGCAGTTTCTGCTTGGTGCTAAGCCATTTGTCAAAGGTCTTATTCAATATTAATGTATTCTCATTGTGTGTGAATGTGTGTATACAGTGCTTTGGGGTAAGGTGTTGTACCACAATATTTCTATTTATTCTTTTCACTTCCGTTTGCATTTCTCCGTTTACACTTCTCTTGTCTTCCATCCAAATCTTTCATCCTTCAATATTTTTCTCTTTTGTATTATACATTGCATGAAAGATCCCCTTTATGACTAGCTATTTAAGCCTACAACTAAAGGTGACCCATGATATCAGCATCGGTATCTTTTGTGGCTGAGTAGGGGAAGGTGGGACAGTTTTGTGGAAGATAGGAGAAGCTTGACTGACTGTATGGAACCATGCGATTTTGACAGATTAACCTCTGTCTTAATCAGTCAGCATTTCAGTGGATACAGGTTGAAGAGTCACTGGACTGAAGAAATTGAATGGAGCTGCTTTTAAAAGCGTAAGTGACAAGAAGGAGCAAAGGCCAGCTATTGCAAGCTTACAGACTTAACCCACTTCAGGACAGAATGATGGACATTTACTGCTTCATTACTGACTAATTTACTTGTCTTCATTGATTATGGCTGTATCCTAAAAATGGACACCGTTTATGACCTCTGCAATAAAACTGTTGGCGCTTTTGGGAGTAAAATTTCAATAGACATAAACGACTCATTTTAAGGTAACATTTTATGCTACTTGCCACACTAACAGGTAAAATGCAAACAGTCATGGAGTAAAAAACTGTGATCAGAGTCTCTACCACCTGGGTGTCATTTATGAGTCTTCTGTCCTGCCTGCTGTCTGTGTCAACATAAGCTTGGCTGTGGATTCCTTCATCTACCAGTCCCCTTGGCCAGTGAGTCAAAAACTTAATGTCAAACACTGACATTGACTGATTACGATTTATATTGTTTTCACTCCTTATATCGGTGTCTACATTCATTGTATATAACCTAAAATGTACTTTTCTTCCTGATCCTATTTAATCACAGACGAAGACAGGAATGGCTCTGATGTGCTTGTCCACAAGACCTGTTGCAACTCTGATACACCTAACCAAAACACTCTAACCAGGAGTGGAGCCTGTGGCTTAATTTGACTCAACACAGGAATTCTGGTGCTGGAAAGTCCAGCAAGAAAGAAAAAGGATCAATAGAAAGAGAAAGGGAAAAATTTAAAAAACAAAGACCAAGCAAGAAAGCCACAGATGAAAGATGGAGAAAGATAGAGGGGCGTAGGAAGGGTTGGCTTGTGAGTAAGAGACAGTGAGTGGGAGAGACAGAGACAAAGAGACTGTGGGGATGAGAGAGATGCTGGATTTGCAATGGCAGGAATAGGAGAGCTGTTTTTGGACCAGATGTCTACCCACGTCAAGGCTTCTGCTTTGAGTGAATGATATGAAGCCCGATGGACATTATTTTAAAGTGTAGAGTGATGGTAACTGTAGGATTTTTTCATCCACATATACAGTAAATACAGATTTTGACCTCAATTTAACACACTAACTGCATGGCATGATAAAAAGCAGGAGGTTGTTAGAACTTTATCTAAACCACAAAAAATAAGTTTGCAGGGTTAAAAAAGATGCTTCAGACCCCCTACAAACAGGCAATTTCACTGTTCATCATTGTCAAGATCGTCCAGGCCATCAGATGAATCACCATCAGGCCATCAGTTTTTTTTTTATTACATATTCACTTCATTACATTACATTTTGGCATTTAAGCTAAGAGACTAAAATCCTAACCAAAGACATTTAGTACTTTGTACAGGACTAGACTGTGCCAAGACAGTATATTAAGATTTATTGTCACTACGCTAATAGAATTTACAGTATTGACAAAACTTGCAGTTACTTGCAGTTAGTGTAAATGGAAATAAAATAGCAGATTAAACAGTAAGCTGCACACAAACTTCAACAGTACTTTCAACTGAAGCTGTCTGGGAGGATGTTTAAGTTGCAGCATCCTTAGATTGTCTGGAAAATACTGCGTGATAACACTCCCGTGTTTATTTGTTCTTGAGCAAGGCTCTAAACTCCAACGTTCTCTGCCAACCCACACAGTAGAGAACAGTACAAAGTTTGTTTTTTTACTGGGCAGCAATGTGTGTCACAGTATGATACATGCATGGTACATGAGACAAGATGTTGCTGGAAAAAGAGAATGTACACTATGTTCCCAAAAAAGCTGACAGGCTCCTTCTCCCTCTACTCCTCCTCTATATGCAGAATATCGACTGTATCCTCTCTATTTCTATCTATAGAAAAGGCTCAGGATTCAACTGTGTGTCAGTGGGATGATTCCATAGTAGCCAGCACCATGCCTGACAGCAGACATCTACTGCACATCCACACTTATGTAACACAATGCTTGCTTACACACAGAGACACACGTACATACACAAACATGCACACGTCTCCAAACACCTGTGTGCCTGACACTCCTGTATGGATGTTTGCCCAAATATATAAACTGACAGAATGACCTTTCTAAATAGATTTTCCTTCTTACTGCATTCTTTTTCATAGTGCCATACTGGTGTTCATTGGTTAAATGGATTCAATGTACATAGACACGATGAGAAATGATCCTAATTTTCATAAGATAAATGATATGAACATTTTGCTGCACAGGTATACATATAAGGATGTGTGTGTTTACAGGCACAGAGACAAATGCATATAGGACAATGCACCCATGTAGTCTGGCATACCGGTGCACAGACACAGACAAGCACACACAGGTTACCTGGCCTCTGCCACAGTACAGCAGTAACTGCCACTGCGCTGTGAGCTCCTGCCCACCCGCAGGTCCTCCCGAGACTTACGCCGATTAAAGTAGTCTGTGAGTTTCCCAAAACTCGCCATCTTTCCTCTTTCTGTTCACTTCCACCCCCTCTCTTGTCCCCTTTGATGTGTACAAAATGTTTTTCTGGTTCTGCACTGCACAGCTCCTTGGTACACAACCAGCTCACTTGCTGTCTGCCTCCTCTCGTGGCACGGCTTGGCGTCAGCCGCAGGTCCGAGTCTCCCTGTGCTCCCTCATCTTCTTGTGCACAGCACTTAATGTGCAAAGGAGAGAGCCAAACCTCGCTCTGCCTTTCTCTGCCTCTCTCGTTTCGATCGTTTGCCACAACGTGCAGAGCGCATACACTGACTCTCTCTCTCAAAATAGTAACGTTTGTAACTGCCTACCAATCGACACAGCAGGAGCAATGCCCCCCTACTGGAGAGCAAACAAGAAGGACAAGAGAGAGAGAAGGAGGGACAGAGACGAGAAAATAAGTGAGAGAGGGAGGGAGGTGGTGGCTCAACATCGGTCTTCTTGTGTTTTAGAGAGCAGAGCTGGTGAGAGAATATGAGCTGCTATGATGCTTCTACCTAAGCCCACCCCCTCCTTCTCTCTGGTTCTCTCTCGCTGCCTTTTTTGCATATATTGTCTGTTGCTCACTCACTCTCTCTCTCGCTCTCACTCACTCTCTCTCTCTCTCTCTCGCTCTGTCTCATGCATGAATTCTTTCACACCACCATTCGACTCGTGGTAAGCATACGACCAAAGCTGGAGAGTGCCAGTTGAACCCTGTGTGTGAATCACTCAGCCTCAATCTGCATCTTGCTCTTCTTTTCCTCCCATGTCCCTTTCACACACACACACATTACACTCCACATTCCACCTGCAGTGCACCTGCTCCACAATCATAACTTTTCTCTTCCTCGCGGTTTAGGTGTATGTGTGTGTGTGTGTGTGTGTGTGTCTGTATTTGTCTACAAAGACAACTCTCTCTTTCACTGTAATTTCATCAGTAATGGAAAAAAAAAGGCAGAATGACATTCTGGTGGACTCAGTGCGTTATGTGAAAGAACTCCCCACCAATAAAGACGATGATGGGAGGATGGGGTCAGAAAAGGAACAAAGCATCCTCCTCTCGTTACCTTGCAGAGGAGAAGTATACAGGGAAGAAGGAAAGGAGGGATCCTTGTGAAGAGCTAATTAGACTGTGTGTATATATGTGAGTGTCTCTTTCCCCTCCCCTCACATCCAAACACCATACATATAGACATTCCTCTATCTGTTTGCAGTCTCATTTGCACTGCTTTTCCTTTTCTGTTTTCACTGTCAAAATCTTTTTTGCTTGAATTCTCCATTTACCTCTCTGTCCCCTCTCCCCACATGCCTCGTCTATTTCTTGTCTATTTTTCTCTCTTTTTTCCGCAATTCAAACAGCCAGACTTTATAAATGATGAAGGTGTGTACAAGTATATACATTTTCTTTTTTTTTTAGCATGAATGGAATGGAAGTGATATGTGAAGAGTGTCCAAAATTCACTGCACACAAACACATACATGACCAGACTACTAAAAATAACAGAAATGGCAAAGCTGTTCTTGTCAGTTCTGTCCTCTGCGGCTACAGCCACTGGCAGTGATGATCAAATAAAGTAAAATCTTCTTCTTTAAGTCTTTACAAGATTCCTTTTTAATTTCACTGCCAAGTCAAAACACACTCCAATTTTCAAAAGAGAGAAAATCTGGAGAATATTTAAAGGAACAGTTTGTAAAGGAATCTATCTTGGTAACACTGGTGCACCAATTGTGATTTCAACAAACACTTTTGTGTCTGTGTGTCAGTGTGAATGTGCTTTGTGCACGGTCTGTGTCTATTTGCTTTGCTGTGATCCCACACTCTACTTAATGTTGTGCGAAAGATGTGGGCTGCGTGAGCTTTGCAGGTTCCCGTGCTAAACAGTTCAGCGTATTGATTGGCCTCTGCCATCTCCCACCATCTCAATCTTCTCTTCATTCCCTCCCTCTCTGTAATGATCCCCCACCCCCCTAAAGGCTTGTTGTTTTTGAGAGTCAGTATGTCTGCCTATATTGCCCAAAATATTCAATACTAATAAGTCCAAGTACCTGGTACAAAATTGCAGGAAGGAGAGATGCAGAAAAAAAACACAGAAATAGAGATAGAAATTGGGTGAATATGCTGTAACATAAAAGACCATTACATCCTTGCAATCTCATCATTGTTGACACTAGAATAAGTGTGTTATTCTTCAATAATCTGCAGCCAAATGGACTCATCAATATTATGCACGAACGTCTTATGCCACTGTGTTAGCAAAACAAACTCCTACATTTATTGCTGTGGTAGATTAATTCAGCAACTAAAGCTGTGTCAACAGAACAGCACTCCATTGTTTTAATCATAAGGGGAGCGTGCACGATGTGAATCCTTAAAATAGCTGCAATAACTGTCCTTGTTTTCTGACTAAAGGATAAGAGAAATTTAATGGTCGCGAGATATAGAAAGTGAAAGAGTCAGAGACATAGAGAGATGGGGAGTCTAGAGGATTGCGAGAGGCACAGTGAAAGAGAGTGGATTTAAAAAAAAAAAAAAAAAAAAAGCATACGGCAGCAAATTGAGAGCTCACCAAGACTTTGAGTGGAATTCATGACCACAGCAAGGAAGAGCTGAGCTCCAGTGATTGACAGCTGTGGTGTCTTTTTGCAGTCTGCATTTTGACTATAAAATGTTTTTTGACTGATGAATAAATAATACACTGCTATTTTCCTATGACTATTTCTGTACAAAAATAAAAACAAAAGCAAAAGCGTCCCTTTAGCTTGAGAACACTGTGTCTAAGGAACTAAAAAGGAGGTCAAGTGGAGGTCATCTACTGATGCTGTTCATGTGAAATACAAACCCCATTCCCAGAAAAGTTGGGACACTTTCTAAAACGCAATAAAAACTGAACTCTGTGATTTGTTCATTTGTTTGAGCTTATATTTAACTGACAAAACAACAAAGAAAACTATACAGTATATATTGTAAAACTAAATATTTAGATTTTGATGCTTGCAACGCACTCAAAATAAGTTAGGACAGAGACAAAATGAAAAAATTTACAGAATATACATGTAACACTGTTCTCTACTGCAACTTCAATTACACAATTAGGAAGCCCTATCAACTCTTTGATGAAACAGCACCAAGTACTCAAGTTCCCAAATCCACTTATTTTTGCACCAAAGATGAAAAAGATCACCTAGACCGTTATCAGCGAAAGGTGCAAAAGCAGTATCAGTGATGGTATAGGGGTGCATGGGGACATATGCTGCAAGTCAATATCTTTTCCTGTGGTTATTTCAGCAACAACAATACCAGGACAAGTTCCAACAGCGAGGCTTCTTAGTCTCAGCACTCTGTGACTCATGTACTGGACTGTCCCCCCTGCAGTCCACACCTGTCTCCTTTTCAAAATGTATGGACATCATGAAGGGGAGAATCAGACAACGGCGACCGCAAACTGTTGAGCAGCTTAAGTCTTCTCTACAGCAAGAATGGGCAAAAATGACACTTCAGATCAAAGTGCCACAATCAGTTCACAAACAATTAAAACGTGGAATAAAAAGGAAAGGTGATGTAACTATAAATCTATATGTGAATACATTTACCGGTTAAGTTGGTCAGTCACTTTGTACTGTTGTCAGTTAAATAAAACTTCAAACAAATTAACAAATCAAAGACTTTAGTTTTTAAATTGTGCTTTAGAAAATGTCCCATTTTTTCTGGAAATGTAGTTCAGTTGTGGTTCAGAATTTAATAAATTATTATTCATGATTTATCTATAAAACAAGCTGCCAAAGAATGTAGCATAGCTCATGTCATGGCTTTAGGACAAAGCAAGACACCAGACACCAATAAAGTAGAACATTACATTAATCTGAAATGTAACATATTGACATGTTATGTTTTTTACTTTTTTTTCATGATTTCATTATTTCATATTCTCCATTGATGCAACAATCCCCCGCATTACAAACTACTCTGTAGGAGATGTGCGCCTTTTTAAACCAAACATCACTGGCTTTTTTTTTTCATCCTGCTGACACATGTCAGAACAGTAACTTCTCATGCAGTCGCTAAAACATGATACTTCAGCAGCATTGAACAGCTGTTTAAGTTGTACAGCTGGCAGCTGTCAGGGACTGAACTGGATCCCTCCTGTGTTTGGCAAGAGTTTTTACCTTCACACAACCATATTGTAAAAAGCTCCATGTGTATCTGAAACTTATGTAAGCGTGCTTAAATAAACGGCAATGCAAGTGCTTTGAATTGAACATACTGTGCTCACATACTGTACATACAAATGCACACACATTCTGTTACGAATCCAGACAGTCACTCATCAGGAACCTTGATACACGTCATTCCACTCTACAGCTCATTAGACGAGAGAGAAACAGCCAGGCGTGGAGAAAGACAGAAGCTGTTTAAAAAACGTGTTCCTGTAATTACAGTGACAGCACTCAGCAGCCTTCCCTACTGGGATTAGTCAGACAGGAGTTTTCGCAAAAAGATACACACACACACTCAGAATCTATGTTATTCACGATAAAATGACCACCATATCGAAAACCAGCCCACGAATCTTTGATATCCCCATGGAATAATAAGCACCAACTGAAGTAGCACACACATGCTCACAAACTAGCACACACACCACACGCTGAAGATGAACGCTGTCACTGTCTTTGTGAGTCATCAGTAAAGGGCCCTGCAAAGCCGCCCCAGGATAATCTCCCTTTCCCTCTGTGCAGATGTGTGAGTTTGTTCCTGCTATCTTCTCACACACTAACGCACCAGCCTCTTCATTCTCCTTTTTACGTATTCTCGTGTAGTCACTTCCTCTTTTACCACCAAGGTTCTTTCTCTTTGTCTTTCCCTGTATCTCAGCACCTATCCTACATTCCTACCCTCTCGGCTGGACAAAATCACCTGTTACACCTATTGGGTCAATGTTTTTACAATTACATGTCACAACATTTACAGTTTTGAAAGAAAGTGGTGTGATAAGGGTCACAATATAGATAAAAACTACTTGCTTGCTTTATGTAATTCCCTGAATAAACTGAATAAAGTTTGTTTATAGATGTTAGCACATGATTCATCAAGCGAACCATCTACAAACCATCTATAATCATGCAGACCATCCTTTCTGAAGGACGTTTGACATTTTGCCTGCGGGCCATCACTTCAGGACACCTGCCTAGAGGACACAAAGGCTCCATGTTTCTTTTATTGCAAGGGCGATAGACAAGTTAAAGGCCAAATCGCTTTTCGCCCCTTCTTATCTTTAGTGTCAGTTTTTAGTCTTATTTTAAACTTACATTTTGCACACTCTATATTGCACATTTTGCACAGTGGTTGGTACATAGTGTGTATTCTGCTATGAGCTCTATTTATCTCTGTGACTGGAAGTGTTAATTAGTGTGTTGATGTACTGTGTGTTCTGTTTTATGTTGAATCCTGGCTGCAAACTAATTTCCCTGTGGGGACAATAAAGTGAACCTTGAACCCTGAATGGTTTTCTAAACTGTTTTGACATCTCCTGTGATCATTTTAGCATCAATCTGTATACATCTTCTTACACTTGCTTAAATTTCCTAGTCATACATACATTTAAATGGCCTTTCTTGAATGTTTTTTATACTGTGCTTCTATTTTGTCAAAATATTACCCAATATCGCTTCTGTCAGTTTCCATGCATGTGTGTGTCTGTCTACTGGTATGTTTTGTTTCCAGCTAAAGGGGTGATTGGAGAGGAACAAACAACAGCTGGGTGCCGCATGACTCATATCCCCTAGAGACATATTTTGTATTTACAAAGAGGAAACTTGCATGCAAGATCTGGCTGTCTTATTTACATACTACTGTAGTATGAATGGATGTGCATACACATGCATTTACATTCAACAGATGACAAAAGAAATTACTCTCTGAGACTGAAGGAGAATTAGCCTAACGATTGCTGTACTGTACAGAGCCACTGTTGCAAATTGTTTTTGCCCTGGAGCCACTGAGCAATGACTCGAAACACCCTCTGTGGAATTTAAGTCAGTACCTCTACACAGCAGACAATGGGCCTTTTACACCCCACATACAGCTGTGACCACTCCACATTTCAGACCTGAACCAAGTGTAAACCTCTGAAAAGAAGCTGAGCTTTAAGACACATAAAACACAAACAGCAAAGTGAGAGAGAGAGAGCATGAAAGTGTCCATTGGAAATCGAGAATATTTGACCAAATATTGATTTCTGAACTCTTGCTAAATCCAGTCATTATTGTGTTGCTTCAAAATGAATTATTTAGGGTCTGAAAACACTTCATTTTTGTTACTTTGAGTAGTTGTTATTTTCTGCAAATAAATGCTTCAAATGACAATGTTTTTATTTGGAATTTGGGAGAAATGTTACCTGCCTGTAAATAGTAGAACCAGTGGTCTCTTATTTTTTTCCACAGTGGAATAATAAAGGTTCAGTGTGTGATATTTAGTGACAATTGATTGCAATTAACTGAATACCCCCAGCCCCATTGATCCCATAGTTTGGTGTCAGATACGAAATCAAATTTTGCATTTAGCCCTTTTTTCTACTGGCACACAGAGTAAATTACAGAATTCAAAAACTATTATCTTACACTTGCAGTACACTTGCAACATTAACTGTAGCCAGTAGCTGTCGGGAAATAGCAAAATATAAAGAAATATTCTCTGGGAGCTTGTGAGCTCCTTCAAACAGTTAGGCTCTCTCTCACCCAATCCCTGTGAAAGCACTTTATTCTTGCTTGAAAGCTTCGGAGTTAAATGTGTGGGCATAAACACTGTTAGGAGTCTAAATTTTACATTTCTCGGGACATTTAATCTCTGCTAATCTTAAAAGGGAAGGGAGAATTATTTAATTCATTTAAAAGCATACTCCTTCATGATAATTTTTTCTTTACAAAATGTTTTAAGGCCATGGTCTGGTTTTACACATCACCTGTGCGCAGTGGGATGAATCTATTTGTAGTTTTCACAGAAAAAAATGCAGAAATGCTCTGTCAGAGTTGGAGCCATTTATTTCTGAGTCTACCTCCCCCTTGACTCTCTTTTTTTCTACCTGTCTATCCATCTCTTCTTGCCTCACTCAGCAACATTTCCCCGCCCCAGTCCGCCTACTGCAATCTGGAGAGCTTCTGGTCCTGAGGGCTGGTCTGAGTAAAAGATGAAGCAATGTAAGTATTAGTTGCTGACTTTGAACTCGTCTTTGACTCCTTTCACCTCTCCAACTACAAACGCTACAGCAGAACCACCACTTCTGGGGTGCACGTGAACACGGTTTCTTCATGTTAAACTATACTTAGTACTAATTAAAAAGAGTGGCAGAGAGTGTGAATATTCCACATTTTAAGTGATGTGATGACTCATTTTCCAGTTCTCCCCCTCCAAGATTCCTGTTCTCTCTGGGGGGGGGTTTCAATTTAATCCCCATTAGCTAATTAATTATATTTGAGGAGCTGTGTCTTTCACACATAATTTTATGTTGTAGTGAGTACAAAAGACAGTCCTGCACGGGCTTCAAGCTTCCATGTTGGTAAGCATCCAGTATATGTCTTACACTGTTAATGTTGGAGTTGACGTCAGGCAGCCATCAGAAGAACAAGGAATGTGGAGCTGCATAAGAACTATTACAGGCAATAAGAATATTTAAGATACTATTGTAACCTTACTGAACATGACTGACTGTAATTTAGTCTGCTTTTTCTTTCTTTGAAAGTCATTATTCAATACACAGACTAATACTACCACTAGAGGCCAGCTATTCCTCTCCAAATATATACAGTCTTTCTTGTTTTTCTCTTTTTGTCTCTCTCCATTTTATGCAACTGACTGATACTCATGCATTAAATATATTCACTATCATCTTTGTTTTTCCTCTGACATCAGTATCATTAGAAAAAACATCCACATTCGTGCGCTGTCACAATCGTGCCCTGTTTTGATGGAAGTCCACCACTGTTTCTGTTTTTGTTCTGGTCCTGGTGTCCAGCTGATTGCCCTCCATGATTCATTATGTAGTAGATCATTTGGATTTCAAAAACGTCATTCCTCATGGTGCCTGACGAGTCATACGTATACACACACACATAGACGCCACTGCACACAAGATCTAATGGCAAAAGGAGATGACGCAAAAATCCAATAACAAAAAAAAAAGAATGAAAGATGAGTTAGGTGCGCACACATTTGAGTGTTTGAAGAAGGGTTTGACAGCACGGTGGGATCATGTCTGTCTGCAGACACAGACATGAGACCTTCCAGCTATGCTGTTCACACAGTCTTGGAGAATCACACACATACACACATGACGTAAATACACTTCTAATCCCTGCATAGGGAGACAGCAATAATTTTTCTTCTCACCCTTAATGCATGCAGCAGCCTTCCACTCAGTATGAATGAATAATGAGTGCAACAGCATCAACAAAGATCAAACAAATACAAAAGCCACTTAGAGTAAAAAGAAGCCCACAGATTTGACGTCATACCCTAGAGTCTGCAGCTTGAAGAGAAAGCTCTGTCTCTACATCACATATGTCTTGCAGGAACAGGAACTTACACCAATTTATGATGGTGTCATCTTTGTAGTTAAGTCCAATAAAGCTTAATGTACTGTGTTTATGCTTAAAATGATGATTTAGGCACTAAAGTTATAGTCTGTAAGTCACTGAGGAAGCACTAAATGCCAAGAATCATCTTCCAAAAACAATTCACATAAATTGCTGTGGCGTAAAGGCCACAAGTATTAACATCGACTTGTTTGTGCACCCGTGCATTCTCTCAGTCTGACAGCTCAGCCCCAGATGACCAATTAGGGGTCTTCTAGTTGCCTGTTCACTGCGACAGATAGTATTTACTCAGCTCATCAGAGTGAAGAGAGAAGAAAGAGAACATCTCAGCTCTACTCCTCATGCTGTAAACATCCTCACTTAACTGCACAACATTTGCGCAAGTCGGATACAAACAGACAAAGCCTACAAGACCTCCCTGATTCTAGAAAGAAGCATTATGGGAAATCAGCGTTTGCAACAGAACTAAAAGGGAAGCTACAGGTTTTAAACCACTTGAGATGGGGTAATGGATATGATTCAAATTGTTTTCAACATTCAGTGACCCCTCATGTATTGCCTTGAAGATATGCATTTATTTCCAGTCTTTCCTCCCAATTGGTACTCGCCAGTATGTGGAGTTTACTAAGAATCTGACTTCCAGGTAACATGTTTCTACCATCAGCTCCCTGCCTCTGGGTTTCCTGAAATGCTGATACACAGTGTAAAGTCCCTTAGCAGACTGCAGCAATTACCCCCTTAAATACCTTAGACCTATAATTTCTTTGCACTGATTTCTTTACAGGCTGTGTGAATGAATCCAATGTGGGAAACACTGATCAGATAGCTGCCAGCTTAACCTCAGTGGCAGTAATTCAATCCCTCGAAAAAGGAACTGGAATTAGTAAATTAGCTCTGGCCAGTTGTTCCAGACAGATGATACTGATGTAAGTAGAGACAAAGGCCTATTAATAGGCTACTGCAGTGAAAGCCTCTCACCATTATTGCACCACAAGAGTTTCCTTTCTTTGCTGCTTAAAATGTCCATAGTATAACTTAGGTTAGGTTTTAATTACATTGTTTTAGTTATGACACAGCACAAATCTAAAATATCCAGTAAATACGGCTCCATCAGTCATATGAAATCCAGCACTGCAGAAAAATAATGCTACTTTTACTGGCCTAAAGGGAACATTAATCATGTTCTCTCAGTTTAAGTGCATTTCAGAAACCAACTATAAAACACAAATCCCCGACTATGAAACTATTTAAAACTCCTTAATAGTTTATTCAAATCTCCCTGGAATTGCCACGTGTTTATAGGAAAAGGCAACCTAATATTTAATCCAACATTCCCTGCTGGCTATTGCAATGCTCCAAAATATCAATTAGGAAATGTTTTTATCACGTAAAAAAAAGCTGAATAGTCTGCTCCATCTGAAATGGGAGACTGCTTCACTTGCTTTATAAAATGTAAATAAAATATCATTACGGATTTCGACTGTTGATTGTAAAAAACAAGCATTTCTGACATTTTATTTACCTAGAGATCTTTAGTAATCTAAAAAAAAGATGAATGCTATTATCGATTAAAACTTCAGCCCAAAATGGTGGCATTTAATATTGCAATGGTAATTTGGACAGAAAGTATGTATTTCTGATGTTAGTGCTCTTTAAATGGCAACGTGATATTCATAAAACAAGTGCAGTTTCAAGAGGCCGTCTCCCACAAAGCTGTACCTGCATTTAATTGTCAAGCGGTGACAGGTAGTGTCATTAAACTTTACAGTATAATACTGGGCCACACGTCCTTCGGGAACATCAGACTGATTTAATATATGGGAGTTGTTAAAACAAATGCTCACATTAGCAAATGAGCCTCTTGGTAGTTCAAAATTGCACTGAGACATATAAAATGTTAGGTGGAAAGATGTTAGAGCATGACTTCAAAATGAAACTGGCATTATCGCCCACTCTAATTCTTTAAAATGAGACTGACATTATCGCCCACTCTCCAAGTTTAGATTTCTGAAATATGAAATACACTGTATCCCTCAGATTGTTGCTATAACTCACGAATAAACTGCCAACATCAATCAAGTAAAAACATCCATCCTTCAGTGAAATATGATGCTGACCATCAACAACAAATTGACATGTCAAAACTCTGACACTGTATTATCATTCATTCTGTGCAGTCAGCCTGTCACATTACAAACTAATTGGTGTGTCGCCCTCTAGTGGCTGAATCTCCATCATTCTGAACCCAATACAAAAAAAATATCAGAATCGTGCTCATCATTATGCTTGGCCTTATCTTATCAAGACCGAGTCAACAGAACACTAATTGGAATGCAGTAAGTGTCAAACAATTACTGGTTCTGCTTTTTAGTCTTTATCTGAAATTGACAAACTCTATTATAAGTGTGTGTGTGTGTGTGTGAGCGAGAGAGAGAGAGAGAGAGAGAGAGAGAGTGAGAGAGAGAGAGAGAGAGAGAGAGAACCTGTTTGAATTTTAAACCATTGAAGTGAGGACATGACCTACAAAGTGAGGACATTTTGACAGGTCCTCACCCTCAGATGCACCTGAAAAGGGCTGTTTCAGACTTGGTTATAGGGTTAAGATCAGAATTAAGTTAAGGTAAGGTTTAGAGATGAGCATTCAGTTGTGATGTTTAAGGTAAGGAAAGAGGCTAGGGAACGTGTTATGTCTTCACAATGCTATTTGGCACTAATGTGTGTGTGTTGTGTGAGTGTACCTGCACACAAAGACAGAGAGGAAGAGGAGACATATCATTCTATGACGTCAGGTATCTGAATGTACAAGGACGCCATGAACGCAAGCACACAGCATTATCTACTTTACACACACATAACCAAAGCACACAGAAATGCACAGGCGCAAACACAAACCGTGACATTCATCAACACACCGACTCCAACAAAGTTTGTCTAATGAAGAGAAGAGAAGAGAAGAGAAGAGAAGAGAAGAGAAGAGAAGAGAAGAGAAGAGAAGAGAAGAGAAGAGAA
>JAPQRN010000012.1:7779496-7826482 GCA_037367275.1 Coranthus polyacanthus
GATCAAATTAATTGTAAAGAAATCCAGGTATTTTCAGCAATTAGTACTATGTATGATTCACAAGTATACATAGTGTATAATAATTGAACACAAAGAGTCTTTGATGTGGTTTGGATTTTCTAGTGTTTTGACTGCACAATGTTACATGAGTAATAAAAAAGCGGATGCTGATGTTATATGATATTATGCTGGCTTCGCGCTCTGCAACAAGTATGGCACGCGTCCATAAGACCGTCATCTTTAAGCACCTAGACTTGTGAAAACTTCCCTTGCACAAGACTGTAAACAACTATAAAAATATGAGTCACCAGAGGGGAGAGCCTATACTGCTTGTCATTAGTCACACTCATGCCTGCAGGAGTCTGATTTGTTCTGTCTGGGTGTGTGTGTGTGGTAACATCTGTAAAAGGGACATAAACGCAGGCCCTCGGCACACTACCCTTGTTTTCCCTCGTTCTGTCCTCGCGTGGGCCATGACCAAGTAGTGCCCCTGACCTGTGTTCCTACCACGCAGACACCCATGCGCAGAAGGACCATATGAAACATACAGTGACACAAAACCCTGTCCCCGTTACGAGCGTTACCCCCGACTCACCCACACACATCTTTTTCCTCTTTCCCCTAAGACAATTGTTACTCACTCTCTATTGTGGAAGCCAGTCATTTCCACATGTGTGCTGGCCATAAAACAGCAAAGAGGCGACTAAAAGCATCCCTTTCCTGACTAGCAGGGTCACAACTTGTCTCATATAAACACAGGACACACCTTAGTCCAACAGTTTTCACATATCCTTCTGACCCCCCTCCTTACCTCCCCAAAGGACTCTTCTTTCCACTGACACAGGATACCAAAGTTGTACGTCTTCTTTTATGCGGGTTTGTTGGCTAAAGGGTAAAACTGAATGACAAAACTCCCCTTGTGGTTTTTATTTTAGACTTCCTCTGAACTTTACAGTGTTTTCGTTCCGAAAGAGAAAGTACTGAAAGCAAAGTTGAACACTGAAGCTGGTGTCTTTTGTGTCTCCCAACGTGCCTCGCGCTGGGTTTCCCTAGCATTGTCATGACAACAGTGTGTACGCACCGACACTGGCCTTTGAAAACAATACACCCGGGCCAAAGTTAACTGAAGTGAGCTAGCTAGCAACTTCCAGTGGTTTCTGGAACTGTTCACTCAAAGGCAAAAAAAAAAAAAAAAAAAAAGTCGCGACGCGGGTTATCTTCTTTCGCTACACAACAGGACAAGTGCACAAGAATTTGACAAGAGCAAAAAAAAAAAAAAACAGCTGTACAAACACATACTCATTCTCATACCTTGTTGAACGAAATCGTTCCGCCGTTAGCCGCCGTCAAAATGGTTAACTTTGGTCGCGCGGCACACGGAATTGCGTCTGTTCCACCAGTACTAATATTTTATAAACTGTATCCTGCAGGCACTTTGAGCGCTAGCACATAACTATGAAAGAAGCGTCCAGCAGTAAGTTTCTCCGCCCAGATTCATTCTCAACTCTTCTGCCCGCGTCTATCAAAGGATGCTTTGCTCCGCCTCTCTCAACCCCGAAGATAAATCACTGTAATCCCAAAAGATTTACAGTCTGTGTCTGTTCTTTCACGGATCTACTTGACGGCAGGCTATCTTTTTCCTGAATGATTTAAAGGCCTATTAGTAAAAGGTAACCTAGCTGCAAACTGGAAGTTTTTATGTCGCAGTGTATAATTTTCACATCTTTTTTTTTTTCATGTAATATTCCACAGTCCAAATCGATTTTTGTGACTGATTGCTCATAGAAATATTATCTTAATAAGGCATTATTTTCTGAAGCTCACGCTGCCATAATTATTGTTCCCATAGTGGCCTAATCCTTTGAACTTCCCCGGTTCAAACAACCCGGGTGACACCGCATTAACAAAGATAATCCAGACTCACTGAATTGTTCACATGCTTTGTCCTAATGACATTCATTTTTCGCCTCATAGTTGTGTAGGAATTGACAGATTTCTCTTCTTTCTTTAAAAAAAAAAAAGGAAAAAAAGTACTTTAAAATGAAAAACGCCTGCTTAAAATAACGTTCATTTAATAACATATGAGTTGATTTCGTTAAATTTAGTTTTACTCAAAATTGTCTAAATGGCCAAATTATTGAGATTGGCTGGAAATAAGAATGTGTTTGGTATAAACACAAATGTCCTGTGGAATATTAGAGGTATTTAGTGAAAAGTCTTTGACAGTACCATAAACCATTTGTACCTTTTGGGGGATATGGAAAATGTTTTTACAATAACATACATGTTTTGTACATACAGTTACTTTAATTATGAAAAATGTTTTTACAATGCCATACATATTTTATATTATATATTTACAAAAAAAAATAAGACATAAAATTACCCTTAAAATCAATGTAGCTGATGCAAACCAGATACTGAAGGTTGAAAAACATCCAGTTACAACAACACGCGCGCTTGATGAGACTATAATTTTAGAGAAAGTACAAGTTATTTTTATGAAGATAGATTTTATGAATAATGCATGAACATTTTACAGGTATTAAATTATCTGGTATATTTAAAGTGTACCCAGCCAACACGAGGTTGATGTAAATGTATACATGTGAAAAGTCAGGCAGTTGCCACTAGATGGCACTAGAGTGCCGCTGTTCAACATTGACATGTGGCTTGAACCGCAATACTCGAGATTTTAAAGGCGATTTTTAAACAAAGCCAAAATATGGAGATTTTGCAATATCTTCTAGAGGTGTAAACTGAAAGTTAAAATCACACATTCTGTTTGAATTTAGGTCTGAAAAATATTTGTTTTTGTGCTTTCCCCAAAGGTGACGACATTCGTACCCGGATATCCTAGTTGAGGACGACAGTGTTGAACATGGGAAATTGAGTTTTCTACAATTGAATTCTTGAATGGCTCTTACGTATCCATATCTGCGCTCAAGATGGTGAACAACCCCCTGTACGTAAGCGACGTACCAGTGCTCTCTATTTGCTCCTTGGAGATTCCCCTTCCTTCCTGGGCTGTTTGAGGTAAACGTACGCGGTCGCATCAGTCTCGTTAATACCTGCCGGAGAGAAAACAAACTGTTCATATCCATGTTTGTCACTAATGTGTCAAACATGCAGCTGTTGCGGAAAGCGTGAAGCTGGAGCCTGGACGGGTTACGGTTGCTGAAAACAACCCGGGAACGAACTTATCCTCTCGATGGCTGTGAAAAGTTAACGCACAAACGACTGAAAAACAGGAATTATTTCCCTTCGCTTGGCTTGAGGTAAGGATACTGGCTTGTGAGTAAACTTCACCAAGTATACCGCTTTCGGGCAGCGTCGAAAACGGCGAGAAATTGAGTGAATAAGTGTCTTTGTTTACAAGGTCCCCGGCGTCCTCCACTCCGCTGTCTCAATGGGAATGTTGAGAGTTTTCATGTGGCTACACTGTATAGCTAATGTTAGTGCAAGTGACAGGGCTCACAGGCTTACAGTTTGGCCACAAATAGAGTGATTATGTGACAGTGCCATGTGTATTTAACTGTGGTTACATATAAAGGGTGTCAACTCAATGTTACACCTACGTTTAACACCGTCTCTCTGCGCAGAACAGAAAAACACAATAACAAAATGGGATTCAGGGGAGGTCAAAGGGCAAAGTCAGATCGATGCATCTGCACTGAGAAATACTTGCTCATTGGCACTTAAGCAGAATTTATGACTTGTGGCTTGAGGCCTGAACTGAGCTGATCCAGCCCAACAGAAAAGAATAATAAAATGAAGATATACACCAGTGGGTTTACATTTGTTGCGCTGGATGCGGATGAAATGTGGGCTACACGTTTAAAAAAAAAAACAAAAAAAAAAACACACACAAGTTGAAATACATTTACAGTGTTATCATTCGTTCTCTGCTTTGAGTATGTCCAAACGTGTGTGTTGATTCAGGACATTATCTGTTGTAGAAATGACAAGTTACAATATACCGTGAAATCAGCTCGCATCCTCCTTTCCCTTCTAACCCCCCCCCCTCCTGTGTCCCTGGAGAATAGAAATGAAATCCAATCTCTCTCGCTGGCACCGACTGTGTCAGCTGCTGTAGCTTTGGGTGCTGACTTGCAAAGGGACAGGTGGTCCTCAGACAGGTGCACTCTTAACAAAGAGTTAGTCCTCTGACTGTGGTTTATGTTTTTGTGGTAACACGTTGATGTAGTCGAACTTTCCCACGGACGACTGTGCAGTTCAGTTATATCTGAATTTATGTCTGAGTAAATTTGCCGCCTTTAATTATGAACACTATTAAAATGTGTAATGGGGGCTTTTAATTGGTAGGACGGTGGTTGAGAATGAACAATAGCTGCACATTTAAGAACAGTGTTAACTAACATAACATCCCTAAAAAAGAGAACCTCAAAAAAACGTGTGTTTCAGCAGTCTGCATTTGCTGCTAGACGCTGAATGGCTCACGTTGAGTAGCTGATAAGAAAATGGATGGGCCTAAAGCTTTTTGAATAACGCAATTATTCCTGACTGTTCTCACCCTGTACTGTCTGACTCAAATTATTATGAATAACTGCCACACATTTTGGGCTCTACTTTTCTCTGGAATTGAAGAAGTCAGCTTTACAAGACAAACCGGTTTTAGACTGTGCGCATTTAAATAAGGAACAGGAGTCACGCTCAGATCTGCGCGCAAAGAACACACCCTTACAGCAACTGTGAACCCAGTGAGAGTTCCTGACAACTGACTGCCCACACAGTCACTGTGCATGGGCTTGCGTTTGGTTATAGTGCTTTATGCAACCAAGGATGCACAGAAAAACACTGTATGTGGTGTGAGTCATTTCATGTCGTTTTGCCCTATGCTTTAAGTACAGTGTTGCTGGTGAACACTGTGCATTGAGACAGAGAATGAAAGACCAGGAAAGAGGTCAGCAAAGTGATGTGAAGTGGAAGAAAGAGGAGAGGGGAAAGTTTGAAGGCTTATCTCAGTAATGTGCAGGGACAGTTGAGCAATGATGAGTGCTGCAGTCACCGCTGTCTTCTAGTTAACCCTTCACTACCTCTGGGAATGACAATTGATACTAAGGTTGCCTCTTTTTTTCCAAGTATCACATTGTATTTCTTCTGTAGAGATGTTTTGCTTTAGAGTGGCCTGTGATTTGTTTTTATCAGTGCCACGTCCTATGCTTCCTATGCCTCCTGACTGCTTCTGACATCCATGACTATTCATTACTCACTGTCATTATTCACAATAATGAGCGAGACCTATAGGCTTGGACTCTATTGAGGTTTATTTAAATCTCTTGAACGCAGCCTTCCTCCTCTCTGCTCGCGAGGCCAGTGCGCCTGCGCTCTGCTGACACTCCAGTAATCCGCTGTTAGGAGGAGATTGCATCCTTGTCCACTGCGCCCAGGCTTTCAGTGAGGAAGAATTAAAGCCGGTGGAAAAACATGGAATGGGGGGAAAAAAAAAAAAAAAGAATGTATAACGGGACCATAACAAGACACTTCTGAAAACCATTAAATATTGCTATTCTTGGACGGAGCAGTTTTATACTATGGGTAATCTTACATTCAAGGCGACAACAGGACTGGAGCACGGATGTCTCCTAACATAAGACAACAAGGCTCAGCATCTATTCCAAATACTGGGAATATGAGGTGAACGCAGGCTGGAATGGAGCCGGCACAACGCGGTCAAATGTTGCATTGAGTGCGCCTCGTGGAATGACATCTTCTCGGCTATTTTGACGTCTCGAGCAAGCGTGTATGTCGCCTCTTGCGCGATACCCTCCCTGGCTTCTGTACCGTGTGTGGAAGCGGACACAGACCACCTTCGTACACAAGCAATGGTTTGCAGCGCAGACTTAATTAAAAGCGCATATACACGCTTTCATTGACAACGATGAATTGTCACATAACGTTCAGCGAACGTGTCAATCCAGCCACAGAGAAGCCCGTGTGATCTCCGCGTTACTTCTGGTGTTGACTGTGTTGCTGACATGAAGACAGAAGAAACCGGAATAACACCGTCCTTTTGACTTTTGCTTCGGGGTCTGTCGGCACTCTTCATAAATGCATACAAACGCGGTGACTCCTTGAATGCTTTACTGGGATGTTACTTCCTTTAAGCTGCTTCGCCTGTAGAGACTTGCTATGACAGGCAGGCAAGTCCACATAAATCCAAGCGCAAGTTGATGAACTAGGCTGGCCGTCCTCGGCGGTGGGATCAGACAGAAATTAAGCGGTGTCTTTCAGACAGCGGAAACTAGGATCATCTCCCATCCTTGCGCTGGCAGAAGCACCGCAGCCTGAAACGGAACATTCCTCTCGGGTATTTTATCGGATATTACCCTGAACTTGAAGCTGAGCTGTAAACATTTTCCTGCTGTGGTACATTTGAAGTTTTTTAAAATCCAGCTCCCTTGAAGCTCCCTGTATCTGGGCTGTGTTCGTGTTAAATTCTGGAGTTCATGCATTTTGTTTTTTCCACGTTGAAATCCAAAAAATCTGTAAATACCAAAGCGATCTATTCACCAAGGATTTAGAACACGAAGCTTTATTCAGTGGGAGAAATGCAGCTGGGGTGTTTTACTGGTAACCTCCCCAGCAGCTGTTAGTCAGACTGAATGTCTGAAAGATGAGACTTGGATATTAACATACTTGTAGTTTTGCCAACACCCTACCCAGGAAATGCACTGATGCATCAATCTCCAGTGCCCACTACTGTGAATATATATATTTTTGGTGTTTATTTCAACAACATCCATCCCACTATTGAGCCCTATCAGCTGTCTTTATGGGCCATTATGTTGTTGTTGTTGTGATGTCCTGCCTGGGTATTTCTTTTTCACCGTTTGAAGCTTAAATACCCCAGCATTATACTGTTTGGCTGCTGAGATGCAGATTTACAGTGAACACACTCACACACCGTTTCCTGCTCTCGCTGATCTGCTGAGCATGTGCAAAGGACAGAGGAACCAGGCATGAGACTGCACAGACTTGGGAGATGTGTCAGAGGGAACGCGGGAGGAATTATGAGTGGCACTTTGAAAGACATGGTGCAGAGTGTTACAAGCTTAAAGTCTACAAGAGAGAGAATTATGGGCATTTGCTGTGAGAAAATTGTATTCTCCTCTCTGAGACCAACTGTTGAATTGGAATCAGTGCTTCACGCATCAATTTACTATTTCATTTGAGAACTTCTTCTCTGTGCCCTGTTGGAAATTCGGTCTGATCTGCATACGTGGACACCTGCATGATACAATTATATTTTCATCATTAATTCCCTTTTATTTGTTATTACTCTAGCGGCCTCAGAGTTCTTGCAGGAGGGAATTCATCCTATTTGAAGCAGGAAGCTACCAACAGGAAGTTTATTGCATAAACTGAAACATGATAAGGGTTGTAGATGTGGTTCAAACAACCACAGTGAGTGAGTGCTTCTGACTAAAAACAATTCTTCTGCACTACGGGGGGGAAAAAAACCCAAAACAGATCCCCTTATCAGAGTGCATTCAGAGACTTTTTCCTCTCGCCGTGGTGATGGGGAGCTCAGCCTCGTCTCTCACTGCAGAGACAGAGTCGGACCATGGCTTCCGCAGCACCCCTTACCCATCATCACCTCCTGTGGGCTGGCTCAGGAACAGCCACAGCAGCCCGGTGTGGGGTACCACCTTCATCACACGTCAGCAGCAGCACCCGCTCCCTCATCGTGAGCGCAGGTAAGAGAGCCAACTGAAGCCAGGACATTTCTCAGTCGAGTGCGCTCGGAGCAGTGGGCAGCTGGCCGGTTGTTGTACAAGCCGTGGCGTCGAATTACACTGGATTGTGTCATTTAGCTGCGAGTGTACACATTGAAGGCGCATTGCTTGATGGCTCTTCTGCTGATGACGTCTCTGGCTTTGGTATCTGTGTAATGTGCACATTATGGTGTAAACACACTAGACACTTTTTATCAGCATTGTTTATTTTTGAGAAACTTACTACTTTCTCACATAAAACCGACTACTGTTTCACACTCTTTTGGAAAAGATTATTGAGGATTCAGTAACCTCACAGCTATGGATCAAATCCACTGATTCATCAAAGCTTATCTAATCAAAGCCTGCATTTTGATGTGTTTCTATGATGCATCCAAAATCTGGCTAAGCCGGATTTGTAAACCAAAATCCCACCCCTTTGGTTTCTCCTAGCACATACAGCTGTGCTACAGTTTAGGCGGTGCTGAGTGGATTGCCTGGACAGATAGATTGGTCTGACCTCGGTGAGCCCAATGAAAAGCAGCCCGATGGTAATTATAATTAGAATGAGTTTTTGCTTTGTTTCTTGATAGAAAATGGCTCCGTGAATGTGGTGTTTGACTCAAGCAACACATATTTACCGTTGACCTATAAAATAACCTCTGCTGTGGATCGGCACTCTCGACACACTCTCTGAAATTCTTAAAGTTTGCAGACAGTAGTACTTTTTTCAAAGAGTTAAGAGTTTTTCCAAGAGTCGGCTTTTTATCGAGCTAGGAGCAGCTATCTAATTTAGCAAGGTTTATGTCTAGCAGAGCAACCTATTTGTGGAAAAGACATGCCGTTCAAGACTACTTGTTCCTCAGTATTGACTGCAAAGAAAATATGTATTCAGTTACTGTATCTACTAGAAAGACTGTGCTGCAGTAATCCATTGTTCCAGTCACTGGCTTCTGAATCACTGTCAACATATTGAAAGGCCTATCAGCAGTGTTTAAGAAGCTCAGTTTGAATGTGCAGCTCATCCAGCAGTTTTGAGTAACTGCCTTCCAAAAGATGATCTTCTCCACCGCCCTCGCAGAAACTTGTTTAGAAGTGCTTCCAGTTTTCCTTTTGCGTTTTGGGTCATGTCTCTCGGAATGAGAACAGGCAGTTGATCGACCGCCTGTAGTGTATTGAAGTTGTTGCTGAGTCACTCAGGGCATCATGGTCCGGTTGTTAGTTATTGATTTTCAGAGAGCCCGATCACATTTCCCCACAATGGATGTCATTATTTATTCAGCATCAGTCTCCAGTTGGGCTTTCATCTTTCTTGATTCCTGCCCTCTGCTGTCAATGCTTTCCTTGCAGTTGCTCTACATTTAACAGTTAAGACTGTCATGGCTTCCACTGCACATTCCTCTAAGGTTTTTAAAAAATAGACGGGGATGGTTTTAGCCCACGCATAAACATGATACCGTTTGGGCTGCGAATTCATTTGATTAATTAATCTGCATTATTATTGTCTAAACTCTAATTGTTTAAAGTAAAAAAGAGTGAAACAATTCCATCGGTTATCAAAATAGTTGATTGTTATTTTTAGAATTATTGATGAATCAATTAGTTGTTGCACCTATAGATTCCATTAACCAAAGAATGAATGAAAGAATGTCTAGCTTCTACTGTCAGTGTAGTTCTTCGTCATACAGTAAACTTGTTCATTTATTCAGCAGTTTCCTCTGTGTGCACAATGTGTATCTCTGTAGCAACAAGCCACTGCCTCCATCACCAATCAGGCCCTGCCCTCAGTCAGCTGAGCACATAAACACATGCACAGATATATATTACACACCATTCCCGTCCACTGCTGCGAGGCAGACAGGGCCACACACATATTCTGATAATAGAGGTTTTAGACATACTGTGCAGTTGCACACTAGAAACATGCCCTCTTATCTATCCCCATTCCCTTTCTCCATGCAGCACACTCACTGCTGCATGAGCCTAACAATGTTAGGCAAGCTTTGCTGAGCTGTGACAGAGCATGAAATATAGAAACAACAGAGCACTATGAGCCCCGCTTAACTTCGGCCATGCTTACACAGTTTATTCTATAATATATTGTCCCATAAAACATTTTCTGTCCTTTCTTCTTCCCTAAGAGACTGCACAAACAGTCTTGTCCTTGGGTAATTTCAATTTGTTTTCACCCAGCAGTGACTTTGGGAAGTGTTTATGTGCTTTGAGTCAGTACCTCAACTGTAAAGGTGTCCTCAGAGGGTAGTTGCGTGAACCACAGTGTACCACAACCTAGAATCTTTCAAATAGCACCATAATGCTGTTTTATCAGAATACTGTATTGTTTAAGGCAACATTATGACTTTATTTCAGCACAAAGGTGCTAGTGTGTTTTGTTGTGATGAACTTCGGAGGCCTGGGCCCTTAAACTCAGTGTATGCTCTCTCCAGAGTCGGCCCCACTGTCTCCTACTGTTCCACCATGATGGATGATGGCGTTTATCGCAGCTCCATTCCACTGGCTCTTCTCCCTTTAATTGGATTAAAACCGGTCCACTTGGAATCGACCAGCATGGTCACTGGCCGTGTTTATATCTGAATTATTTTCAGCGTCTCCTCCCTTGGTACTGCCTTGTCTGATGAAGACAAGGCCGCGTCAGGACAGTCTCTACTCGAGCCACTAGAATAGATTTGGCACGCAAGCATTGTCTCTCAGTGTGGCTTTCTTTGGAAAACACTGCATTGATGCTGCAAAAAAATAGCCTGTTGGCTCTACAACTGACATGATTCCAGATTCCCCCACTCTTGTTGCCATGGAAATCTGTAGCATATGTTCACTAACCTAATTCCATCAGGCCCTAGATAAGACCACACATGGTAACCTGGCTGTTACACACACACACACACACACAAAAAAAAACATGTGCTGGCAAATCGCACCTCTGGCAGAACACCTTATGATCCACCAAATATTTTTTGATGTGGAATAAAAGCCAGCAACCTAGAGCAGCCTTTTTTGTTTGTCTGCTTTGAGGGTTAAATTTGTGTTGTGGGAACAGGAAGTAAAACTCTACTTTGTGCTGCTCGTTTGAGAAGTTCCCCCTCTGGCTGAAGGCACCGCTGTGTCAGCAGTCCTCATGCCCTCCAGGTTTGGGCGCCTGTAGGAGCGTTAGATTAGTACGGCGACAGTAGCACAGTGTCCCTGCCATCTATTCCCCTTCTTCTTCGCTGATTCTGGAGCTTCCTGCCAGCTTCCTGCTCGCTCCAGCTTTGCTCTGTCCCACTGTTGTGTGCTGAAACTTAGTCTGACAGTTTCCCCTGTTTAAAGATTCAAATGTCTGAAGTTGTCTCCACCGTTGACAGATTCACTTGTCAAAAATGAGCACTGGTCATGAATTTTTGACTAAGGGCACAGCTGGAGGTCAGAAGCTACTGCTAATTTAACTTTTTTCTGTTCCCCTTCCTTGACCAGGAATTACATTCTCAGCACTTGTTCGTGAGAAATCATTACTTCGTTCAGGCTCTGGGTCCGGCTTATGTAAAAACAACAGCAACAGCAGTCAAGTGACTTAAACTTTATGTCATAACAACCATAAATGGACTGAAATACTCTCATGCATTTAAACAACATCACCATTGTTTCTTTGGGATCTCACCATAAGCTCTTGCAACAGCCCTGCTTCAGAAGAGCAGAGTATTTGTTGAGTTTTTAAAATAGTTAGTCTGTAGTCTCACTGAGGTTTATTATAGGAATGTCTTGGCCTAAGGACACATGTTCAAAAGACTCTGTGTCTCCTCTGCTTTGGCACACGTTTTTCTGCCACCATAGGCTACATAACAAATCTTTTCTCAATCTATTCTGCCTTAATATCCAAGTTAAGTGTCTGCTGTAATTCAATTTATTAAAAGCCACGGTAGTTTTACTGTGTTTTTTTTCATGTGACTATTAGTCATTGGCACTAATCCTGTTTATCTTGTCACCAAGTCTCTGTGTGTCAGAGTTGAAGTTCTTTCCCTGCTGCCAAGGTTTGGAAAACTTGCCTCAGATAAGAAGCAGTCACTGGCTCAGGCCTTTTAGTGTTTGTTAATGAACAAATTCTGTCAGTACTGCCTTGTCAGTAATGAGTCATACACTGTACTGTACGTGCTACAACATATTACCTGGCAGAGAGGAGGGAGGCTCTTACAGTTAATTTTTGAGTCTGACCCTGAGTCATCAGCTCCTCTGAAAAACTGTGAGGAATGTTTGCCAGGAGAAAATGACTTTTAAGTGCAAAGGTTCCTCCGATCTTGCAAGCAGGAAAGATTCCACAAAGAAGTGATCAAGAAAAACGCATGCCAGTAAAACTGCTGCAGACAGACCGCATTCATTACTAAAGGGGGTAAAATACATTCTGTCAGTTTTCTCAAGTGTGGTAAAGAATTTGCAAAAGTGCTGATCTCATCCCTGTCACTGGAGTTTTCTGGGTGTGTTCAGATGCAGCAGAATGTTTCAACATTCATTATCCTTTTTTACTGCTTGTCTGATCCAAGGCTGTATTGGCCTCTGATAAGTCTCATTTTTTAATTACAAGCTCTGCTCTGTTAAACAAGAATCACTACTCAGCTGGCATTATCATTCTGTCAGCAAGTGTTGTTTGAGTGGAAGAGGTAAAGCACATAAAAAGACAAGAAAGCTAAAGACCCTGGGTAATTCCCTCACAGCTGGTAGTTTGGGGGAAAAATCATTCCCTGCATCCTTGTCACTACCAGAACTACAATATTTTAACAGTTTCATCATCAAGTGCACCATAACCAAGATATTTTTCTAACTATAAACTTTTTACAAGCCACAGTATCCACGTCCATGGTTCGTTCCCTTCTGTTCACACAAAGCAGCCCTTGTAAATATTTAGCAGAAGAATGACTCACTTTATTCAAGTGTGTTTGTGTTGGAGGGGTGACATCTGGAACCTGTCGGAGTCCAACTCAGTCAGGTTACCTGGAGTTATCAGTCTCACGCAGGCTATTCGTAATCCCAGACAACTGAGATTGCAAGCGTCTTTATCATGAAATTCGCCTAGGGGATTTGCAACAGAAATTGACTATTTTATATGAGTTGAGATGAAACTGTAGATTTCTGTGGGTAAATGACCATTTTGCAGCAGCAGAAAGTAATAACTGTAAAAGCTGGCCATAAAATATGGTATAACACACATCCAACATCCTAGAGGAAGCAATGGAAACATTAAAAATCCAAATAATCAAACAAAGAAAGAAATACGCCCTGATTCTTCTGATTTACTTTCCTTATTTTTATTTCTATTGATAATTTATTTGGACTGATGATAACAAACCCATATTCACATCTTTCCAATTATTGTTTTTTTATTATTATTATTTACAATTTTTTTCCAATATCCGTTTGAAATTAATTCATGTCAAAATGCTTTACCTTGTCTGTTATGCAGCTTCCTCTGTCCGTCTGTAGTCTCTACTCTGTGGTCTAAACAACGTCCCGCCCACAGCTCTATCTGACTTATTACATTGTCACAGGTAACAGCTTATCAACAGTGAAATGAGAAAAGAAAATGTTTTTTATTTACCAATAGTTTTTTTTTTTTCCAGTTCCTTCAGGACAATGAGAAGACTCAGAATATATATTGTTGACATTTTGTCCTTTCATTTGATTCGACAGTTGGCTTAAAAGCATTGTTTTGCAGTTATTCTAAAAGTTGACACCAAAATTATTATTTTTACTGCAAATGTCTATTGGTTCCACATATGTTATTGGTCACGATGATATTGGTCACACATCAGCCCTGGGGGAAAAAAAACCATCGGTTGATCTCTATGACAATAACAGACTTGTTCTATGCTAGTTAAGATAACTTCCTAAATTTAAGTGTGATATATTGTTCAGTCTTCTGGTGATAAGTATTATACTATAGTGATAAGTACAGCAACAACAGAGTAACTACTGTTACAGTACTTATCACTGCTGGGTGTAGTTCTCAAGTTCTCTTATTTTTTTACAACATGTTTTTGCTGCTATTAGGCGCTTTGCAGTCTCAAGCTGTAGCTATAGATCTCCATCAAAGAGACATGGAAGGGTTTCTGACAAGCTTGATCCAGCTCTGTTTTATTCTGGCTACATTATTAACTAGGAGCACCCCCCATGGAGACAACTTCACCACATCCTCCTGCTGCACATGCTCACACGAGGAAGTTCCCTCCGTATGTTACTCTCAGATACACGTAGAATGTACACCCAAAAGATGAAGTGTTTAGTTTTTAGTTTAGTGGGCAGCAGGTGTAAAGAGTAAACATTATGACAAGTGTGTTCACAGTCAAAGCTTTCAGAAAGCTTTTTAAAGCACAGACATAGCTCCTCACAAGATGAACTGCCATGGAAACCCTTGGTGACACTTGCTGCGCAGTGACTGACAGGCCATCTGTTATATCAGATCTCTGAGATGCTGACTAACTCCTTTTATGTCTCAGCCCACACAAACGTGGGCCCTCATTCACTATTAAGACAGTAAAGTGTTAAGCATTTAGACTGTGACACTTGTTCTAATCTTAGGCATCTGCTGTCCTCAGTAATCAGTTAAACAATCCAATGTGTTATTGAAGATACGTTTGGAATGAAACACATGCTTGTGCATTGAGATACATCATAGTACATTAGGGCCAATACTCTTTTCCTCAGAAATAGCTTGCGGCAACACGTAAAGAAGCACTTTAAAATGTAGGTTAAAGCAGTTCAGCCTTTGCTCACCAGGAATATAAATGGCTTAGTATAGCCATTTGTAAACATCTATAGCTATTAATAAAATCTAGTTCTGCGCTGATGCTTGTTTATAGTTGCAATAAAAAAAAAAAAAGCAGAAAAACCCTGCCCCTGTTGGTCAAGGAGGGTAACATGCTTTCTGTCCCCTCAGACCTTGGGCTCAGGGCCAACCTTGGAAAGGCAGTGCTAATGACTGTCGCACAAAGGCCAAATGTCTCACAGCGAAGCAGGGAGAAGCTGGCGAGCCTCGGCTCACTTGATCTCGCACCAGAGTTAAAGTGTGTGGAGGGAATCCAAGGAGCCAGCCATAGGTAACATACTCACTGCTATCAGCACTGCTTTCATAGTCTGAGCCTATTCCCTGGCCCTTTTAACCTTACCGACCTGTTTTACACCCAGGATCATTAATCTTTGGACTCTCAGCTACAGTTTTTCTGAAGCCCAAAGACTTCCATCCTGATATCTCAGTTGTGGCAGTTAATTTGGCTTGTATTTCTCCACCGTTATTATACCAGTTTGCTCAATTTCATTGAGAGTTTCAGAGCTTGCGCTGCTTAGAATAGCCTGCTGATATGCTCTGTGATTGTCTTACACCCAGTGAAGCATTGACCAATTGTCCAGGGTTCATTGAAGCTCTTACTTAAATGAATTTAGACTAGGGACAGGTACTTTATGGGCAGCAGGCTGCACACTGAGGACCTCATTGCAAAGAGATGGGCTTTCTAGAGGTGAAGTGTCTCTCTCTCTGTCTCTCTCTCTGTCTCTCTCTCTCTCTCTCTCCCTTCACTGTAAGCTATTGGCTACCCGCCCAGGTCTGCGACACTGAGGAACTGAGGAGCTGAAGTGGGCACTTTTAGAGCAGCTTCACTGAACATAGGGCCAAGGACAAAAGGTGTGTGTATACTGTATATGTGTTTGTGCGCACTCTTTTCAGTGTCTGGAACATGTACCCAAAAAACATACCCTTAAGTAGGGTCCAAGGAAGACAGGCTGAAGTAGTTTGTCTGCTGCAGGCGTGTGTGTATTTGCATTCACGATTTTATCCTTTTAAGCGAGGGCCAGGAGCGTAGCTGTTGCCCATCATGTGTAACTTGCATGTAATAAGTGGAATAATAATGAGATAATTATGGTAGATATTAAAATTTCCTTTGGAGACTGATCATTACGATGAAAAGCTCCGACAACGACTGCTTCACACAGAAACATAATGAATTTGCAATCCCTACTTTCCAGCGAGAACCAAATCAATTGCTTTGACAAAGTCTCCGTGTGGCTGACACCACGACTTTGCTCTCTCGCTGAAGATGAAAGAGGGCTGACAGTTATGAAAGTGGCCGCAGGGAAGAACCTGTCATCAGGCGTGAGGTGTTGACACTTGTTGTTGTTGTTGTTGTCGTTGTCGTCGCCGCCGCCGTCATCATGGTTGCTGTTTGCGGCCCTCAAATATTCAAGCCTTTGGAAAGCGTAGCACAAATCGAACATGTGCCGTCACTGCTGTACACATACTGCTGAGAGGGTGGAAAATGTGTTGCAGCAGGCCTCACTGTGAGGACACAGCACGGGTTGATTGGGGACAAATATTTTCAGGACTTATTAAATAATCATCTTGGGCAAGCTGCTCACATGCTACATTAATATTTCGCCTACGCTTACGCTCTTTGTCATGAAATATATCATTGCTACAGGGAGGATATGACCAATTATATTGTAGGAGGAAAGACTGAGCAAAACAAAGAGCCAAGTCCTGATTTTTGCTTGTGTTTGTTTGTCTTTACAAAAAGGGTGTTTTCCTAGTTTTGCTTATTGTTGTCATTGGAAGGTTTAGTTTCCTTCTCTCTCTCTCTCATGGGGGCCTAATTTATGTTGGACTGCCTACTACAGCCCAGGAGAATGAATCTAGCGCTAACAGCTCCTGACATTCATCAGCGCTGGGACTTCCATACTTTTGCTACCCCCAGGGCTGAGAACACACACACACACACAAAGCAAGTCACATGTAGTTTCACAATAAAACAAGCTATATCTATGAATAAATATAGCTACATTGCTGCATACACACACTCGTACTCACACCCAGCGGCAAGGACCCACGCACACACAAAGACACCCAAAGAGACACATTAGAGTCTCTCCACGCTGTCATTCTCCTGCTTACCTTAGGGAGGAGAGTCGACAAGGGGAGGGTACAGTGTGCTTTTCTATACGAGGTTCCCCTGGGCGCGGAGGATTTGCCTGGTTTGAAAGGGTTTAATGGAGTTGAACTATACACAGTTCGTTGGCTGGGACACTTGGTGCTACAGTGGAGAAGAGCAACACCTAGGCCGACCAACCAACAGTCACCTATAAACAGTGTTAGGGAGTAATAGAATGTAACGTGTAACGCTGTTGCATATTTTTAATGCAAATATTAGTACCTGTATTTAGTTAGTTACAATTTAAACAGGTGGTGATGCAAAAACAAACAACTACATTCTTAATATTAATAGATAGAATAGATTCATATTTTAGAAGCATTATTCACTCTGAAAAATTTCCCATAAGCCCCTTATTTATGTTATATCTTTTCATCCGTTTCATGCAGAGAAGGTTAAAAACAGCTTTTTCTTGTTTTAGTTGCAAGATATCAAAATGAAAGAAAAAGAAAAGAAGAGAAAACAAAATGTTCTACTCTGGAGCTGTAAATTCACAAAGTTTTATTCTCATCTTTGTTTACTGCTTTTCATTCTAACCTGATGCTGTAGAAAATAAAAGGTCAAAGAGGAATTGGGTCTTCATCCTTTTTGCCAGACAAAACTTCACACTGCCTCTGTGTTTACTTTCAGCTTGCATCTCTACAGCAAGTGTTGCATTCAGAGTCGCTCGTTTGTTCGGTCCACTTTAGGTAGCGGTATAGCGTGAATGCCGTATGTCTGTGACACACAGTTGCATGCAATAATAATATAAGACAGTGTTGAAGTAATCCAAATATTTAAAATATGGTACTGATTTGGTGTCATCTAAAGCAATATGTTACAAATACATTTAAGGTCCTGTACGTAATCTGTAGCGAAATACATTTTAAAACTCTTCTAATACTGCCTAGTGAATTAAAAATGTCACGCGGGCTGTGATATTGTTTTCTTGAAAGTCCTAATGTGAAAACGATGGAGGATTATTAGAATACGAGGAGTTTCGGCATTTTACACATAGGTGCATAGCAGTGTTTCTCCATAAAAGTTTTGCAACCAAAATGTAATAGACAGGACAAATGTGACCAGACAAGCTCTCTGATCATTTTGTGGGCAACATCATTGCCACTGGGATCCATCTGAAGTGAAGTGCAATGTTCTAGAGCTTAGAAACATACTTTTCACTACCCTGTTATTTGTACATTACCATCTTTGTGTTCACACACGAGCAGCCTGAGTGACAGTGACATTTATGGACTTGTCCAGGCAGCAGCCATGACAGTCCCTCAGGTCATCCCTCAACATAGGCCTCCTCTCCGTGCACTCTGAAGGTATCCAGCTGTGCTATCCCCCGTGCCCACCCTCAAAACCCCAAATATGCCTAAAAATCAATAAGTCTGTTTGATTTAACTGCAGGCACACAGGATGTTGAACATCAGACAACAAACTGTCTAAGCTTGATTTGTTTTTCTCTTTCCTGAAAATGCTTCTCCCTGTACTGTTTACACTAGTCCTGTTACTTCAAATCTTTAAATCCTGATCTGTGAACAGTCTGTGATTAAAATATGCCAAAGTCATAAGTGCTGCCAGAATTAATAGACCCGTGCATTCAAAATTCATTTGGATATTCATTTGGGCATGAGATTGACGTGACCTTAAGTTGCCCCTGTAGCCTCAGTGAAGGGAAGAGAGGTGCTAATATGAAGTGTTGGAGATCCCATGTGCTTTCTTTTCTAATAAATGTCAGTCAGGATGACTCTAAAGATTGCTTTACTCAGTATTTTAGGACAAATTAGCCTCCTCTTCTCTCCTCTGTGTGCTGTCTTCCAGGCTCTAATCATGTGACCATTATGTATAGATTTACTGCCCTCAGTGCCCCAGGAGGGAGATTTGATTTTTTTCCCTGCACTGGTTAATCGCTTTCCTCTCACCCTTGGTATTTCTTTTCTCATTCTGTCTCTCTCCTCCTCTTGCAGCATCAGTTTTCACTGGCCCCTCTTCCTTTAAATAACCAATCTTGAACTTGACTTGAAGCATAGATCTATTCTCCGTCTAGTTTATCATTTTTTTTTCACTCTGTCTGACACCATCTGGCTTCTGATGGTTGATACAGTATACAGTGGTAGATACAATATGTATTATTGCAAAGCAATTACAGCTTTATAGCAGTATGTATTATTTGACACATTTATTGGTTGAATCCGTTTTGACTCATTATTTATTGTCTTCCAGCCACTCCCATTCCCCTGGCTCCATGGCAGCAGCAGTGCGAGGAAGTGAATGGTCATGTGGACGCTGCACCTTCTTAAATGCCGGCGCAGCACCTCGCTGTTCCATCTGTGAGGCACCACGCCAAAAACCAGACCTGAACCAGATTCTCCGTCTGAGCAGCACTGAAGAGCATCGATGGGCCTGCCCCCGCTGTACCCTTAACAATCCCCAAGGATCTGGAGCTTGCTCTGTCTGCGGCTTTGGACCATCCCCTGCCACTCACACACCCCCAACCACCACCATAGCTGCCACTGCCAACGGCCTCCCACCAGCTCCGACCGAATCCCCAACACCCACTGTAACCCCTACTGTGCTACTGGAGCCTCATGGACAGCATTCAGCCAAAGAGGAAGTGCTGCGGCGGTCAGAGAGCAATGGAGAAGTGTGTGGCCCTGAGGGGCAGCACTCAGGCTGGGCTTGCCCACGCTGCACACTCCACAATACACCTGTGGCACTGTCATGCTCAGCCTGTGGTGGGCCCAGGAAACTGTCCTTGCCTAAAATTCCTCCTGAGGCACTGGTTGTGCCTGAGGTGCGCACACCTGTGCTGGGGTTTCCTGTGCACTCAGCTGGGGCTACGCCACTACTTATAGACTTAACGGATGACTCTCCCCCACCTCCTCCATGTGATCCTCAAGAACCCCCCCATGTCTCCTCACAGTCCCTCTCCTCTCCTTTTGCTTCTTTTTCCTCTCTCCAGAACAACCCTGTGCCACGCAGCAGGAGAGAGGTTCCCCCTCCAGGGCGCCCACCAAACCCGGGCACCAACACTCCCAGCCCAACTTCACCTTCAACGGCCATTGTGCCACCCCAGCCCGGTCCACAGCGGCCAGCCAAGCCCAAACATGCCCAACCCCAGGAACCTTCATATCCAAGCAAGCGGCTCAGTATCTTGGAGGAAGAAGACTCCCAACACCATCCGCTGACCCCTCATCTCCCAGTTGCTCCCTCAGGAGCCCCCACCTGGAAGTGCCCTAGCTGCTCGTTGCCTAACCCAGGTAACACGTCAAAGTGTGAGGCCTGCCGATCATCACGGGCTGGTGCTGACCTCATTGACCTCGTAGGCTGTGAGACGGTACGATTTACCCCAGCCAGCCCCTCCAGCCCAGACTTTAGCACCTGGGCCTGCTCCAAGTGCACACTGCGCAACCCTACAGGTGCACCTAAGTGCTCAGCTTGTGGTTCTTCCAAGCTACATGGCTTTCAGGAGCAGCAGACACCTCTTCCCCGCTGCTGTCCAGTCTGTGGCCTAACATTAGGGCCTGGCACCACATCATGCTCCTGCACACCTTCCTCTTCATCCTCTACGAGTCATAAAACACGGAAACAGGCACGAGGCTTCCCTTCCTCCTCTGCTATTGCCTCATCTAGTTCCTCCTCTTCCTCCTCCATCTCATCTGGCCTTCAGGAGAAGGTAGGACAGTGGGGTTGCCCAGCATGTACACTGCTCAATGACATCAAGGCCAAAAACTGTGCAGCGTGCCACACGCCCCAGCAGTACCTCACTCTTCGCAAGGTGGTGAAGCCTCTGAAAAGGAGGGAGAGCATGCATGTAGAGGCCCGTCGAAGAAATGACGAGGGCGAGGCCAAGGAGCTTTGGGAGAATATAGTCAGCTTCTGCAGAGAGGTAAGAAAAAAATGATGTGAAACTAGGAAACGCAAGAAAACAAACTTTCGTGGCGACAACATGTACTCTTTGATCATTCAGATGTTCTGAATTTGTATCATATTTAAAGCTTGAACCAGTCTTGTCCAAGAAGCAAGTTTTTATGCACAGACAAATGACGTTGTTATTGTATCTCATCATTTGGATTTCTTTTTATTTGATTTGGCTTATTTGAGAATTCAAAGGTTTATTTCACAATGTGGTACGTCACAGGGTGTGCATTGCCTTTCAGGGCACAGTTCCCTCATTGTAATTCCTCTTTTTGTTATGGCTCTGGCATTGTTCCCACTCCTTCAATCTCTTTAATTTCAGAGAAATGCTAATAGGCTTTGTCATTGTCTCTGTTTGCACTTGCTTCGTTAGCGAGTTTTAAGCGAGCTGCACTGTGAATCTTGGCCATCTAAATGAGCTGCAGATATCCAGTGTTTGATTTTTTTGCCCAAATCTACAATCTGCCCTCAGTCTCAGAAAAGCCTCCGTATCAGTGCTGTTACTCATGGGGTATACCGAGCCTAGTTTATTTATTTGTTCTGACTCTTCTAGACTCTGTTGGGATGACATCTTAGTCAGGCCTTCTTTTTCCTGTCCTCAGTTGACACTCAGCGAAACTTGGAGTTCCTCTTAAAGAAAATGTTAGATACTTGATAAAAAAAAAAAGCATTATAACCCTATATGTGTCTATGTGTGATTAAAAACAGTTTGATCATTCAGAATTTAATTTTGCTGTTAGTGAACTTAAGTACAGCAATTTTGCCAAGTTATTAAAAGATGAGAATTATGTTACTTGTTTAACAGGCACCAAAATCTAATTTTTCATCACACTAAAACAAATTTTCATTAAATAGAGTAAATAGCACTTGGCAAAAAAGTCTAAAAATAATTGCGTTGTTGCAATTACAGGCTTGCCAGTTGTCTTAACAACTTATTCATATTCAAAGATCAAAAAAGGTCATTCATGTGTCACTGAAGAGCTGTGATTGGTCTGGTTCACGGCTGTTTAGAGAAACAGAGATGCTTTCCTTAGCAACGGGGCTTTATTGAGAACCATTCTTGCTGCTTCATTGTATCACACCACTTTACGCTCACTTTGTCTCAGCGATGCTGAACCTTTGATAAGCCTGTATTATGTTGTCATGGATGTGCTACTTCGGACTGTCAGAAGGGTTTACATGAGACTATTTGATGAAATGCTAACACCTGTGCTAATGACACAGGCCATCCTTAAACAAATCTAAACCTCAGATTACAAAATCAATCAACTAGTTGCTTTTTTTGCCTAGTTGCCTGTTATCTTTTTATTAGTCTGTGTAAAGCACTTATTTATTCCTTATTCTGCCAGACCATATTTTACATTCTATTATTCTGTCGTACTACCACATTATAAGGCCCATACTGAGAGCAAAAGCATATTAAAATTATAATTAATGTAAAGAAACATCCTTACTTACTATTGCTTCTCAGTATAGGTTATTGAGGGAAAACTGTGATTCATAAAGAGCCAATCTGCCGTTTTTATGTATACTAATAAACAGCTAGGTAATGGTAAATGTGTTTATCTTAATGTAGCGCGTGTCCCAAAATGGGAACTGTTTCGATTCAGGATATTCTCTGATCTATTAGGGTGTCTGCCCTCTTTAATACACTGCCTTGGCACCTACCATGCCATGTTTACAATAGCATGAAGTGATCTTTAGAATGCATTATTAATGGCTTCTTTGAAAGTCACAGGGCTCACTGCTGAGAGCGTGGGAGGGAGGTTGCTTGAGTAGGAAGGAAGGAAGGAAGGAAGGATATTGGAGTTCAGTCATCCCCAACCCTCCCTTCCTCTTTTCCTAATTTAAGATCGACATTTCTGCTGGTCTTTCTTTTATCATCTTTCCTTCGTCTCCTCCAAATATTTTAGACCTTCCTCTCACTGACTCTGCCCCTCTGCACTCTTCAAAGTGTTTTCCCCTCTTCCTTTCCTTTTCATCCCATCTCCCACTATCACATCTATCCCCACATTTCATCCTGTTTTTTTTTTTTTCCCCTCCTCTCCTAATATCTCAAAATATGCTTTCCCCTTGCCACTCACCGCACCCCCTCCGCCCCCATACCACCCTCTCCACACGACTGCACTCAATTCTCCAATGTAGCAGTCAATGTGTGGCTGGCTGTATATGTGTTAAGGTGAACACAGGGCTGGCCTATTTTTAGCAGCAGAGCTAGGGAGGGGAGGAGCAGAGATGATTCGCTTCCCTATAGTGAATATAATCAGTAACAGCATCAACTGCAGCATCTCGGGTTTAGGGGACAGAGATGAAGGGGAGTGAAATTGGTGCGCAGGAGGTGTTAGTCTTTCTAACCCTATCAAAGCATTAAGACTTGGCACGCACCAAAACACTGGCGGTGAAAATGAAATAATTCTAAAAGCTTTTAGTTCCCCTGTTCCAAGGCATGTAAACAGTCGGACCACACAAATATGGTGAAAGGTTTCGGACTGCATTCATCTATTTAACCAGTTAGAATTTTCTGTCTAGACTTGTTGGATTCCAGCAGAAAATGCTGCTGATGGAAAAACACTTTCTAAGGTACCAGGGTGTCCAATCCAGATTACTGCAATCAACCATTGCCAAAAGAGTTAGTACAAGAAATATTCTCTCTTCACCTGAGTGCAGTTTGTTTCCCTTGCTCTTTACTTTTCTACTCCCCTTGATTGGCTTTCAGAGTGAGAGGTGTGTGCTTGATACCAATGCCCCAGAGCATGTCCGCTTACTCACTCAGCCAAACAAGTAAATGCTACTAACAGCCCTCAGCCCTGCGTGTAAACTGTAAAACACAGCATGGCTGGAAGTCGTTCCTCTGTTCCCTTTCCATGTGTCTGCGTGAGCAACAAATAGATCCTCCAATGCAACAGATCGACTCTGATTTGTTTTATTTGTCTTTGCTCTACTCTTTTGCCACATTAGGAATTTATTTGTGTTTTTTTTAGCATGTTTGATTGGAAGTATGTCTGCCTGCAGTGACAGGTTTTCACAACTTGCGACAGTATTGTACGTGCCAGGCTGTTCTGGGATGCTTCTGTTTGGGTTTAATAAGTGTGGCACTGTAAAATCCAACTCAATAGTTCCTTGTTACGAGATTTTTGTGCGATCAATAGGTTGTCTGTAACATGTAGATGTCTAGCTACAAGCTTACTTCCCTGAAAGCAGGCCTTGTGTGGCTGCCAGTTCTGCGTAGCCTTGGAGAGCAGCAGGTTTTCTTAGCTCAGCGCTGAATTGGCCGATTGCAGTCTAAGGTTTGCATGCTGGCATGTGTCCAGAGATAGAGTCAGAGACAAGGTTTACCTGATGAGGAGTCGACTAGACTTACACTAATGGACGTCACAACACTGCAGCCTGTGTTTACATGGACACACACAAAGAATAATATCCTTTGCTTTTATATTATACACAAAGTGTAATATTTCCACATCTGAAATGTATGATTCAGATTCTGTTTCAAAACTTCTGAGGACGTAGAAATAAAAACATTTCACTCTTTGTACACTCCAGATGCGAATAGACTAATTGCAGCATGTGCACCACAGTCTTGGTGTTATGGGCAGACTGCTGCAGATCTGTTTATTATGTCTTTTAAATGACTCAGAGCCATTCTCTCAAATATGTTCATGATGTAAAAGGATCCTCTAATACTTTCTCTAAAAGTAAAGAGATATAAGGAATGGCACAGTTTCCTAGAACTAGGGTTGTGTGATATGACCAAAATCTCATATGCTTATATCGAAAATGTAATATCCAGATTACAATACATATATAGTACATTTTCTGTAAATTCAGTGTATGAATAGTTTCTGTAGAATGGCCACATTGAAAAGCCTACTTCATACTACGCTTATATACTCAACAAATAAAAGGTACTTACACATATTTGGTTATTGTCCTCCTTTTTATTTAGAACCTTTGTGCAAATTTTCAGTCGGACAAAATATAAAATATTAATTTTTTATTTTTAACCATAGTTGCAAACAAAATAAATGCAAGGCGAAAATAATCCATATATAATAACCAAATATATAAGAATGGAACTGTTTGAATTGTAGCAGCAAACAAAAATGAATACAGGCCCAGCATAATGGTACATAAAATACCAAATGTAAACATGGGACACCTTCAGTATGAAACTACAGCAGCAAATAAGGCTCACAAACATAATATAAATATCTAAAATATAACAAGTAAACAATGCACTCCTGCGAGTTTGAATTCTAACATTCTGGTCTTTGTCAGATTTGTCATCCATGTGACAGACGTGGTCCCTCTATGAGGAACCAGTCTCTTGTTTTGTCTCGGTTGGTCCTCCTCCCCCTCCTGTCCAGAATTACCCAGTTCTGTGTCACATTCACTCTCCTCCATGTTTGTTTGTGTTGCCCTCATGCAGATTTCCTGCCTGTACTGTATCTGCGCCGTGTCTAAAAAGTGTCCAAATGATGAAAGATATTTCCATAAAGAGTGTGATTTGCGACACGACTGAACATTAAAGCCTAATATGAACGTATAGATATGTTTCTACCATCACACAATACGTGTATATCATCATATCACACAGCCCTACCTAGAACACACTAGGAAGTGCCGTGTAATAGCATCCTGTTGTTTATATCAGATGGGATTCCTTCTTTATCCTCAGGTGCTGGAGGATGATGACGAGCACATGTTTGAGTGGGTAGCACACGAAGACAAAGTCAGGAGGGCTTTGTCTATAGTAAAGAAAATTAGTACTTCTTTAACCTTCAGTTTATTTTCTTTATCCCCTCTAGGAACACCTACCTAGTTATAATTATTACCTGACATTAGCAGCAGCGTGATGTGATTGGGTGATTCGGTTGACATCTGCCAAATTTAACCTTGTGTTGTTGATCAGCGTTGTTTCTCTTTTCTCCTTTTCGGCCTCTTGTTTATATACAGTGCCTGGTCTGGGGTAAGATTATGCGGTATGCCGTTATAAGGTATTAGTTTGAAGTCCAGAGCTTTCCCTCCACCGCTGCATTAAATCCGTTTTGGCCCCAAAATCCGTACAGTATAAGCCTGTACAGAGGTCGTACATATTCTAGTGCAGTACAGAATCAGTAAGCGACATGGAGACCCTGAATGGCCCGGGTGGTGAGGCAGCTTTGAAATGATTCTGTCTGGTAGCCACTGCTTCATCGAGGCAACAGAATTGGATTTCGGGGGATGACGACTAATCAATTTGCTCCACTGTTAGGGGCCGGTGGGGTGCCCACATTACATCCCCTGCCTGCTTCACAGGACGGCCGGCCGAGCCCACTTCTGACACCACAAATAGGAAACTGGATAGGGTTGCGTGTGTGGCTGTTTGCCCTCTCAGGTTTGTACAGGAGAGTTTAAGATGGGCAGATAATGTGTCAGATTGGGTGTCTCTAAATGTATCCATGTAGTCCAGGTCATGTGTACAGTACAGCTACATTACAGAGGCCTTTGCAAAGTGTTAAAATCCAGTTTGTCATTTTTAATGCTTGATGCTCAGCAGGGAACGTGTCAGAAAATGTAGCTCATCAAAAGTCATTTGCATATGTGTCCTGTATCCTGGCTGGTCCATGGCAGCACAGTTGGACTCCTGCTGTGCACACATGTGATGCCACACTCAACAGTGGAAGTAATTCCTTTTGCCACATGAATAATTAGGGAGGGAATGCGTTGACCTTGTTTGTCTCAGAATCCAGGGAGTGTGTGACAGCTAGGGCTGTCATAATAACAAAACTTTGATTCGCGATTGTAATACAAATAATTGTGATTTCAAATAAGTTAAATTGTCTTTATTTTGTTCATTTTATGCCACTAGTACATTATAAGCCTTACAATAGTTTATTCATACACATACAGTACACCTAATGAAGAAGAGCCATTTATTGACATTGAACGCCAGAAACCTTAAATATGCTTTTTAGATTTTTTTTTTAAACAAAAATTTCACGTGACACGTTTAACAAATAATTAAAAAAGTGAAATGTACAGAAAAATCACTGACATAGACAGGCAGCAATAGAATTAAAGCGCAATGAGACGACAAGACGCACCAAGACAAAATCCTTAAGATTATATCTGACTATAATCTGTGTTGCATCCAGCTGCTTTTATACAGGTGAATGGAAGCAATTTCACAATGATGCAAAAAGATAATTGCAGTTAGCTCAAATAATTGCAATAAGGAGATCATGTGATAATTGTAACCGGTGTGCAGAACAATATGCAAAAAAAAAAAAATTGCAATTATTTTGACAGGTATTGTGATACAAGTCACGATTTCAATGGGAATAGTCATTTCTGTATTTCATTTTCCATGGAAAGATTTTTATATTTTTGGGGTCTGTACCACACAAGCATGTTGCCTTATGTCTGGGGGATGTGATTAGTAGGACGGGGCATTTCTGTAGCACCACAGTGTGTCATGTTGTGACACATTTGACCTTTATTAAAAAGATTGCAGCTCTTGTGATTTGGATATTGCACTCCATATTTCGATAAATTGTTTAGCTCTAATGCAGGGTAGCAATAGCCATCAAAATGTCCAAGTTCAATATAATTTTTACTAAATATATATATTTATTTTTATTTTTTTTAATTTATTTTTTATTTTTTTACACCAAGTCATGATTATAAGATCTAAAATGACATCTCACCCTTTTGTGTCCTTTGTGCTTTTCCTCTCCGCCTTCTCCCTGTCATCCCCGCAACCAGAATGCTGTGAACTTTGTGGATGACAGTTTCCCCCCAGGACCTCGCTCTGTGGGCTTCCCTGAGGGCGACAGTGTCCAGCAGCGAATCAAGAAGTGGCTCCGTCCCCATGAGATCAACTGCAGCAATTTCAAGGACCGCGGTGTCAAGTGGTCTGTCTTCCGGACGCCGCGGCCCTCCGACATCTTGCAAGGCCTGCTCGGAAACTGCTGGTGAGCTGTCACAACAGAACGCAAGGACACGTAGGACACCCCTGTTTGCACTAATTAGTCTAGATAGAAGAGTCTAGGGACAAGCTGTTTACTGTATTTTTGTGCGAAAAAAACCCCCCAAAAAAAACAAGCCGATTTGCTCGGATTACTGCTGCAACTCGGCAAACAAAAATAGGCAAAGATCTCCAAAGTAAAAGGAACTATTTAATTCCGGTCAGCGTCTGAAAAGTCAGAAGAATATATAAAAAAACAACAGATAACACTGAGGGTCTGTGATGTTTTGTCTGTGAGTCTACTTTAGAGGAACACTGCAGCCCGAAGCTAGAAGGCAGAGATAGAGACAGTGACAAAGAGGCAGAGAGGCAGTGAAACAGTAAGTAAAGAAGGAGGAAGCAAGAAAATGAAAAATTTGTGAGGCAGAAAAAAGAAAGAAGACAAGCATTAAATGAAAGCGAACGAGGGACTAGGGTGGAGTTGGACAGATGTACAGATACACCTGACAAGCAGATTATTCACAGGAATGCGGGTCTGGACACATACTTTATCTCCCTGCCCTTGTTCTGCGTGTCCTTTGAGGTGTGTGTGTGTGTGTGTGTGTGTGTGTGTACTGTTATTCTACACACACACAACAATGAACAGTCACTCACAAAATTGTCCTGATACAACTTTCACTTCATCACCAGCACACATTGCTTATCAAAAATAACCCTCCCCAGAGCCGAATCCGCTCACTCGCAACAGGATGTAACCCAAATTCCTCCTCTTTGGCTGTTTCTCTTCACTCTCACTCTGTCTCTCACTAACTTACACACACACACACACACACACACACACACACACACTTGTCCTAATAAACCAGCAAACAACCCAGCTTCTGCCAGCCAAAAAAAAAAAACATTTGAAAATACACACCCTCCTCCTGCAGCTCTCCTCTCTCCGTCCTAATCCCCTCCCATCAGATGCACACAGACATATGCATTTGTAGACCAGCCAGTAGCAGTGCCTTCTCTCTCCGGAAAGACCCGTGATTGGCTAAAGTCTTCTGTCACAGGCCAGGTTTCCTAAAGCAGAGTATACACTGGAGGTCGCCCGATTGTGGATTTGAAAAGCTGATATAAAGCGATAGTTTGCAGCAGGGAAAAGCCGATAGCAGAGTAATCGGCCGATATTACCACTGCCGCTCCCCCACAGAAATAAATGTATGCTGAAAACACATCATGCATGTCTGAAATTGAATCTTTCACTTTATTAGATACTGGATAACAGTTGAACTGAATGTCTAAGTCAAAAATAATAAACATCTAAATGAATAAATCTGAGTCACTGAACGTCAGACTCCAAGTGATTAATCAATAAATGTGGAACTGGACATCAGACTAGCTGCAAAATATGTGATTTTTATCTTGTGAGGTATTACGTTTCAAGTTTCCCAGCTGAGAAGCCTAACGTTAGCCATCAGCCGCTACCAGTGCAAACTTCTGCCGATACGGTTTAAAATTCATCCTATCTTTAATCGATTAACTCTGGGATACACTAGACTGAAGATGACCAGCGTGAAAGAAACGTGGCAGTATCTTTGGTCATGGCTTCAGAATGGTGGTCCAAAGTTGCACTGAGAGAGGTTCAAAGACAGCCATCGCCAAAGATAGACTCACAATACAACTACTCACCAATCAGTAGGAATGCAGCGCTCTTATCAACGTGACATATATTTGCGTTTGCTAAAAAATACTACCTCAAGCTCTCTTTGCAAAATTGGCATCCTAAGTTGGCCTCTTTTATTCAACTATAACCAGGACAACATAAACACGTACACATAAATACCACTATTACAAGGGCCCAATTCATAGCATAGCTGAGCTTCTCTGGCCCTGTTCAGACCTTGAATTAACGTTTGTTTCATTGGTTCTCATGCACAACATACGCCTTATAATCTTCAAGCACTTAAAATATGTACATGAATGTACATGAAATCTACAAACTGCTGGTATTTCTCTTTCAATTTTGCACAGCACAAAAAAAAAAAAAAAAAATCATCATATCGATCTCAACGCTTCCTCAATGCATCCTGGTTCACACCTTGCATTAGAGCTGTCCACTTACGATCCGGTCACGATCCGGTCAGAACGGCGCCAGTGTTGTATCAGCCTACAATTCAGCCGGTGTTAACGCCGTACAGTAGTCAAATTTACTAGATCCGTGTCGTACATTATTGCAGTAATCTTATAAGTGAACCTGAAGGAACCACAAAGCTTGAAAACAGAGCCAAGAGGAAGTGCAGAAGACCAGTTTCTTGTCAGAACACTTGAATTACAAAACACTGAAAAGTTATTATGGAATATTTGCCCAGTGATGCCAAAAAAAAAATGACCAGTGACATTCAAGTCACATTATGACACAGCTAATTGGATTTTCATTTGATTCTTTTTAGCCGATTAGTTTTCCATCAGCGGCTGAATAGTCTGAGCGGCCTTGCTCGGCTGCCACTTGAACAGATGGAATATAGCTTTAATAAAACACATTCCTAAACATCACGCAAAAGAGTTTCGGTTTAAACGGCTGCTGCGCTGACACACATTGACAGATAAATGAAAAGGATATGTCTTTATCTCTGGATTATACTAGTGAGAGAGGCGATCGGTATTCTGTTTGTGCAAATCACAATGAGACAGCCGCATACTTCTAGCTCACTGGTCTCAAACTGTTTCTGTTTGTAGCCTACTCACCAGTATCAGATGAACTAATGTTCACTTCAAAAATTTAGCTTTTAAGATGGATTTATGTGTCCCCTGATGCTCTTGTGTAAGTTTCTCTTGTGTGAGGAATTAGCATTTTCAAATGTATCAAATGTATTTTTGATGAGCTAATTTTGTCTTGCAAGTTAATTAGGGGAGGCAAGTCAGTTTGTCTTTGCTGCAGGGTGAAAAAAACAGTATGGAGGTAACCAGAAAGCACAGAAGCTTGACTCATTGAATATGATTGATTTTGAATGAGAGAAAATTATGTACAGAATAAAATCTTTCATAACTGCTTGAGTTACCTTGCTGAAAAGGATGTTTAATTCCACATTTGCAGTTTGATGGCTGCTTTTCAGACTGTTTTTCTTTTTGTTCTTCCCTCTGATTTCATCCGTCAGTCAACATCCCTTATACCTGCCTCCATTCAACATGTCAGCCTGTCGTTTGCCTAATGTAGGCGTCCCTTCAGTCATCCACGTCTGTCACAATCAGCCAATCATTCATCTCGCTTTGTTTCACCGCTCAAGTCGCACGGTCTTTGCTCTTTGTTTCAATCACATCCTCCCGTTCACCCATCTGTTCATTCTGATCCGACGTTTCATTTTCTGCTTCATTGAATTTTATCTCTCCCCAGGTTCCTGAGTGCGCTGGCGGTGCTAGCGGAGCGTCCGGAGCTGGTGGAGAGGGTGATGATCACCAGGACAATCTGCCCAGAGGGGGCCTACCAGGTTCGGTTATGTAAAGATGGTACGTGGACGACGGTGCTGGTGGACGACATGCTGCCCTGTGACGACTACGGCTACCTCCTCTTCTCCCAGGTCAGAAACAAAGAGGTTAAAACGAGTAATCTATTAGCACAGTGGATCCCAAACTTTTTCAGCTCGAGACACAAAACAATCTATTTTATGTGTCTCTGGCACCCAAATTTACAAAAACCCATCATGAATTGCCATAATGTCCACATTTTCAACATTGTTTTGTCCTCCCACTCTTTCAACAATCACTTCTAACACTGACAAGTTAGCCACGCAGCAACACACTGACACCAACTAGACACATGAAGCAAACAATTCAAATGCTGACGTACACAATCAAACACGACTCACTCACTTTTCCACTGTCAAAACACTGTTTCTGAAAGTCTCTTTTTTTTTACGTTGCCGCTGTCTTGTCTGTTACGTGGTTTTTGTCTCGTTTCATCTTGTTTTGTCCTTTACTTCACTTTCATCTTGTTGCGTCTTTCACATCATTTTCATCTTGCTGTGTCTTTTACGTCATTTTCATCTTGTTTTGTTTTGTTTGGTCTTTTATGTTGTTTTCATCTTCGACATTGCTTAATCTGTTAATTAGGAACATACAGTACATTCACATGTCATTTTATTGTTATGTATTTTACTCTTCCAATTGGTGACCCAATAAAAATAGTTCTGGTGACCCAATTTGGGTCCCAACCCTATGTTTGGGAAAGTCAACATAAGCAGAACATAAATAATGGAGAAAATACACAGAGGACCACAGCAACATGTTGATACGTGCAGACCATGCATAATGCTTATTTTTGGATGATTGGCTGGACGAGTTATGGAGCCAAATTCACCTAATGGATAGGTTTGCAGCCTTACATCAGTGTAATATTAGTCTTATTAATTCAAGCTCATGTTAATTCATTATCGCGGGCCTGTCTCAAAGGACCAGAGGAGGAATGTACCCACAAGTGTAATTAATCGACAGTCAATTACAGCACAAATACGTATTCCAACAAGCCACAAATAAAGGGAAGCAAAACAAGGCACAAACACAGGCTGGAGGGACATAAGGAATACTCATATCAACATAAACCCATCAAGACTGCTCACACTATACACCAAACATTTATGTTTGTCTTTATGTTGCAAGTTTGTGGATCCTATTCATTATAACCTTATAAAACTTACGCCTTTAAACATTACAGTATGCTGTGGGTTCCATATGAAAACTAGCCTGAAATAATAAGTCAATTATGAATAATAAATTATTATATGTTATAAAACAAAACACAATATGAATTGGAAAGAAATGTGTTGTAGAAGAGTGGGATTATTCCTAAATACAGTCTACCTGACTTCTATTTCATTTTAAACGTTGTGGTCTTATCAGTTTAATAATTTGAATGACTGAAAGGATCCTATTTTTATTCATCTTCTTTATTGTTTTTGTTGTGATGTTATCCTGTCATGCTGTCATATTGTGTGTGTGTGTGTGCGTGTGTGTGTGTGTGTGTGTGTGTGCGTGTGTGCGTGTGTGTGTGCGTGTGTGTGTGTATGAGAGGTGTATTGTGCACCTGTATTAAATAAATTGAATTTTTTTTGTGTAGAAGGAGCAGGTCGGATCAAACGAATGCATTCTTTCACCACGTTGGCTAAAACCAAAATAATAAAACATGGATTATGATGATAAAATAGGAATAAATAATGAATCTTTTATCCACCATCATGTTCAGAAACATTTAAACATCTGGGTCACTTAAAACAAACCACACACGCACTAGTCATGCTGACGCACACAGAAACGGACTCTTTCCTCTCTGTTTCCTATCGTTCCAGGCTCAGAGGAAGCAGCTCTGGGTGGCACTGATTGAGAAGGCTTTGGCCAAACTCCACGGTTCCTACTTTGCCCTGCAGGCAGGGCGCGCCATCGAGGGCTTGGCCACGCTGACGGGGGCTCCCTGTGACTCCCTGATGCTCCAGGTCAGCTCCACCAACCCGCGGGAGGAACCCATCGATACTGACCTCATCTGGGCAAAGATGCTCAGCTCCAAGGAGGCTGGGTGAGAGAAGCATTTCCATGGATATTTGAATTATGGAAAATATAGGCTTACATACTTTTATGTAGAATTTGCAGGTAAGTCATGATGGAAATGTTGATTTGTGTATTGCTGTTTACAGCTTTTAGACAAAATAAGAAACATCCCGTTGGAAAAGACTGGAAACCCAACATATAAATGTTAAAGCTCTAAAGGTGACGAAGGCCAACCTGCAGCTTACTGTGTGTCAGTAATAAAAGAGGTCTCGTAATGAACACTTTGATATGTGAGCTTTCAACGCACATGAGACACTAGCAGAGCCTCCTCAGGGGCCAAATTATCTGTGCCCAAACTGCAGGTCCATCTGTCAGAAAGCCTGCACTATTATTTAATATATCAAAGGGAAACAACCTGGAAAACCATGACAACACACAGTGCACTATGAAACTCAGACAAGCTGCAGTAGTCACAAACTGGAACACGTCAACACGGGTGTATCACACACATTTGTTATTACCTTTGCTTTGTTTTTTTTAATAGATGTAAAGTAAAATGTAAAGTAGAAAATATTGAACTTTTCGTCTTCTCCTTGTGTATATGACAACATGTTGTGTATCCTACGCCTCACACCGTGCGCTCATCCCTCAGGTTTCTGATGGGTGCATCATGTGGTGGAGGCAACATGAAGGTAGACGATGTTGTTTATGAGTCTCTGGGTCTGCGGCCTCGTCATGCCTACTCCATCCTGGATGTACGAGATGTTCAGGGCTACAGGTACGATCACCTGCCCGTCATTCCTTCGTTCTGTCCATTCCTTTAGTTTCTGTGCTCTTTAATTATTTACATCCCTTCTTCAATCTTTGCATACTGATCACCAGCTGCTTATGTGGTACCTTATTTCACCTCTATCCTTCCATCCCCTCTTTATAACTCACAACATAGTAGACAGAATGAAACAGAGTGTGTTATTCTGGCGTCCTGCCCACATATGGCCTGGCAATAATATTCATTCACTGAAGCATTGCGTTCACCCCTTCTGTTTGAGTGCTATTCCACCTACAAAATCCATATCCCTGTTATTACAAGGCTGACTTTCTCTTCCTCCTCTCCCTCCTTTCCAGGACTATTGTATATTTAGAATATAATAAATAAAAAGAATAAATAGTGGGTTTCACTGGAAATGGAAATGGTTTCATAAGGTGTGTATTCACAGCCATGTTAAGCTGATTTAACTCAACATGAGATGTTTTACCGATTTTTCTTTTGTAAAAAAGCACCCAAAGTTTAGAATTGATCCTGCAGGTGCACACTTTGTAGGTAATTGGGGTATAGGCTTGATGCCAGTGAACAGCAGGTGCTCACTAGTTGGGTTTGATCACTTTGATCAGGGATGCATTTTGAGTCTGCACAATGGAGCCCTCTTCTTTCCTACCTGTGAGAGCAAGTTGAGAGTAGCCATAAATCCCAGATGTAATTTGCTCAAGAGCCACACACAGCCACTTTAATTTACTGCCATAAAGCAATCGGATTGGAAGATTGGGCCACAGCGCTTGATCTAAAATGAGTTGGAGTCCTCCTGCGAGGAGCCAGAGGAGATGAAAAGCAGCTTGGAAACAGCGATTCACCTGCACTTCTTTTTTGGAAAGTGGGGCCTCTCCAATATGGTTTTCTATTATAACTCCTAAGTTTTTCACTGTAGGGAGGACGCAGTAAAAGGAAATGGGTTGTTAAAATGTAGGCAATCATCCATAATAGGAGCAGTGTGAGTCTGCATTGACTGAAAATTCTTGTCACTTTAACTAGAGCCTATATTTTGCCCGCCCTGATTTTCTATCACCTCATTCCCTTCCCTTGTCAATCTGCTTCTCTGCTCCAGGTTGTTGCGGCTACGTAACCCGTGGGGTCGCTTTTCATGGAACGGCAGCTGGTCGGACGAGTGGGCGGACTGGCCGCAGCACCTGCGTCATGAGCTCATGGCTCACGGCAGCAGCGAGGGGGTCTTCTGGATGGAGTACACCGACTTTATAAAGTAAGAACTGTGTTTAGGACGGAAAAAAAAGACGTTTTGTGTAACACGTTTAATATATGTATATAATAAGGCTCATTTACACAAACTGATTCCTATTTAACCTCTGTGCCCCCTGGTGGTCCCCAAGAGGCATGACAGCACGTACAGACACCCTGATCATAATTCCACAATAAATTGTTGTGGGTTTTTTGTTTTTTGTTTTTGTTTTTACACACTGCGTCATTAGGGCACATAGTAGATCATTTTCTTTGGAGATCAGCGGCTATGATTATCACAGTCTAATTTCATATCATGATAATTATCATCATTGTTTTGTCTTTAGGCTTTAATTTGTTTACATTGCCAAATAAAACAAAACCTTTCAATGTTTTCCTGTTTTAATTTTATTCATACATGTTTTGACATTTTGTCATTTTAATTGTTTTAAATGTTCTACCTCTATGTTTCTGAAATGTAAAAAAAAAAAAAAAAAAGTTAATAACCATGTCATTCCTCAGCTTTCAACCACGACCAAAACTCAGCCTTTAAACTGGGAAGAAAGAATGATTTGACATTTATTGTGATAATTATCAATATTGTTCTTGATATGACATTTTTTTTTATATCATGATAACATTTTTCGGCTGTAACTGCACTTAGACTTTGTTAGTTTAGAAACATAAAATGTTACCCAACAAGTCTCAAAATGTCCTCTAATTTCAGCACGAGGGACAAATAATGTTTGGTTTAGTAATCCCATACATTTGCAGATTTTAGTGACCATCTGGTATTGACACGACACTGTATAACAGGGTGTTTTTTTGTGCGTTTGTTGACAACCACATTATTCCTAGTTAACCTAACACCATTGTGTTATAGAATTGTGCTGCTTTTTTGTTTTCCTTCTGGTTGCCAGGGATTTGGCAGTCAGAGGCTTGTCATAGCTCAGTGTGTTTTGTCATATTAGATTAATCCTGTTATTCAGTCAAACACAGTATCAATTATTGACTAGTGTTTTTTTTTTTTTTCCTGCTCTTCTTTTGTGGTTTTTTTGTGCGTGTCTGAATATCCTTCCCTGTCATTAAAATGACTATTTCTCTGGCTATCAGCCGTGAGGAAATTGTTGTATGACAAAAGAGAATACAGTATTTAAGTAAAATTTTGAAAATCCTCAGGATCCAAAGCAAAAAACATTTGAATAAATCTTTATGTTTAGTGTGAACAACCTGATTGTACACTTCCTTGAAATAGTTTGAGAGACGGGACTGTACTGGTTTAGAAAAAGGTTTCTCTTACTGTCAGCAACCTATGTGATCAATGGATTATGTCAGTCCGCTACTGTGGCAGATCCACCTAAAAGACAGTGTAAGTGTATGTGGGGTCTGTTACTCATGCCCCTTCTGTCTAATGAAATCAGAGTTGCAATAAGTCCAGAAGGACGACAGTGACTGTCCTCAGCGACTCCAACCTGAAAAATGCGTTTGGCCTAGATAAAGATCCCATTTGTCTTCTGGCTGTTATTGCGTTCTCTGACAGACAGATAATCTGTGAGCTCGCTGCCTTACAACAAATGTACAGCCTGCAACTGCACTGCTTTTTTTTTTTTTCCGGTGGACAAAAAGGAAAAGGGTTTAGGTCCTTTTTAAATGGTCAGATATGCCTTAAAGGGACAAATAGGAGTAATATAATCTTTATAAATAACTTGCTACAGCTTGTTTTTCTTGGTATTCTGAACATAAGGCTTTAACAGCAGAAGCACCTGACTAGCCACATATGTCTCTAGTGATCAAAAGCCTACCTGCTCCTTCTTCTGCTTCTTCTTCTTCATCTTTTCCTCCTGATTTTTCACGAGATAAAAGTAAGATGTAAGACAGTTGTCAGAGCAGGGTTAGAAAGTGATGAAATGGTGAAAAGCAGACTGAAAATAAGGAAGAGGATGTCTCTCGGGGGCTCTGTCTTTGAAGAAGGTCTGATATGTTAGCAAGGTGAATGCTGTTTGTACAGCCCTCAGAGGCTACGCTAATGTTTAAAGAGTTGCTTGTGATACATACAAATAGACTTGGCTCATGACCGGGGGAGATCAGACGGTCAATTTGCTGTAGTCTCAGAAGAACGCTTTTGGAGAGATGCGAAATATGAATCATATCTTCCAAATGCACACACATCGCGCTTATAAGGCTTCTCCCCCCCCCCCCCTTCCTCCCCTAGATACTTTGACTCGGTGGACATCTGTAAGATCCACTCCGACTGGCAGGAGGTGAGGCTGCAGGGCTGCTTTCCCAGCAAGGCGAGCGGGCCGGTCACCGTCACAGCCCTCACTGTGCTGGAGAGGACAGCGCTGGAGTTTGCCCTCTTTCAGGAGGGAAGCAGGTAAATGGAGCCATCAGCAGCACTCAGACTCGTACTTCTCTGACCCCAGCTTTTAGTCCTCCCCCAAACTTTATTTTCTTCCCCTCCCCTTAAAAGAGCCGTCCACACCAAGAATGATGACTGGAACTATTGTGTGATTCCAGTGAATGAAGCCTTAGCGTGACACTCTAATAAGTCCCTTCGTCCACAAAAAAATCACACACCACGCGGTGAAGTTGAGCTGTTTACTTCAACACAACGTATTTTTATTTTATTTTATTCATTTATACCAACTGATTGTCCATTTCAGTGTTGTCAAATTCATGGACAAAGGAGAGGCCAGAGGTCAAAAAACTGTGTAGCCCCTCACTCACCATTTCCTTGTATTTACCATTGGCTTCCGCCTATGTGTCCACAGTATATAAAGTATGCACACAATTACCAAAGAGCAACAATAATAATAACTATTTCCACATATTTAATGCAATGGAATTTCATGCTTTTAAATAATTCACCTACCTTTAAGTGCAGGAATTGTACATATAAACTGTAAATTAACTATAGATACTGTAAATATTCCTTACAATTAATGAGCTGTGTAAATTACTTATATAAATCACTGCATGCTTATCAGTTGAAAATGATGGTTTTAAATAATGATAATGAGATAATGGTATGAGCATCCACAAAGATGAACACCGGGGTCAAGCATGTGCTGTGTGATCCAGCTCCGCCTGAGCCCCGAACTGAATATTGATGACCCGTTACTGCTGTACGATGCACTGTGGATTACGAAGGCGTATTTGTTCCACACAAGAGCGTGGATTAGTAAAATGCTCTTTAAACGTAGTCTCTCAGCGATATAGTGGACTTATTGAATTAAACAGCATCTCTCCTCACCTTTTGTGGAGCTGAAAGACACGCAGCGCGACAGCTATGCCGCACAGCAGCAGCTACTTTTGAACTGCTGTCAACCATTTTCTTATTTATAAGAATAAGATCAAAAATAAAAGCGACATCAATTGTTGTGCAGTGCGAATGTGATGGCCTGTAAACTGAGATGTATTTTGATTTGTTGTCAGTGTTCAGTAAATTGCTCTGAAAATGATGCCAGTGTTGTGGTAGTTGTAGCATTGACTCCACCGTCCTCTTTAAAGTCATTTCACACCAAGCTCGGATTTTCATGCGAAAAATTCACAAATGTATCAAAACTGATGTAATTGGTTCTTGCACACCGCTGTGGAAAATTCAAGCAGTGGAGAAAAAAAAAAGTTCTGATGGACCTCTTCCATTCCAACTGATATTATTAAGTTTTGTTTATCAAACCTCACACGGCACACCTTTGGCCTGAACTGGAGTCAAGCATCTCCAAGGCATATCACCCGAGCAACACAAAGACAACAATATCATTCTTTTTAGACTGTGAAGTGAGTGTGATACAGGCGGAGCTCCTGGATTGCACTGGTGTGGAACAGCTTTTAGAATACTTTTTAAAACTCAATAGTTATCATTCTTGGTGACCCTTAACCCCTTCTTTCTATTCTCTAACCTGTTCATTTACGCCTCTGTTTCCAGGCGTTCAGACACGGCTGATAGCCACCTGCTGGACCTGTGCATCATGGTATTTCGCGCCTCCTTTGGCAGCAGCAACAAGCTGACTCTGGGCCGACTGTTGGCCCACAGCAAGCGAGCGGTGAAGAAGTTTGTTGGCTGTGACGTGATGCTGGAGCCGGGCGAGTACGCTGTGGTCTGCTGCGCCTTCAACCACTGGCAGATGAATGTCAGCGGGTCCGGAGGTCCGCCCACGCCCAGTATGTACACAGATGCAACAAGATGGCGCTTTTGTTCTTATCAATGTTTATTTAACATGAACAGAATTGAGCATTAATACTGAATGCCATTACAATGTCCCTTCCAGTCTCAAGCCCTACCAGCGGAGCAGTACGACGGCCCAGCCAGGACTTCCCAGGCTACATCCTCGCCATCTACAGCTCACGACAGGTGATGGTGGAGCAGGTGGAGGCGACTGCCACCACTCTGGCCGACGCCATCATCCTCCTCACAGAAAACAAAGGCGAAAGACACGAGGTGAGACACAAGCCTGCACGCACACTTGTCTCAGAACCATAGACGAGCAAACTTGCAACTTGCATCGAAACTTTCACTCTCCTGCTTTCATTTTCACTCTGCCTCCCCCCCTTCTCTCTGACGCACACATGCACCTGTTCATCTTTTTTGAATATAAAGTAAGTGCCTCTAAAGCTGGAGAATGCTTGCAACACCTCTGAAAGCTACTTTGAGATTGTACCTCGAGATTTTCTTAGCCGAGTCCCGAATCCTACAGTGCTTTACACGTGCAAGTATGAGCGTGTAATCTTTTCTCGCGCACACACACACAGGTGCTCATACCCAGGGAAATAAATTATTCTGGCTCTCCCGAACAGCGTCTTCTTGAAAGTGCTGTCACATTGGCTGGTATTTTAGACAATGACAGAGCTTTTTAAACACTTGAGTTCATCTTTGTTAAATCATTCAGCTCCTCAGCTCTCCAGGAATTCACAGCTCACGGTAGGTGGGTCCACCATGTGGGATCCTTGACAGCCACTACACAAACAGTAGTGTTTTAATATTGTGGGACAAATTGATTGAGATATTAATAAATAATTGGAGCAGGCCCTGACACCCGAAATGAGCTTTTTATCTAGAGCCACAGAGTACATGAGTTGTCCATTTTTATTTTTATTTATTCATTTTTAGATACAGTGCGATTATTAGATGGTTTTACTGAGGCTCTAGAGGTGAAATGACAGCAGCTTAAGCCATTTTACTGTTCTTCTATTCACAATTACCGGCCCCAGAGGAGACATCAGCAGCCACTACAAGATAGATGAAAACCATCTCGCTATCAGAGACTCTTTGTGAATATAGACTGCAGTCTTAAGAACGGTTTAACATAAATACAGTGATTGGTGAAGTATTTTTCCAGTGCAGCTGCACAGAAGTTAGATTACCGGTTGTTCTTCAGTCATCCGATGTTTTTGAGAGTTTGATTTATCATTTGACAACCATGACAGCAGAATATTAAATATTCTCTCTGCAGATAGAAGATTCAGTAGACCAACATTGTGTTACATTTGCCATCTAAAACCTTTCACTAATATAAGGTGTGCCTCAGTACTTCCGTCAGTACACTTACATGCAGTACACTGCGTACATAGTGTACATGTACATAGTGTGCTCAAATTTTGACAAGTTAGTGACTTAAATCACAACAGCCTTTGTGCACTTACTGGAACCGCAAATGGCAACGCAACGTTCTTCTTCACTGCTTTTTAATGGGAAATCAGCAGAGCATTACTGCCCACCAGAGTAACTGCCATTAAACTTAACTTTTCGTTCGTTATCTGCCACCTTATCTACTAACTTGTACCTCTATTTGTATATTATATTACAAGTGTTTTTTAAAATGACTGTGATTTTGTACAGAGTGCCACGATCACAAGTTTTCTGGTCCCTCCGCTTCTGCGACGTAGCCAAGGTGGTGTTTGGCCATTTTGAGTGTACATCCGGGTACTTACGTTGCCGTTTTGCCGTAATTGACAGTGTGAACTTGAGACAGGCTGATAATTTATTGTTAAATATGTACTGTTTACTTGCTGTAGGACTAAAAAAAAGATATATGTCACATATGTACATTTCTCCGCTTACACTTCTTTCTGTGTTTGTGTTTCCCCAGGGACGTGAGGGAATGACCTGCTACTATTTGACCCACGGCTGGGCAGGGCTCATAGTGGTGGTAGAGAACCGCCACCCCAAGTACTACCTCCACGTCTCCTGCGACTGCACTGACAGCTTCAATGTAGTGTCCACCCGCGGCAGCCTCAAGACCATCGACAGCGTACCGCCTCTGCACCGGTACACACTTTGCTTCCACACACACACAAATCTAACTCTTTTTCTTCTTTTTTTTATATAAAGCTGTGAAGAGATTAAGTGCTTTGGAAACATTTGGCACATGTGCAGCAAAAGGTGCGCCTATTGAGATGATTATATCTTTACACACATCCCCGCTTATATAAACGCAGTGATCCTGGAGGATTAGCCATCTATATATCTTAATAATCTACTTTAGGCTGGTCTCAGCACAGTTATAACTGCCGTTGTTTTATGTTGGTCTCCGGCATACACTGCCAATTAAACCCGCTGCTTTAAAGCTAAGAAATGTTGTAGGCAGATACACACCTGCAAAAGCAAGCATGGTGAAGCTGTTCACGCATCATTGGGTTTCTCTGAATTTAGATTTTTGGACATCTATAAATGTTTCGGCTGCAAATTAATGTATATTTACGACCTCATCACCTCGATGTTATGTACCATATAATGGAAAACTGTAAAAAGTCTCCATGCATGAGGACCATGTCATTTTCTTTCTCAATTAACAAGAATATAATGTCGGTTTAATAAAACGCCTGCTGCAGCAATGTTCACTGGCTATTATACTGTCAGTCCATAGGTGAGCGTTTAGCAGCCAAGTAATCACTAAATGTAATTGTCTCCGAAGTGTAGTCATATAATTGGTTTGACATGCTATGATGTAAATGAGAGTATCAAGCGGTGTTTTTCCTATTTCCTGTTACTACCTCATGTAGGATGTATAAGGAAATGTATAAGATAATCTAGCAACTCCAGTGCTCATTAATCAACTTATCTTCCTCCAATCACGGCTTTAATCTTTCTGTGTAAGTAATTAACTGTTTCCGGATCAGTGCAGTCTTCTAGTTTTGAAATTTTCATTTATTTTTATTTAGTCTTTTCAGTGTGGTTGTGAAGTTTTAAAGCCGTTTCACACCAGTGCTGTGCGAAAATGCGGTGCAGAAAAATATCACGTCCACATGGGAATTTGTCCCCGTGACAACTACTGTATGCAGGGTCTGGAATTATACATATTGCCAAAAATGTTTTAAAAAGCCTACTTTGAGAAGATAAAATGTAGCCGAACATTAGCAGTAGTGAGTCAGTCCAGGTTTGGAGAGACACACCGAACATGTAGAAGTTCACGTGTATCACAGTCACTTCAGGTGACGCTTTCAGATCGTTATGCAACAGTTTGAGCTTTGTTGTCTTTGTGATGCTCAGGTAACATTATGATTCAATGATAACTGTCCAAATATTTTTCACATTTTTTGCAGTTTTTATACATTTCTGTGCAAATTTTTTGCACAAAAACCTGTGCTTGGTTTGAAACTGCTTTTACAAGTACAAGTAATTTTAGTATTATTTCAAGGAATCTAAAAATGTATAGAAAAGCTATTATGAGCAAAGCATTGTTCATTGTAGTTTTTATTTAGGTTTCATGTTTTTATTATTTTATGTTCATGTTATTTCGGTTAATGGAATTACATTTTCTCTGCTAGTTTTAGTTAGTTTAGTATTTGTTTTGTGTAATAACCCTGGATCCATGACACACCACCTCTTTTCATCATTTACAATGCAGAACACTGCGCTGTATTCAGACTGAACAACAGGATACCCAGAGTAAAGCTACCGTAGGCTGGTCTGTAGCCGGAGGCCTCTCAATACTGCTCCGTGTCTTTGTTTCAAATGCTCCGTGTCTCCCCCCGCAGGCAGGTGCTGGTGGTGCTTTCACAGCTGGAGGGAAACGCCGGTTTCTCCATCACCCACCGCCTGGCTCACCGTAAAGCGGCCCAAGCCTCTCTGGGAGACTGGACCCCGACCAAGGCCACCCACAGCCCTCAGCTCACCCCGGACATTGACGGCCTGCACCGACCCAGGCCCCTATGACCACCGCCCCACTGCACACACACACACACAGACTCTAAACCAATGAACTGTCAGAGCACTGGAAACCAGGCAGGGGGCAAGTGCGGTACATCATTAAAACAAGGGGAAAGATGTGTATTTGTGTGTTTCTTTTGGTGAACACACACCTGAATGTAAAGCATTATGGGCTGCATTTATGTGCTCTCCTTCTTAAGCTCCATAAAATGCTACCGCTTTCATCCGGCCCACACACGCGCGCTCTGTTTTTTCGCCAAGTGGATGTGCCATGTCAGGATGAAATGAGGGAAGCGGGGCAACCGGGACTCCCCAACTCCAGGCAACCTAACAGGATCCAGTTCAGACTACTTGAACATTTTTTTTTTTTTTTTTATTATTTTGTACAAGCGCTGTATGTGGAACAGATGTCAGACATGAGTTTCATATGCTTGGAGCAGACCCTGTTTTCAATGAGCTTCACAAAAGTCAGGGTGGAGTGCTGTAACTACTGAGCCATTTTCTGGCCCGCAACCTTTGAGCCAATCACCCACCCCGATGAGACATTTCCCACCCATCCATGTTGTCCCCAGAGTACGCCCAATTGGACAGCTAACAACCTGAGAGGCCCTCCCCCCAGCCCTCAGTGCGGTACTTCATGAGCCAAACACAGCAACTAGTTTTACTCAGTCACACATGTGTTTTTTAATTTGTGACAGTGCTCTTGTTAGTCTTAATTGTTTTATACATAGTCCTTTTTGCTGTCCCATCTATATTTGTGCGTGTGTTCGAGATTATACAAAAAGCCATCACTCATACAGTCATCTCTGCAGCGCTCTCTAGCGCTCTCTCTAGCTCAGGACCAAACCCGCAATTTGTACATTAAGCTGAATTCAAACAAAACCTCAAGCTGATTTTATGGCAGGTGTATGGTGCCCACACAGCTGGATTCCCGTCTTTCATCATCTGTGTAATTTTTAGCTGGCCCGCTCTGGTGTGGGAGGTGCCATCTTTGGTCACCCTGTTAAGAGTAGAATTCTGGGTTTTTATCTTTTCAAATACTGACAAATGATTTTGTTTCCCTCCAGAGAAACAACCCCTGTCTCCTTGTTTTGCTTTCTTTGATTCCTTTTAATTCACTCAGTCCCAGTTTGGGGTTTGACCACTGGAGGCAAGTCATTTAATGACTGGCTTTGTAGTAGTTCATCCCTTAGGCATGCCGGTTTTCTCATCCATTTCAGCAGCCAGTTCATATCTGAACACATCATTTCACAGCTGAGGAGCAACACCCCCTCTAGACACTGTCTGGAGTAAAATAAAGTTGCATCTTGCACTCTTGGGTTGTGACACCCCAAAATTTGTGTGTCATCTTTTTCGGTACTGAAGGTCAGTGAGTATTTTTCAATTTCTCACACAGTTTGCCAGTATGTCGATTTACACTTTAGTGTCGTTAAGCAGTACTGGAGGAGGTAGGTGCTGTTTGAACAGTTAGTTTGCCATAGGGGGGCTCTTAAAAGGAGCTGCTGAGTTTACTTTGAGAGGTCAGGGACCACTTTTGTTTGCTTGGGTGTATTGTCCCCCAAGAATACACCGACAGCGACAGCACAGAGTCCTCTTGTAATAACAAATTACCATTTTTTCAGGCTCCGTGCGCACATAACAAGAGAGAGAGAGAGGGGGCCCCTGAGACATGTTGTGACACAGAAAATAGTTTAATTCCCTCACAGTTACAGCAGAGCAGTTTGTCTACAGCTGTTTCAGGCCCTCTTGTGACGCTCCACCACCTTGTCTTTTTCAGTTTCTTCAGTGTCAAAGCCATCATTCTTTTTTCAATAAGCATCTTTCAGTCCTCACCATGGCAACACAGATGTTTTATCAGAGGGAGAGGGCAGGGAAGATTAAGGTACTATAGTAACAAGAATAGACTTTTTTTTTTTTTTCTTTCTCAATACAAAGTTGATGTCTTACTATTATGTGGTCAAATGGGAAAAAAACTTGAAAGCTGGGTAAAGTCCCTAAAGTAGTTGCACAGAGAATGATTGTTTGATAAAAGAAGGTTTACGTTTAATGTCAGTAAGGTAGTTTTGAGTGTAAAATAAAATCTCTCCATAAGATGATTCAATCAGATGTTAAGATCAGTGTCCTTGTGTTAAGCGAGTGCGTAATCTCAGTCATCGTCCTATTTGTTGGCGCTGATGCTAAATGGCAGCACCGTGTCCTGATGCTTGCAGTCTTACATACTCATCACACACAACTGCTGCAACAGTGTCATGCTTCTTTATTGAAGCTGAAGCTGAGGCAACTGTAAAAAATGTTTTCGGTAGCGCTTTACATTATAGGTCGGTAATAACGTGGTTATAGTGGGGTAATACTTTGGTAATAAATGAGTAATAATCTAGCAATACCATGTAATAACGATTGTAACGAAGTAAAAATGGTAATTACCATATTATGATAATGCTGAAATTCATCTAACCTTATGTTCCAAACATTCCCTTTTGTTTTAAGGCAATGCTGTACTAATTATGTGTTTAATGCTGTCATTTCTTACCTGAAAACACTTGTTGTAGCTTCTGTGTAATAACCATGAATCAAGGCTGCAAAATGCAAACCAAACTCTTTACCTATTTCCAAACTACTACACCACTATTACCACGTTGTTATTAAGCCGCAATGTAAAGTACAACCACGTTTTCCAAAGAAACATGTGTATTTTGCCCTGTGAGTGTGTGTTTGTGTGTGTAACGTCGCAGCCAAGCAGCTGTGGATTTCTAATTTATTCATACAAATGAATTGCAGGCCTGTTGTCTAACGAATCCTGTTGAATACTGAACTGATGAAAGTGGCCTCAGTATGGGCTTGACAAGAAATGAACCTGCACTAAAACCTGCAAAGACAACGCACCTCAACGTTCAGTGTCCCTGCTGGATCACCAACATATACATGAGACTGAGTTTTGTTTTATACCATGGCTTTTTTTTTTTGTCTTTTTGTCATAATGGTCATTTTGGCTCTTATTGGTGTCCTTTGAACCTACTTCTCTTCTATTAATAAGTTGTGGTGGTGACCCTTTCGTGCTTCAGCGGCGCCCCCTGCTGTTCAGAGGCTCGTTCTGCTACAGCCAGAGACCTGCACCTCAGCGGGAGCCGGTCATTTACACACAACGCCTTTTCTCTCTTCTCCTTTGTCTGGTTTCCTCCTTGTAAATTGTACAGACTGCAGACGTAAGCCACACAAAAGAAAAAAGATGAAGAAAAAAAAAAAAATCAATGGACCCTTTTAAACTTGTTTTTTTTTTTTTTTAAAAAAAAAAAAAAAAAAAAAAAATTAAAAAAGAAAGAAAAAGTATGGAATTATTTAAAAAAATAAAACCTAATGCTGAAAAAATGGAACTCTGATGAATGTGATATATATTTTATTGATTTTTTTTTTTTTTCCTGGGGGGAATATGGGTATATGTGTACAAATATGTATGTTTAATTTTCAATCTCAGGTTCCAATGGACCAAATAAATTTTTTTTAATTAAAAGGCAACATTTGTTGTTATTACTAACATAGCGGGTTTCCATCTGTCACACAGTAACATGTAGGCTTGTGTAGTTTGTGACTCATTGATAGAGGCTGTCACAGTACAGCTGAATCATTTGATCTGTCGGTTTTATTTGAGGAATAATACTAGGAAAGCAGAGAAAATCACAGGAGTATGATGACATTTACACGTCCTAATGCACATACTGTTTTATACTTACACATAAAAAAAAAGCTACATGAATATT
>JAPQRN010000012.1:7830226-7845327 GCA_037367275.1 Coranthus polyacanthus
AAAATGCTGCATAGTGAATATCGGATCCCTAGTTGTACTTACTTTTGTTACGGTGGGGTGTAGTGTGTGTGTGTGTGTGTGTGTGTGTGTGCGTGCGTGTGTGTGCGTGTGTGTGCGTGTGTGTGTGTGTGCGCGTGTGTGTGTACGCACGACATAGAATATTCTAGCATTAACACTGCTTAACATTAATCATTGTTGACAGTATATTTTAAGGAAATTAACCCTATACCGTGCTCTGATCAGCTCTATCATCAGCTGCTCAAGGTATTGTTTTGAAATTGTTTTTCCAATTGTTGTCATGTGTGAAGCATTACCAGTTGCTGTTGTATCAGCAGCATCATGCTCTTCAGGGGTGGACAATGGCCAATAGCAAATATAGCTAAGTCCCCTAACTGTGATTCATCGCTCTGCAACTCTGCAGTTTATTAAGAGCAGCTTAGTGTTGTTTAGAATGTTACTATGTTGCACAGAGTGTACTTCAATGAATGTATCAGGAATAGGGAGTCGGTTACAGTGCTCTCCATATTTATGAGTGTGTTGTTTTGCCTTTCTGCGCTCTGCTTTTTCGGTTTCTTTCTATCGCTTTCTGTCTCATTCGCTCGCACTCACACATACGCACTCTCTCTCTCTCTTGCCTCGCGCATTCCCTTGAAATTCTCAGCTGCCAGTTCCTGTCCTAGAAAAATTCACCGATAGCGGCAGACAGAGAACTCTGGCAAACACAGGCCTACGTCCTCTGTGTGTCTCGGAGAGATAGAGGATACCTATGAGGAAGAAGTCAAATGAGAACTTATAAGGTGTTGAAAAGTCGCAAAGAAGGGCTATTGGTCCATTAGTGGTAACTTTCAAGGTCACCTCTGTCATCTCACCCTGTTTTGACTGACTTTCTCTGCTCGTGAGCCTCTAGTATTAGTATTAGTATGCCCAAAATGTACAATGACAGACGACAGCGGCTGATATATGTTTTTATGTAAATCAGGGTGTCTCTAGGGATGCAGATGATGGCAGTGACAGTGATATAGTCTCCCAAAGCACCAGCTGGCAGTGGCAGTCGGACCGCTAATCCAATACAATGCCTGACCACCTAACAACATGACAGCCCATATCTATACAGAGCTGCTGTTTAATCATTAATACTGTAAACCTACCATGGCCGATTTTGACAGGTGTCGTCTAAAACAGGACAGAATTCATCTCTGAAGTCATGAGTTCGCTATACTGAATGTCATATATACAGACGCGCTCTAATCTGGACAAATGTGAATGCTGTTTACATCTTGGCACAAATAAGACTGGTCTAGTAAGAAAGGCGTCGTCTTGACATGCGCTGCAACCGATTCACTCATAAAGGACTTCGTTACAGTCGATTGAAATGCAAATAATAATAAAGGAGAGTCGATGTAACACGGTGGTAAATATTGTTTATCAGTTAAATAAAGTACACAGTAAATGCACACTTATTTGATATAATATTACAGCTTTTCGGGTAAGTACGTCCTCCAAATGAAAACTTCTGAAACAAATCACTGGTACAAAAATTTATAATCTGGGGAAACAAAGGGAGATGTTTGCAGCTGCGCTTAGCTAATTAAAGTGTTCCCTGCTGTTTAACTTGCTTAACTTTGATATTTTTAATTCATCATGTTCAGTTTTTCTCTTCCGCTTTTCCCCTTCCTGCTACACAGGTGCTTGAACGTGTACTACTGCACCAAGGACTGTCAGAAAAAAGACTGGCATCAGCATAAAAAGGTCTGCAAGACACTGCGACTGGTGGCCATTGACAGACTAGTGGAGTGGCTGATGTTCACTGGTGAGAAATGAAACGGCTTTGCTGCTTAAATTAAAAAGCCTTAATAGGGTGTTTGGGTTCACAAAACAGGCAAATCACATTAATGAGATGGCATATTTTAAAGTGGAGCTGCAGAAATTAAATGCCTGAGAGACAAAAACTGACAGAAAGTCACAGTGCAGTATTGGTATATTTTTTAAAAATTTTTAATTAAAGTTCCTCAGCCTTTTGAATCTCTCTGATTGCTTTTCAAACACCATGTAAACTTGTTAGAGAAATCAACACTGTGTCTTCAAACTCCAATGTAAATACTTTGCCTCCAAATCAGGAGACCTGCCATTCCCCACTGAGCCGTGGTCTAAGTCAGGTGCTGAGGTGAAGAACTGGGAGGACTGGCTTCCTATGCAGGGGGACCTCACTCCACGTCTGGATGCCATCTTGTCAAGTTCCAACATGCAGAGCCTTTGGAAGAACGCCAGCAGGCCCCAGCCAGATGACCCAGACCTGAGACAGTCTTTGTGGCGGATTCAGAGCGAGTTCCTGTCTCGAGTTCTCACAGTCGCGATGACCATGAAACGCTTTGGCTTGGACCCATACGCTAAACCCATCACTATTCACATAGCCGGGGCATCCCACAATGAGACCATGGGAGCCAGGCTGACGGACTATGATGAGCTCAACTACATGTTTCCCGGACACCAGGGCATAGAGGTGGTCATGGTTGGACCAGAAGTTGTGAATGGCCCCATCGTGAGGCCTCCTCTCAGGGCTTTTGGCCCGAAGCACAGGGTCTGGATCAGCGCCTACAAAGGCCTCTACCACCAGTTCTGGGAGGATCTGGTGGAAAAAGAGGAAGCAGCCAAGCCAGACCTCGTGGTTGGATTTCATCCTGGTATGTACCACACTTACTGTAGTTGTGACACTTTCATTAGTTTTTATTTATCCAGTCTTTAAGTTTGTTTTTAGATACATCCATACATCTGCATAAGAATCTTCGTCGGTCCCCGTTACGTTTAAAATTTCTCAGGAAATGTCATTTGGACTCAAGGATGAACTGAAAAGATTTTGGTGGCCAAAGGTCAAAGGTCAGGGTCGCTGTGACCTCACTAAACACATTTTTGGCCACAAGTCAAGTTATCAGATTAAGATGAAAGGATAGTAGACGCATCTGACTGAACTTATGGTTCTTGTTTGATTTCAGTTTAGTTTTAGTTGTACGAGTGCATTTTATTTTGACCAAGTGACTAGCTTTAATTTAGTTCTTATTCAATTTTAGAGCTTAGTTCATTTAATTCTTGAAAGCTGAAAAACACAGGATGAAAGAATACATGACATCAAACACGATTTACTTATTAAGGGTCCCCACATTGAAAGCTATTTTGTCCTTGTACACCCTGAAACATTAACATTTTTAATAGGACAAAGTGTTATAGCAACCATAGTGCAAAGTGAAATGGAAAATGAAAACAAAGTGGATTTTATCAGTCTACTTCATTTCAGTTTGTATTGCATTGTTCATAGTTTTTTTTATGTAGTTTTTGTTCTTTTTGTCATTTTAATTCATTAATTACCCGGATAAGCGGTAGAAGATGAATGGATGTGATTTTAATTTCCGCTGCTAGTTTTAATCTTAGTTTTTTGTTACTATAACTATAATAACCCTGATATGTACAATGTCTTTCAGAAAATACAAATAGCACAGAACGTGACATGTGGTTGTATAAGGACTTACATCTTGAGATAGGTGCCTGAAAGGAGTCTTCGTCCAAATCGCTCAAATAAACCTGTAAAGTACTTGATGACCACTTTAGCTATAAATAGAAACAGCTTCACTTAAGTGGTCAGTTGTCTCAGAGAACCAGTGACCGACTCTTTATGCTCATTTCACAATTACCTCTTTGAGAGAACAGAGCGAGGAGGAGAAGTGTAACACACTCGATCTGGCCTATTCATTAGTGCCTGGCTTTTATTGGGGATTTGGGTGATTAATGGGAGCAGCTGGGAAAGAGTTTGGCTTCTGATTGCTGGACTCTGCATAATGTCGGTAAGCTGCCCTTTTGAAACGGGACTTTTAGTTTCCCCCCTTCACATTCACAATGCTGCACGTCACGAGCCCAATCTGAGCGCAAAATCAATTTAAAACAACCGTACCATCTCATTTTCAGTCAGAGGACGTGCAGTTTTCTGACCTTTTTTCTGAGATTTTCATTTTGGCGCATAAAGGACAACATGTTTTCTCTGCGTGATGACAAAAAGACACGTTAGAATTCCAAACTAAACTTCAACTGTCTATCATTTTGTCATCCCTCACAGATGACCACCTCATTAAAGTGGCACTATAACCCTCCACCTCCTAAGCTCTGCACTGAATCGTCTCTCTGACCCTTTAACCTGCAAAGTAGCAGTAAAGCCCCGACCCAGCCGTATACCCATAACCCCCGGCTCAGTTGTCGCTGCAGGCTCCACTAGAGCTAAATATACAGGAATCAGTCATCCTGCGAGTAAACTGCCTGAGTGCCTGGCTGCCTTTCATACCGCAAAGCTGGCAGAGCACTGCATTATGACACTGTTTAAGTGATAGGGGAGCAGGCAGCATGACGAAAGGAATAAAAAGGAAAAGGTGTGTGTATGTGTGTGTAAGTCACAGGCAAAAAAGAGAAGGGAGAGGGAAAGGCTACTAGAAAGCAGTGAAACAAGGTTAAAAAAGAGGCAACAAGGCTTTAGAGAACAGAAAGAGGTGGTGATGTTGACTATCAATCGTCAGAAAAATGAATGTGGCCAAAGTAATGTCATTAAATAAAGATAAATCGCTGAAAAGAGGCGACTATAAATACAATCACAACATCTTTGCAGCTTTTTGTTATCCGTAAAATAATATACGGCGGTAATTCTTCTTATCCTTCAACAAAGTATGTGTATTACCATTAGCAGCAACTCCATCTACCATATGGCCTAAATTTGCACTGAAGCCGGGCAATTATTGCAGTCATTAACAGTCAGACTGCAGTGTGTCTTTGTCACCTTACCTCCTGAAGGTCTAAATGCCTGAACGCTTACTCCCTCTTAAATGTTTTATAATGATGAGAACCTCGGGGATGTTCGTATCATGACATACATTATTCAAAGCCGAAATCCTTTCTTTCTGTAGTTTCAGTTCTCCGGCAATTTGTGGCAGGCGTCGGAAAACATGATACCATCTGCGTGCTAGTAGTATCACGGGCCCTTCAGTTCTCTGCCTCAGTGACATGCTCTGAGCCCCCACAACACAAACGTACAACCAGTATACATGTCCTGTACTGAACAGGACTGAACACATGAAGCGCTGATGAATTCATACCTCGCAAGACTGGCGTCTTTTTGTCTTTGGTAGCGATTCAATTTTAAGCTGACAAAATAATACTCTGAGACCGTACAGATCAGTGAAGTCCTGTTTTTGTTGATCTCTGTTTTATCTCACTTGTGGACACTTAAGCATGATGGATTTACTGTATATTTGCTGCCACGGAGGTTTGAACCTTAGTCATCTGTTTGAAGGGCAAGCTGTTCACTACAGTTATGGCTAAAAACCAGAGTCAGGACAAAGTGACATCTGTCAGTGAATATGCTGCGGGATTATGTACCCAACCCGGTTTAAATATAGCTGGACTCCTGCACCGTGTTAATATGCAAGAATGTCACTGTGAATTTTCGGCTGATGTGGCGTGAGCTGTCGAGGGTTTGAACGTGTTTTCGCCCAAGTTCATCTCAAACTTCTTTAATGAGGTTAGATTTCGAGGAGCAATAATTAGGCTGAGATACATCAAGAATGATATGTATGCAAGCTAACGAGAAAAAGACGCGGCCAGTTGGAAACTAATCAAGTGTAAACCATTAGATCTCCATTTCGCTGGAAAAAGTTTTTCTTTCTTCAGGCTGTGATGGACGCGGTAAAAACAAACAGTTCAATAAGTGTCATTTAGCTGACTCGTTTTACTGTACTTTTACTGGCCGTACCACTTTCGGAAGGTGTCCTTGCTCACAACGCAGTCATGATGACATTGTTTATAATTATTATTTACAGTTTTTTTTTTTTAAATGTGTTTTTCTTTTAAACCAGGGTTCCACGCCAACCAGGGTCTTGTAGAAGGCTGGCTGCCCACCCTTCTGCTACTTCGAGATTACAACGTCCCGTCTTTCTTCACAGTGTACAGGTTAGTCGCGTCACCGTATCTATGGATACGTTCGCCACATTCACAGCTTACTGCAGAAATACCACGTACTTTAAGAGATAATGAATGTTGGAAATTCACCAGACGGATTCATGGACTCAGGTATCTGAGACTCTTAAAGAGACACGTCACACCTGATGACTATGTGACCTAATGCGCGCCCTCCTCTTTCTGTACTGCTCCGTCTTGCACTCTGTGACACAAACCTGTCATTCACCTCGGATATCATGCTTTGTCTCCCTAATCCACACCCACCTGACCCCATCACCACAGTCCTCAGTGTCAAAGCAGTTACTGTTGCTCATGATTACACCACCTGTTCGTCACTTCACGCTCCTTCACTCTTGCGGTAAATGCCAGCTTCCTATTTGTGCCAAGGCCAAGATGAAGAAAATATTTTATTCCCTCTGCTGCAGGCACCCTAAACAACCTCCCACCATGCACTGTAACCTGGTGATAGAGGAAAGCTATTGATTGTGTCTATTTCTCATCTGTTGAAGACGTTGCTCTGTGATTAGTGTCAAAATGTTTTCATGTGGATTGCTGTGAAAATAACGTATGCATGTAAATTCTCATGAGCCCCACGGGGACAATAAAAGTAAACTTAATTAACTGATTCCTTCATTGTCTCTGTGCCCACAGCGAGATGGAGCTCAAGTACTCACTGGAGATCCTGCTGGAGTTGGAGATGCACATCAGGGACAGTGGTCCCAATCCATTCACCTCACAGAAACCAGAGCAGGTCCAGGCCTGCCCCAACAAAGCCCCAGTCTACTGCAACTCTCACTTCCTCTGTTTCCAAGGGATGCTTCAGCGGGAAGAGTTTGAGGAACCTCCTCCAGAAAATACCCAACTTTAGAAATGTGGTTTTCAAAAAAGGAGTTTTGGGACTTGAGAGACGTTCAGAGAAATATTGCTCTGTTGTGCCGCCAGATTGGCAGAGGCATTTTGTAATGAGGAATAAGACATGTCCTTGCTACAGTAAAGTATTAGCATTGTCCTTTGAATGTTTTAATTGTTAATTAATGAGGCAGATTACAGAAATTCCTCAGGGTGTCATGAAGGCTTACTTTGTTGTGTGGTGGCACCTGAGGGAACCAGCGGGGTGCAGAGGTTTGTACACAGTCTGTGCCTGAAGGTGACATGGATGTAAAATAGAACGGGACATGGGCAAGCACACATAATGAGACCAAAAGTGGTTAAATAATTTTATATGTAATTTGTTATGCGGATTGACCCAAATCTCACAATAAGCTGCATGAAATCAGATAACATGCACACTAATGTAACATATTATTAAACCTCAATAAATGATCAAGTTGTACAGACCCTGAATCAAAAGCCTTCTGTTATTCTTTCATCTGTATTGTATTATTTTACATCTCATGTTGTTGCTATACATTAATTTGTGAGTCCTTGTATATTCTGGAGTATGTTGCCGGCAGTTCAGTTTGTGTTCATGCCTCCAACAGTTAACTGATCACTATATACCCTCTGATTGTTCATGAAACAGAGGGCGACTTAGTTTTATACAGTGGTTGAAGGACAGAGAAAAGAGATAAGGTACAGGATAACACGCAACGAATATCTTCAATCTTCCAAATACTGGTCTTTGTAGTTTTAGTGCATCCATTAGGGAGTCTCATCACGATCTCAGGATGTGCTCTGACACATCAAAATTAACTGTAACAAAACTATTTTTCCCATATGGACAGGTTTCAAGACCAAATCATATTAACCTAAATGGGATCTGAGAGAAATTAGAGGTTTATTAATGAGAATCCTGCTCTCTGCAGCAATGACAATCATGAATTCCTCTTCTGCTTTCTGGGTGAATGCGTGAAACTAATTAATACTGCTAAATCCTGACACTGATCTGCACGTGTTGAACATTTCATCTCTTGACTATTACACAGTATTTGTGTAAACGGAGTCTCGATGTCGACGGTGAAACTACACAGTGCGACACTGACCTCTGCTGGATGAAGACTGCAAAAGCACATCAGTGGCTTAAATATTTAGATAATAATTTAAATAAAAACCTTTTTTTTTTTTGGATGTATTGGATAATAAATGGATGGATTTAACGTCGTGTCGCGGTGACTTTCAACAATGGACGAGTTCCCTTCAGGTGCTGTATGTTATCGAAACCCGCATCTATGTACAGACATGAACGTATTTCTGTCTCCCGTGAAGTCAGGAATGCTCTGGAGTTGTAAGACTTTTATAGATGGAAAAGCACAGGTGCTATATATGGCACTAGCACCCACCCCCCACCCCCCCCAACAGGGTGCTCAGATAACACTGACCAGAAGCAGCAACAACAAGCGTCTGCGTGAAACTACAAAAAAAAAAAAAAAAATTAAAATGACGGAAATAGAGAGGTAAGTTGTACGGGCTTAACTTCATTTTCAAGAATATTACTAAAGTTATTACAAGGCCGTAAATGCATCTCGGAGCGCGCGGTACATGGGGCAAGCGCAGCGCGAATAGAAACCTGTGGCATTCGCGGACACGTCTTTGAGATATGTTATGATATTGTTTTTGTTGTTGTTGTTGTTGTCGTTTTCTCGTGGGTTCCTTTCACTTTCTGCTGTCACAGCTGAGCCCCGGGGTCTGTGCTGACCTGCTACTCTTTCCCTTCCCTCTTCTGGTAGAAAACGTGCCTAAGAATAGAAAAGCATCGAGCAGAGTTCTGTTGGGGTTAGCACACGGTGGCCCTTACGCGAGCTGAACTCTCCACACAGAATTATTCTTTCCAGTTGTAACGTAGGCCTTTCCTTTTCCTCTCCTTATCCCAGCCCTGTCCCGCAGACCTCCCTGTCTCAAAAAGACATGTTTGAGAAGATGGAGGAATCTTTCAAAATCTGCGCACGTTGCGAGAAGCGGCCGAATCAACTTTCAAATCCGCAGAACTTGAAGCGTTGTGGCAGGTAAACCGTGAATGCGTGCATCAGATCGGTGGGATGTTTATTTCACTCGGCAGGTTTATGCTGCCATTAAGAATTTTAGAAACCTCTCTCTCTATTCTTCTTCTTCTTCTTCTCTCTTTGCACAGATGTCTGAATGTTTACTATTGCTGTAAAGATTGTCAGAAAGAAGACTGGTCCAAACACAAGAAGTTGTGTTCACAGCTGCGTCTGGCTGCCATTGACAGGGTAGTGGAATGGCTTGTATTCAAAGGTAAAGTGTTATGAGTGAATGACATATAAACTAGTAGATGTCATGTATCAGAACAAGGTGAGATAACCCACTCTAATACTGAGACTCGTGGACGGTCTCTGCTTTTTTTTTTTTTTTCTGGATTATTAAAAGAGCTTTGGTTTTGTTCTCTTATCTTATCACCAGGAGACCTTCCATTCCCTACAGAAAAGTGGTCAAAGCCCCAGTCAAAGGTAAAGGGCTGGGATGACTGGCTGGCGATGCAGGGAGACCTCTCTGCTCGCCTCGGTCCCATTTTGACTGGCGCAAACATGAAGGAACTGTGGACCAGTGCTGGCAGACCCCGGCCTAATGACGATGACCTGAAGCAGTCGCTGTGGAGAGTTTCAAGCGAGTTCTTCTCCAGACCGCTGACAGTAGCCTGGGGGATGAGGCTGTTTGGCCTTAACCCCAGTTCAAAACCTCTCACTATTCACCTGGTGGGAGCAGGAAACGCGGAGACGCTGGCAGCCAAACTGACAGACTATGACGAGCTGAACAACATGTTCCCCGGACACCAGGGCATCGAGGTGGTCATGGTGGGACCGGAGGTAGTGAAAGGGCCCATTGTGAGGCCTCCCCTCAGGGCTTTGGGCCCAAAGCAGAGTGTCCATGTCAGCGCCTACAAAGGCCTTTACCATGAGTTCTGGGAGGAGCTGGTGGAGAAAGAGGAAGCAGCCAAACCAGACCTGGTGGTTGGATTTAATCCTGGTGAGGACATTTTCCCTATTATTGATTACCAAAGTCTTAATCCCAACATTTTTGTGTTGTGTTCCAGTTAAGTATGGTGTGCTGTATATCATCTAAAAAGGAGATTCTTCTTCATAGAGGGTCTTTTCATTTATTGAAGGGTTTGATGCCAGTCAAGGTCTCGACCAGGGTTGGCTTCCAACACTTCTCCTCCTCAGAGACTATGAGATTCCTTCACTTTTTACTGCACTCAGGTTAGTGTGTACAGACAAATTGTTAAATTCCTTGTTACAGAATTAAGATACAAAAATATGAAGTTATATGTTTAAAGGTCACAAACACGTGACCTTTAAACCACAAACCACAAGCAACATACAATCACATATTCCGCTATGGGTTGATCTAGTGTATGACAAAATGGAAGATGATAATAAAAACATGACAAAAGTAGTAGTGAAAAGTAGTAATTGACTACATAAGGAGTGTCTTCTGTTGTTTCTTAGGTAACAGACGAGAAATAATAACATCTTATTGGAAATGTGACTCTTGTGTGAACCTTATTTTTTCAAGGTGAAGGGCATCAGTTATTTCCTTCAGCCACAGCTTAAGAGTGGGATCAAAAAAAATGTCTTTAGCTGTTGCCAGACCATAGAAAAAAGGTTGTTCCATGTTTAGTGTGGATATTAAGAATATCAGAGAAGGCTTTGACATTTTTCGGTCCAATATCTCTGTAGCCTGAGATAGAGAGGAGATATCTGGAAAAATCTTGTAAAAGTTTGATTTCGAACAGTGGAGGTGATCATCAACAGTCAACAGAGAAAAAGCTCTTCTCTTGAACTCAGCCTTTGCAATGCGTAATGGCCGCTCGTGCTTCTCGCTCTCCGTCCACAGTGAGACAGAGATGACCTACTCAATGCAGATCCTGCTGGAGTTGGAGATGGACATGAAGGGAAGTGGAGCCAACCCGTTCACCTCACTGAAACCAGAGGTGGTGGGTTCAGCACCCAACAAGCCTCCTGTCTACTGCAACTCGCACTACTTCTGTTTCCAGGGTCTACTGGAGACTGTGGAGTTTGAGGAGCCAGATGAGGCCTGAACCAGTTAAGTGCTTCAATAGTGAGCACACGCTATAGACATCCACCACTAACTGTGAACTGTGATGCTTTGATTTTTTCAACTTCTCTTAACAAACAGCAGCAGTCAATACATGTGTAATATTACGGCAAGGGTTGTATCACCTTAGTTTGACAACACCTGTGAGTATTTGCTGTAATATTTGCATTCGCTATCTCACTTTTATGACATTCAACTGTTTGAGACGGAAGATTTGAATTTACAGTCTCTGAGCTATTGTTATGTTAGACGAGAGGCAATAAAACTTTGTATGACGATTTAAATGTCTACTGGTATTTTAGGTGTTTAACATATTCTCTGTTGATCCAGTAAAATGCGGAGCTGACTACATTGTCCACTCTATTCAGGTTTTTTTTTTTTTTATGTTTATTTTGACACTATTGTAAATCCTTTTACATACATCACACGCTTCTTCTCATTTCTCCAAATTTGACAGGTAATAGCAATGAGTAATAAGCAAAACAAGTTTTCATGAGGTTACTTTGATCCGTGATATGTCACAAGATTGTTTAATTCAGTAAACTAAACCTTTTTATTTCATATTGTGAATTAAAAGCAGGTGAACATAAGTAGGCCTTGATTTGACTTATTATAAAGTCAGCTTCTGTGCTGAGCACCAACATTTCACCAACATGCATTTACTTCAGTTAAATGTAACATTATATGCACATTTTCAGGTTTCTACTAAGTCTTAATAATCCCTTATATAACACAAAACACAGACATTGCTAGTTTCAATCACATAAAAGATTCAAAAGATCATTTCAAAATCAGTGTTTCTACGTCTCTATCGGGTTTTGATAGATGAAACTAGATCTATGATGTAAAAGACAGCATTGACGATGGCTCCAATGGTGACACAATTCAGATCTGTAAAGGAACACTTGTCACATATGTATGGATTGTACTTAGGGCGTTTGTAACCAAAGGCAGCCCAAAGACAGATAGCGAGCAGGTACAGCACCACTGCCACAATATTAAACACTAACTCCATTATATTCAGCCTGAATGAGAGTAAACATTGCAGTAGTTTGAGGAGATGAAGAACTATGATGAGCACAGTGACCAGGAGGCAAACAGCGAAGACGACGATGCTACATATCATCCCAAAGGGGCGATAGGACCACTCCACAGTGACAAAGTGGTCAGTGGCAGCTGTGAGAATAATACATGCTGTAAAGGCCTCTGTGGTGCGGAGAACCCCCCTGGGGCTGGATAAGTAGCCGCTCGGAAACATTTTCTTTTGTATTACACCGTCGATCAGGAAGAACACGGTGGCGACCAGAGAGAGGATGAAACACAAGATGTTGACGATGCAGGAGAGGCATAGAAAAACAGCCGCGAAGATGACGGTGGCAGAGCCGATCATTGTAACGCACAGAGCGGTCAGCCCGCAGGTCAGGTCAGCCCAGTTGGGGAGGAAGACAGCCAGGAGGATGTGCCAGCCTTTGTACTCTACTATGCTCAGGACGAGAGGCACAGTGATGCAGAAGACCCAGACGAACTCACACCAGACGCCCCACGGACTCACCATCTTCCCTCTGAAAATGACGATGATGAGAGCTAATGCGGTGAAAATGATTTCCAGGAGGCGCAAAATACCCTGGACGGCCTTGAAGGGACCACACATGATGCTCAAATGAGTAAATCCCAGATGCTGACGTCAAAAAAAGGATGCAAAAGCTTCGGTAGTTTTGCAAGTTCTTTTTGAGATGGGCTGTACCTTTTGCTCCTTAATCATACGAACACTTCAGTGCTTTCTGCTGCGGCTGCACTGTTCTTGCATTAAGATTAAACCAAGGGTTATATGACAGGCAGGCACCACTGACACACTTCCTTTTATTCAAATTTCTTGCCTCATGTTTGCTTTTCAGACTCTTTTAATGTCCATGAACATGTGTTGAATGTTATATAAGACTACTTGTGCACTCTTACCTTTTTCTGTTGGAAATGTATTTAATTTGGCTTTTGTCATCATTTATTTTCTGGGCAAATATTTATTCCCTGCTGACCGAGATGAATGCATATCTTCTCTCTCGCTTACCTTTTTTTTCTGTTATGCGTCTGAAGTCAAGTGAATTGAAAGTCTTAAACATTGAATTAAGTGAAATATGTTTAAATTCCTAGAAATGTAATTGCAACCTGAAAATGAAATGGGCTACTAAAAAATGATGGTATATAACATGTATTCACTCTCTGTTTCAGTGTCTCTTTCTCACAATTTTCCTGCTATTTCAACCCTTTCCACCGAAAAAAAAAAAAAATAGGCCACAAATGTGTCTTTATAGGAGTGTTTATTTTATTTATGTATTAGATCACAGAAACACAGATGTGTTTATTCATGTGTAAGAAAATCACAGTTTTAAACAGGCATAATGCAAATTCTAACTTTTTTATTGCCAAGCAGTTGATAGTACATAATATAATCACACAACGTGTTAGTGTAAATAAAAATAGACATTGTAAAATTAAATGTAAAGCATGTTACACATCATTCCTTCAACAATCTGTTGTTGATTCTGAACAGATTTCTACCTATATATATATTTATAGATATTTAAGTCTTCTATTTCAATGCAATATCAAATGAATTGTCACATTTTGAATTAAATGTTAACAACATTTCAAGTGCGTTTAAATCCACAAATCCCGAGCAGAGTGAAAATAAGATCCAGTGAGAAAAGAATGAGATTCACCCAGGTCATAAACGCAACCATAAACTGTATGGCCCAGATACAGAAGCTGGGTGGACATTCACTGGGACGAGGATTGTTTCTAAAGGTGAAAATGGGCCAGACTATAGCAGCAAATATGTATAGCACAACGGAGATCGCCAGGAATATAAACACAAACCTGTCCAAGTTAAAAGGCAGACAGTTCTTCAGTTTCTTCAGGATGTTTGTGGCTATGATTACTGGGAGGATGGGGAAAGGAATTGCATATGCTACGATGCATAAGATCAGAGCTGGTTTGTCTCTGAAGCCAGTCAGTGATATAAAAATGATACAGCTCACAAAGGCCTCCATAACCTTAAAGAATCCAGGCAGAGCAGCTAGGTAGCTCCCTTTCTTCTTATCCAGGATTTTGTCCTTCACCACTTCAAGTGTGTAGACGAAGCCGCACAAGAGCGCAAATACGCTCACTATCACACCATATAGGCATTTCAGTTTCAGGCAAGCGTAGAAGTTGGCATAGGTGATAGCGACAGAGACAGTCATGAGTGTAGAGGACATGGCCATCCCAGTGGTGAAGTCGGGCCAGTCCATGCAAAGCTTGAGTATGATATCAAGTTTGAACATCTCGATGATGGTGATGATGAGGGTCATGATGGGGCAGAAGGCCCAGGTAAACATGGCGTAGTTCCAGTAGGTATGGCTGCTCCCTCCTCTGAATATAGCCAGGAAAAAGGTGACCAGTGACAGAATGATCTGAGCCATATGCAGCCCACCTCGTCCGGACAGCAGGGTAGATGGGGTAAACACTGCCTTGGATAATGTGTCCTTAACATCATCAATTATTCCCATGTTTTTCTTCTTAAATAAAGTCTCTCCTATTGCAATATCTTAACAGACAGCTGCAATGCAGGTTGACGTCTGTTAAAAGTCTGCTTTTCCTTGCTCTACTGACTTGTTTCCGCTTCCCATGTAGTCCTTTATTGCCTTTCTGGTTTGCATAACACTCATGAAATTAACTTGTGTGTGTGTGTAGTGATAAATTCCCCCTGCAGCTGATATGAAAAATTTTTTAGAGCTTGACTTTGCAAAGCAACACTTTTAGAAGAGGGACAGTGAAGCCGCTGCATATAGTATTGCAAATGTTGTGTGTTTGCATCCGTTTAAATAAAATCTTAATCAAAATGTATCAACTTAAGAGTCAGAAGGTGCACAATAAGCAGCGTGAAACATGGTTGTCAGAATGAAACCATGGCTGCTCTTTGGATTTTATTTGAGCACATCAATGCTTCTTCCACCCATGATCCAAAATGACATTCCTGGTCATGTCTAACACTGTAAGGATGAGGTCTAGTTACGGCAAAACCCACATTTCCTACACCTCCCTGATCAACTAAGTACCATATG
>JAPQRN010000012.1:7879233-7891632 GCA_037367275.1 Coranthus polyacanthus
CTACAGATATTTGTCTTGTTTCTGAAAGTTTCACCCCCCCCCCCCACACACCACCACCACCCAGAAATATGGTGAGTGAATTTCTGTCCTGTTTGATTTTCTGTGGAAGATAAATTAGTGTTTGGATCAACATAAAAGGTAATGTATTCATAAAAGCTGTGATGAGTGCAGCTGTCTCCAGCATCTGACATCCAATCTGAGACAAGCCGCCTGGGGAGGTTGGACCATCCTCCAGTCTCTCTGAGTGTGTGTGTGTGTGTACGTTGATATTTATTGGCATAACAAACATTTTACAGTCTGATGGAATACAATTAAATATTTTGTTTGATATTACCTAGAAGGATTATTTCTAAATGTCATAAAAAAATGTTTACGTTGGCTTGATAATAACTTGAAACTGAAATTTAAATGAGTCAGCAGAGCTCAATATTTTGATGAAAAGGCAATGATTTAAGTCGGTCTGTCAACCACAATGTCAGTAAACGAATAAACAGAGACTGTATCACCTGCTGCTTGATACAATATTTAGCATTTTACTTTTTAAGTCTTATCGGCTATGTGAGTCTGGAATGCTGTACTTTCATTAAATGGTTAAAAAAATAGATTTAATTCTACTTATTATGGTTTCATGTACTCTATACTTTCAGTTATTGTTTAATTACTTTTATTTTTTTCCTCCGAATGTCCCTTTTATTTAAGACACTATATAAAAACTTGCATTGCCTTTAGTTAGAGTAGGTTTATTTATGGTTCTATGTTAATATGTTCTTTTTAAAGCTGCCTTTTATGTGTGCTGTTTTGTCTTCGTGTAGTTTTAGTTCTGTGAAAAGGTGCTATATAAATACATTTTTCTGGCCTGCTTGCTTTATGTTATTCATACTTATACTTAATGTAACCCCCTGAATAGATTCACATACTGTAAAATGAATGCAGTATCGAGATGTGTTTTGAAGTAGTTTTGAGAGGGTATTTTTTGTGTGTATTTTGTGTGCATGGCAGCCTTTAACACAACATTCCCTCTCAAATGTCATTCGTCTGCCATTTGTCTGCAATTTAATACAAAAGGGGGTTTATCCCCACTTTGTAATTACAGGATGTGTCAAGGCATTTGCGAGGGAAATCTTCAATGTTCACACACTGGAGCAGACTATACTACCGACAGCGTTACTGATACCACTGAAAGAACTATAAGAGCTTCATTATAAACAGGAGCCAGATCCACCATCCACTTGTTTTCTCCTGCAAGACTTCCTGCGTAGAAAGAGCTGCCACACAATGTAAACCCCCATCGCTATCCTAATGCACTGCATGTCAACTCAGGTGTGGTCTGGAGTCCAGGGGTTGCTGATACATCAGATGTGTGTTGGTTTGGTGTGGATGTGAGGTTCATCTGGAGGCAGCCTTGGGATGAGGCTTGTTATTCTCCTCAGTGAGACATGAGGCACGCACTCTAATTAGAACACATCTCCTGGTGAGAGAGATGCTGAGGTCTGACTACTTCTCCAATCTAATCAGTTCCCTACCTCACTTTAGCTACTCCACAGAAAAAAAGACTCATGCTCGTCTGACAAATGGATGCAACAACAAGGAGACGCCACAGAATAACTGTTTCTAATTCGGAGGACTTTGCGCAATTTCACAGATCTAAATTTTGAAAGGCCACGTGCTCAAAAAAAAAAAAAAAAGAAAAAATCCCACATCTTTGCCATCTTCCTCTCACTCTCTGTTGGAGATGAGTTAAAACGGGGTGGGCAGGTGGTGGTTGATTTGTAACATAGACGCAAAGATCTGAAGGCAGATTAAAAAAAAAAATTAAAAAAAAGTCTTGCTGCGTTTAGATTGGCTGTCGGTGATAAAACATCACTCTCTTTTTTGAAAAACAAAAGTAGGTGCATCTTGATGACGGCCTACATTTAGAACCTCATGCATATAGCACTTCACTTCTTGGCCTCTCTGGTTTTCTCCATTAGCTTAATGCAGAACATCACATGCACACGCTTATTAAGTGTCATCCCTACAGACTGCAGTTCTTACATTGGTCTGCAAATAGTTGTAGAACATGTATCATTACGTACTTGAGACTGTGCCACAGTTGTCAGCACTTCATTTTAATTTGGCTCCTAAGCCACTGGTGATTTCGACCGCTGGGACACCCTGTCGGCTGCAGAAGTTAAACTATTCTGAAGCATTAGGACTGAGCGAGGAACACTGCTGAATCTCTGCCTCTGCAGTGTCAGCTGCTGTCTCAATCGAATACCCGGGAACCTCATTCTATCTCATGTGAACATGCCGAGCAAAGGGGCGAGAAATGCTGTATAAATTGGCTACTATTTTAATTCATTGCAGCTTAAATAGAGCATGCAAGTCAAATGCCATTCCTGCAAGGCATGCGTTAACACTTACATATAACAGTGACTGCTAGATTAATATTTCAGGGAGGAATTCCTTTTGAAATAATCCTGTGCTATTGCTTCTAACTTATTTCTAGGCTCATTAAAAATCCAAGAGTGTTTGAATGTCTGAAGGTACATTAACCAACAGGAACTCTGTAGGAGACAGCGTGAAGAGCATTGATGTGACATGTAAACACTGGTCAACCACCACGGTTAACTTTAAATATATTTATTTTTTGTTGTCAATATCACTGGCTCACAATGGTCACAATATTGGAAAAATATTTTCTAGACCTCTGTAAAGACCTCTCTCTAAAGCTCTCTAAGGACACTGACAGATAAAAAAAAAAAACAATGTGCCTTGTCCTTGAAGTCTTATTACTAGGCTCAGCAATAGCAAGTTTTTATCAACGGTATACAAAAGCATTCACTGATCCCTTCAGGTCCTTCAGGTATTTTTGAGCAGTTATTGATTAAAATGCAGCTGGACGAGAATAAAAAGATGTGAAATAAATTAAATGGTACTCGACAGAAGACATCTTCATCTTACATTAAAGACGCTGTTTGTTCAATAGTCCCTAAAGAGCAAGTATGGGCGGGCGTAAATGGTTAATTTAGTCATGATGTTTCACAACAACGAGAAAATATTAATTAACACAATATTCACACATCAGCTTTAACAAATACTCATTAAGCTTAACAAGCACCTCATTAGCTTGAGTGCAAATAGGTCATGTCATAGTGCTCTGAAATGCAAAGGATTTCCTGATTTGCATGGGTTGGTTCCTGAGGGAATTCATATTTGAAAAGAAAGCTGGATGTGTGTGTAAGAGACAGAAAGAGAGAGAGATTTGACCTGGAAGCAATCTCTGGAGAGCCGTTCACTAGCAGAGTCTAATCAGACTCTGGCTGGTGCTTGTTCTAGGGGATTGCTCTTCTCCAGCCCTCAGGCCTAATTAGGACCCATGTGTACCATGCAGAGAGTTGCCGCTCACAGTGACGACTGGATAGACGCTCACCTGTGTGTGCTCAGTAAGCCACAGAAATGAGCTGCCCGCGAGCATGATGACAAAAAAGGGCATCAGAGGTGGTGGAGCCTCTCTGCCTCCGCTCCCCACCTGGAGGTCGCATGGGTTTAATGAATGTGAGGACAAGGAGAGACGAAAGCGAGTGGAAGAGAAGTCGTGAGGAGAGAGGGAAACAGAGAGGAGACGTCTGGGCTGAGACGGGGGGGTGAGGGGGGGGGGGGGGGTCCACAGCGAGCGGAGCGTCTTTCATGATTTTTCTCTAACAATGTACCATGACCGTTTACAGACAAGGGAAAAGACAGCAGGGATGAGGCAGAAAAGATGGAACACGTTCTGTAGCAGAGTAAAAGATCGAACAGGTTTTGGGCTTCCTGAGCTTGACTTTCTGTATTTCTATGTCAACTACTAAGATATCTTCAAAGGATACTCTGTTACATGCAAATTTCAAGAGAGCTTCAGATGAAGTAGTATTCAAACAGATAAAAGTGCTAGACTTCTGAGGTATGTAGATAACAGTGAGGAGCAATGTGTCCTACATTTTACTAGGAGCAAAATCATTATTAATGAGTAGTATTAGTTAAGAAAACAGCTCCTCGGAGGTCAACGTTCTGCTATCTATTATTTTTTGATATTGGAAGAAAAGCACATTGAAATGCTGAGTAAGTCTCTTCTGTTTGCGAGAACTTCACTGAACCGTTGCAAACTACAGCGTGTGTACATTTGTGCAGGATATACATTTGTCGATATTGATTTAATTCTTAACTGCTCACTGTTGTGCATTATGTGCTTTGTACTTTACAAAGGATACACTATTGTGCAAAATCGTATGATTTGGGCAAAAACATATACACTTTTACTGCTTGCGTGTATCACAAAGTGCTTATTGCTTTGTTTTTGCAGTAATGTATCAGTTTGGTTTCGGTGTGAGACGGCGTGGCTTTAGTATTCACAGCATGCAGCCAAATCTAAACTTTTCACTGCAATCATGTGACATGAATTCCCAGAATCTATTTGATAACCTGCCACAACTAGGTGTTCCCTCCTTTGTCTTTGAAAAGTGATTGAAATTCCTCACACCTACGCCCACTCATCCACCCACAACCACCGAGGCACACAACATACCTTACAGAATGCAACAAACCTTGAGAGATGTTTTCTTTCACAGGTAACACTGGTGAATAATGTAAAAACCCCAACTGGTTTAAAACCACGGTCTTACTAACGTCATTTTAAAAGGGACACGAGGGAGACTGAGATGTTGGTTTTACAAAAAAAAAGAAGTAAAAGGCAGGGAGTAGGAAGTGGTTCGTGCAACTATAAATGCAATTCATCAAGGTCAAAACTCCAGATGAGACAGAAGGAATCATTTCAATAGATGCATTTGTGCCTCTGTTTCATTTAATGACATTAATGAACAAGCATTGTGGGTAAGGCAGTGTGTAAATACCTTTGTAACAAAAATATAAATGTGGATTTTGCAAATAAAGAACAGAATACAAAGTGAAGTGCTGCATGTTAGAGCATACAGTAAGTTATCAGATTCATGCTTTTCACCTGAAATGGAGGAGATCTACTGTGAGTAATAGTAGCTGGTTCATACTTGCGGTATGGCTTTACATTTCAGATTTACCACCACAGTGCTGCAGCTTAGTTCTGCTCTCCCTGAAGACTTCACTGACATTTTCCAAGGTCTTGCTTTCAAACCCTGCCTTGATTAGTGAAGCAGGTTTTAAGAGGAACTAATCCCAGTCCCTGGAAATTCCTCTTTTTTTTTTTTTTTTATAAACCAGTCAGCAAATAGGGAATCAAGTCAGCAAAAATAGACAGGAACAGGACCAGAAATAATGCGATCCTAAAGCTGGAATGATGGCTCTATTTAGCAACAAACAGGATGCTGATGCTGGCTGGTAACTGATCATTACAAGTGCAGTATCATCTTCGATTTTACTCTTTTTTATTAGTGACATAATACTGCCTCTGCTATTTTACCTCAAACCTGTCTGGAAACTGCTGATAGTTAGCTACCCAGCTTAGCCAAGACATGTCACTGTCGGCAAACAATTTCTGAAGGAACATTCATTGAACACATAAATCTTTCTCCTTCATTTTAAAAATGCCTTACTCCCACTTAAAGTCATGACCCACCATTTCATAAAACTTGACATTATAAGGTCTATAGAAATCTCGCAGCTGTTCAATTGCATCTCTGTCTATCTGCACGTGAGTCCTACCCTTGGACTTGCCCAGGCAGCGGGGCGAGCCACTGCTCTCTGGCTTTTTAAGGCAAGGGAAGCCTTTGGTACGGTTAAAATAGAAGTGTTTGTCTGTCACAATACGTTTCAAACCAAGGAAATCTTGTACCCGTGCCAACTCCCCCGCTGGGTCTGTGATAAGACGCTCTCCGCTAACAAAGTGGATCTGAGCCAGAGGGAAGTAGCGGAGCCAGTTTTCAAGGTGCAGAGCGTACAGGCCGATCCGAATGGCGTTCCAGGATGTGTCCACAATGCCCAGGCTCTGGTTTCTGAAAGCTAGCTCCTGGAAGCTTGGCAACTCAGGAGTTTTAGACAAAGTCTGAGTGTAATCTGATATTGCACGTGTGACAGGATCACGTACCACCACAATAAGCTTTGTATCTCGGGACATGGCAGAGATCCGGTGTGGCGTCTCTTTTGTCACAAAGTAGCTTGGTGTCTTCTCCATTGTGATTTGGCTTTCAAGAGTCCTTGGCATTAAACCTCTGAATGAGAAATGAAAACACAAAGCAAAGGTTTCAGTAAGATAAAGCTTTCTCATTTACATTCACATTACACAAAGTGTTATTATAATCACAGTTTTTTTAAATTACCGCAAAGTCTAACACATCCAGACACATAGGACATAATGTCCTTGCATTCACTCTGTCAAAAAGAGAAAAGGGCATATTAGATGTCTATTTAGGGCAGGATTTCACAGGCAAGTTGCAGAGACACAAAACCACAATATCTGAGAAGCTGTGAACCCAGTTTCTCGATGCAAATGATAATAGGACCACTGAAGGAAAGTCATAGTGGTCTGTGTCACAGGAGACTCGTCTCGCAGACAGCTCTCCTGTGCATCAGCCCAGCATGGTTCAAGAGTAATAAATCACCACGAATACAAACAGAACACATATAGCAGGGTGGCTCTGTTGGGTTACTGCTGGGTTTAAAAAGTAGGCCATCGTGGTCTTTGAAAGAAGTGATTTGAACAGGTAGGCCATCACACGAGGAAACTTCGAATCTTAACTTCGAAACCAACCCGAAAACAAGGTCAGACATTAAAAACGCCGCGTGAATTAAAGGCGGCATACGTAGAAATGTTATGCAATTACCGTATATCATCTTTCAGATGATCTTAATAGTGCGAGTTGTTGTTTACAGAAAAATGTAACAAGCCTGATGAGCAAACCGGCCCTTTCATCTCAGTGCACACATGCTGGATTTATACTCACCAGGGGTTTCCAAATCAAAATGTTCTAATATTAATTTAATGTGGTTGACACACTAAGTGGAAAATTTTCCAACAAAAACTAATGACTGGAGCAACTGGCTGACATGAAACAGAGTTTTCGCTTCATATTCGTTTAAAAGATAAAAGAACATATTAACCATGAAAACATTTGCCAGATTCGTTGATAGCGAAAAATCATCGTTAGTTGCAAACTCTACGTTTTCAAACAGCGGTTTGGTCATTATGGTTGAGTTTGCGAGAGACTTTGCAGGAGAAACAAATATTTATTTTGAAAGCATCCCGAACAGTCAGTTTGTTTGCACCTGACCTTTTCTCAACAGCTCTGACAGCTGACAATCAGACCAGTATTAATAGGCGAGGGTTCACATCTCTAAGACACATCTCGGAGATAAAAGGGCTTCAGCCGCCAACCACCCTGAAGAGTGCCAATTAGTGGAGATACTTTGAGTATATAATTATTTTATAATACTACTGATACGCATCCCTCCTGCAGGCTGCGTGACAGCCAGTTATTCACATGAGGTGTATTTGGATGTACATGTGTGAGCGAGTGTGTGAGCGTATCTGTTAAGAGTGTGTGCATATGTGGGCGATTTTTATGAGTAAGCCTGTACTTTCAATTTGCAATTAATGAGCTTGAGTCCAATAAATTGTGGGTTTTTGTTTTTTTTTTTTTTTTTAGAGATTATATTGATACATCACAGGATTCATTCAAACAAAGCAATTTAACGCACTATGTTAAATATGCAGCAATGCAGTGTTTTAAAATCAGCAACTGAATGACTTTACAAATCATTCTGAGGTGAACAGAAAGCATAATTACCATAAACAAAACAAGACAATAGCTCTGAGGCCTAGCAGCTACATTTCTCACACTGCAGTGTACACTATTTGCCTTCAGAGGTAGTTTTTTTTTTTTTTATGAGAAATGTGATGAAGTGCTCTACATAAAAAAGAGCTGCCACTGGTCTGCCCGTGTAAACAGAGCTCAGGCCTCCAAAGTGGCTTGCATTAAGAAAGTGGAAAGGAACAGAACATATCCGTGAACAAGGGAAGGAGACGGTGGTAGAGAGTGTCCTCCTGAAAACTTGCCCATAGAGGGTTGGTACAACGCTTCAGATTTGACAGCTCAAAGGCAGGAAACAGAGGCATCGACTTGTCAGATTCCATCTTTCTTTAAACTCTTTTCATCAAGTATTTTAAGAATAAGTGCACACACAAACAAGCACGCCCTTTTAAATGCCAACAATTCACACTGAAGTTAACATTCGTCAAATCCCTTTCCGATTCCTTCCCAGAGTAAAAGGACATTTAATCTCCTGTCATTACCATCCAAAGAGAAAAGCCTCGGGAGTCACCTGCGTGCGTTCTGTTTAAACATACGGCCACTGGAACAGACAGATGTGCACCTGTGCAGGTGAGACGTGCTCTTACCTGTACCACTCCAGACCTCTATCATAGTTCCTGTCGAAAAAGTGTGTCTCGGTGCCAGCCGCGCGTACGTCGGGATGAATTCTTATAAACTCCAGAACAGCCCTGGTTCCTCCCTTTTTCACGCCGACTATAATGGCATTTGGTAACTTTTTATTCCCGAACTTTAAATTGCCCAAAGGAGGACTGGGCGTGTCGTTCCTGAGGGTATGCAGATTCGACAGAGGTTTCAGTCGAGATGCCTCGACGCTGCTCGGTTTCGCATCCAGCGGCAAAACGCACGAGAGGGATTTCTGAAGGCGCCTTTTGCCTCCATCGGCCAGGACGCGCTGACAGCTGGGCGGCGGATCACCTGACTTTTGCATGATGGTGTCAGCGGGGAATAATGCACAGTAGCATAAATACGAAATGAGAAGGGATAGCAAGCAAATGGATGTTCTCGTGAGCCTGTGTGAGAAGGGAAGAAGTCGACTGAAGAGGAGCACGCATGCCATCTCTCCATAGACATGAACAGTGCATGATTCTCTAATTGATTTTATGTTGCATCCTCTGTGATTGTGGCTGAACGCTGCCGGCTGCCTCCAAAGCAGGAAAAAAAAAAAAAAAAAAAAAAAAAATTCAAACAACTTTTGCGTCTGGTCTGTTGGCGTTCAACACTTCCGTCACTTCTGCGCGCAGCACAAGAACAAAATCCGCCGGAGTCCCATCTCTTAAGTTCGGTAATTGAAAAGGCATCCTTCGGTGCGCAGAGTTTGCGGACGGCATCCTCCTGTGAAACTCCTGGACGTGTCCTTGCGCACGAGTGAAAAGCGGAAGGGAGGGGTAGGGTAGGTAGGTGGGTAGGTGGGTTGGTGGGTTGGTTGGTGGTGGTGGTGGGGGGAAACTCGCTCTCTGGTAACTTCAGCGGACTGTCTGCTCCAAGCCGAATAAGCGACAGGAAAAATATTTCAACATGCTGACGTCAGAGCATCTTTTCACGTCCACAGAAGAAACCAGCTCAGTGTGACTCAACTCAACCCCTGATCAAGCATCTTCAGCCTATGGTTTAGCTGCTGCTAACTCATTTTCTTCCACTTAATAGGCCCACGACGCTGAGATATAGTGTAATAGATTTATAATTGTATTTCTGCTCGGGCGGGTGGAGAGTGCTGCTCTTTATAAATAACAGTAAAACAGCGGCGCAGTTTTAAGAAGCCGTCTGCACCATCAGCACATTACAAGTACATGCTCTGAGATTAAACACAGCCGAAAACATGCATTATTTAAAAGTTCTGTGATCCTCAACCGGCAGCAAATCAACACTTCATCCAGATGAAGCTGGATCTGCAGTGTTGGGGTGTTTTTTTTTTTTTTTTTTGTTTTTTTTTTTTTTTTGTTATGCAGCTCAAAAATAAATAAATAAATAAATCACTGCACCGTAGCTTCCTCTCGTCTGTTTATGTGAACTGCGAGTTCATTTCTGGATATTGCACTTAAGATTTCATGTTTTAGTGCGTCTGTGTTCAGTTAGCCCTTACTTGAGTTTTACTTGAGTCATCCAGTGCTAAAAATGAGTGCTGGAAGTGCCCAGAACAAAAAAAAATAATAAAGTAAAATAAAAAAAAAATTCAATCCTGTTTACTCTGGGGTCGCAACAATATCAGCTAAAGTCCCGAGGAACACATTCCACCTTAATGCCCTTATGTCAGGAGATATCGTGTTTAGAAGTGCATATTCCCAAGGAAAAAAACAAATCACGTGGCACACAATGAGAGAAGAAGAGCTTTCAGGCTTGCTCGATAATCTGTGACCCACTGTCTGCATTCTTGCACAGTCTAAAACCAGAAATGTGTCTCTGGCCATTTCTTGCATCACTCTCCTCCTAGTGAAAGGAATTGTTGGTGTGAGCAGAGCGTGGAGGCTGGGTCATCCCTCTTAGTTTCCTGATGACTGATACAAATGCAGACAAGCCTGAGGTGGAAACCGAAAAGGATAAAAACTCCCAGGACTGCAGAGACGCACGGGGAGGAGTTGAGGTGTCACAGTGGTGCTCCCGCGGGTGTATGCGCCCAATCTCAGAGGCCTCTGATTAAAGAATGATTTATAGGGGCTGGTCGGAGAGGCCCGCTCAGCAATCCGTCTAGTGAATGAGATTTTTCCTCAGGAAGAGGGCGGGTAAATCAAACCTTGGGGTGAGAAGCCTGCCCAGCTCGGCGATAGGGTGGGTGATTAAATGTTATAATCACCTCTGCTGAGTGTACAGCTTGTATTTGCAGTACCACTATCGGAGACACTGAAACCTAAACTCCGTTTACCTTTAACTCAATTTACAGAACACACCGTGTCTTGTTCAGGGTTCCACAGACAGACACAGTGACGATCCTTACAGAAAAACAGTGGTAAACACTTATTTTCCACTGATTTTGAAACGTACATTAAGGAAGACACTCACCCCAGTTAGTTTTAGCATACAGTGTCTGCCCTGACATGACAGCAACAGAATGCGTTTTTCTGTTTATCGTTGGTCGGCTTTATGGAGATCACGGTTTGACCACTCCATCAGCAGCACTGCTCATCTGTCAAAGGTAAGTGAAGCCTGAGGGCGGATGTCAGCTCATCCTGAATCTGATCAGACACCGAGTGCACATACAGATGATCCACACAGCTTTACACACATATCACCCATTGGTGAGACAGTACACACAAAACTGTTTCAGTTAGTGACAAACAAATGTCACAGAGGTGCTCTAAATCTATTTGTTCGCGATCCTTTATGTGCATGGATAGTGGAAAGCATTTCAGGGTTTTGTTATTGTCATTATTTTATAATCACTTATCTATCTTGTTGCATTTATTCTTTGCATTTAGTATACTGCGACACATTTCCTGCAGGATTAATAAAATTCTACGTATCTTACCTTATCCTATCTCATACTTTAAAGCAAATGCTAAAATAAAGATTTATTTCTGACCCCAGATATGCAGTTTAATGACAGTATAATCCCATTTTCTGATGCAGTATGTTATGAATCAATCCGTCTACTAACTGTAGCTGCATCGATGACATTTCAAAACGTTATAAGCCCAATAGAGATAATCATATATAAACTTTCAAAACTTTCTGATTTAACATCTGATATAATGCTGAGCAGCAGGTCACAGTCTGACACACTATCCATCAAAAGGTACTTTGCATCTTCAGATCATTCTTCCTTTCTTTTCTGTGTAGGCAAATAAAGACAAAAAAAAAAGTGTGACTGCCACAAGCCACCAGGCCGAATTTTTCAACTAAAACATAAAATCGCTTATATTTGGATGGCGACGCATATTTTGAAGAATTAGTTTCATTTTCTATCGGCTTAATACTTAAACTGTTAAATAAGAGTCTGAAATCAATGTAGCAATACTACCACCTGCTGGTCATACCGCGACAGTGCACCCATAGTGCTTCACTTCGACTTCGATCAAAAACGAAAGTGAAAAATTTCACGACTCCATGACAGCTCCCCGTAGTTGTTGACACCATCGGCTGAAAAACAACGACTTAACCTACCTAAAGACATGGGTCGCAGAAGTAAGTAGACTTCTGATATTATGTTATTACGGTATTTTTAGTCAATATTTGCTCTCGTGAGTGAGTTCAGATTAAAGAAACAGATTCAAATAGACGTATGAAGTTCGCCTTAGGAACGGATGTAAGTATGAAGATCATATCCTCAAGTAAATGTACTAATACAACACTGAAAATACTCTACTGCAAGTAAAAGTAGTGGATTCAGAACCTTACTTAACAGTATGTTGTCATTATCAGCAACATGTACCTAAAGAATGACAAATAAAAGCAGACACTGCAGTGAACTGTGTCAGTGTTTTACTATGATGCATATTGCTTTCCATTTTACTTTTCCTCTTTTAACTCCTTTACCCTTGTTTAGTTGAATCGACAGTAATGCATCTTATTCTACATATCATCATTTGTTTGTAGTGTCTCTGCCCCGTGAGAACCACGTATCTCTAAAAAGTCAACAAAAAACAGGCCTGTGTCAGCTTCTTGACAATGTTTTTTTTTCCTGCTAATC
>JAPQRN010000012.1:7908415-7923469 GCA_037367275.1 Coranthus polyacanthus
CCCAAAACCCCCCCCCCCCAAAAAAAAACCGAGCCTATGGATTTTTTTTTTGGGTGCAGTCATGTTGTCATTACCCTGAAGAGAGAATGGATGCAAGCCATTTTGTAATGCAGCATGTGCAGAATTAGGCCTATTCAGAATTTCAATTGCGTTCCCGAGAAGGTGCGCCGTAGTGAGCGCAGCTGCATAGATGAATAAGGCCATTCTGTTGAATTGTAGGAGATATTATGCTAGAGGCTATATGATGAGGAGGAGAGATTGCAGATTAAAGGTTGCGACTGCAGAAGAAAACGGTCAGGGTTTTGGCTTTTTTTTTTTTTCTTTTTTTCTTTTTTTTTTTTTTTAAATTTTCACGAGTTGACATCAGATAATTAAAATGCCACCGGTTTAAATCATAGAAAATATATGTCATGGACCTGTCATTTTCTGTCTCTGTAAGACTGGATATTACCATACTGGTGAAATGCGTTGCATCCTACCCTGATTCCCACGTCCTGAATCAATCTAGTGTTGTCATAGTTACAGTAGATGATGTTGGCCCTGCTGCACCTGTGTCGCTTTGTGTTCATCTAGACCATCTGTAAATACATGGTCTAATTGGGCCTTGTGTAGGCTACAGGAAACATCCCACAGGCCAGAACTTCTACTTTTGTTTGAATGCAACTCTACAATTTTTGCCTCTTCATAAACCTTAATGACTCTGTTGTGGAGAGCAGGGCATTGATACAATCAGGCGCTTACGATGATGTGCTTGGTTTGTAGCAATTGGTCAGCAGCTTGCAGCTAATTTGTCTTTTCACGACTGAGCGCTCTCTCGGGCCTGATCGAATAATCGATATCTACATGGTTGCAATCTGCTCTTGACATGAAAAAACAGCTAAGATCAAGAAAGAGAAATACCTTTGAGGTAAATTAGTTTGAAAAAAATGCATTGTAGCAGACGTTTGAGCCATGTCATAAACCCAAAGAAAGCGCATTTTACACAAGGACGTGGGTGAAGGCCACCAGCGACACATTTGGCCCTTAGATGAAGGTGTAATATTGTAAAAATAAAGAGCATCACTGGTGCATGCTGTTGTTCTTGTGGTTTCATGTGGTGTATGGAGAACTTGAAGATGGGTAGTCAAGGCAACAGGCATCCTACTTGCAGATTCAGGGGCTCTTTTAAGTACCTCAGAAAGTTTATGTTTTTAATGTTTCACACCCTGGCATTTTTACCCAGTACATAAGATAACTGTAGTTCAGTTAAATGCACTTAGGATTACTTTGAAAACTGCCTAAGGCCTGATGTGAAATGGATCTCTCTTGTAATGATAGAATACATTTAAAACATAAGAAATCAATATCATGTATTTTTGTTGAGTACAAGTTTCCCCTCTTGCATTTGAGCTAAAGTGAATTAGGGAATAGGATTCTTGCAATCATATTTGTCTACTAATATTATCAAGCTAATCCTGTTAAGAAGTAGAGAAAAAAGAAATGAAATGGCATGAAAGTGCTGGTGTGTGAAACACAGACCTATGGCTTTGGGTGCATGGAAAGCACAGAGATGATCAATTTTATGACCATCTGAATATTAATGATGTTTTGTTTGATGATTCCATGAATCATTTAATGACGAGCTGATCATTGTGACAGTCAGCCCCGACATTCTGGATCAGATACAGTTCTGACATCTGGGAAAAACATACAAATGTAAACATTTTTTTTTCTTTTTGCAAATTATTAAAATGCATAATTATGCGCTGGAAGGGGATAAAAGGGGAGCTTTTAAAGCAAGGAAAGCAGTGTAATAAACACCATAATGAGTAGCTGCTGCAAAGGGGCTGCATAACATTTGTATTTATACATTTATTATGATGCGTTGTTACTTTTCGGTGGCGGTTACAGTCGGGATGTGTGTATATGTGTGTGTGAGAGAGAGAGAGAGAAAGAGAGAGAGACTGTGGGACGTGCAGAGCGTCTGAAAAAATCTATTTTTAGCATACATTCCCTTATGAGCTTTCTTAATAGCTGCTTTAAGAGTTCTCAGAGCTATGTTTTTAATAAAGACTGATGTTGACCTAATCCTCGGACCTTGTAGATATTAAGATTCATGCCAGATTTGCGGCAATATCTGTGTGGCGTTGTGTCCTCATATAAATTTATCCTGGTTGGCAAGGCAAATGCCATGTAAAATATAAGTGTAAGTGTATTTCATATCTAGTACAACACCAAATGTAATGAAAGGGAAAAAAAAACCTTGAGCTTTACATGAAATATGCATTGACTTAGACCAAATATGTGCTGCAAATGTTTAATAGCAAGTGCTCATCAAGCTCAGCTAAACACAGTAATGTGGAATAGGGCACTGGACAGTAAAAACACAAGATGGTGAGTGAGCAGGTTGCCACAGTAACCGTGTTTCTAGGAGCGCATGCATCGTCGCTGCATAGGAGAGGAGATGTTAAGGACGGGCATGGAACCTTTCGAAAAACACTCTCTTTATCAAACTGTAAATAAATTATTGTGTAAAATGCAGCCAAAAAAAAAAAAAAAGAAACAAAAAATCAAAATCATCGTGGTCATTTAATGTGACAAGTAACAAAGATTTCCTTATTTGTTTTCTACAGACAATACAGGCTTGTGTTGTGACTGCGAGAGTCACAGCCTCGTGCATATCATGCTTGAGAAAAATAATGAACACTTTCTCTTTGGTCTTATCACAATAAGGGAAAGAGCCCAATCATTTCTAAATTTAGTGAGTCTGCTGATGCTTGCAGCCATTTTTGCTTCAAGATGTGTGACTTTCCCTTAAGCAAAGCTCAACTGCATACTGTTATATTGTTAGTTAGAAATATACATTTAATGGTTAGAAACGTAGAAGATTATTTTGAACCACATTTTTGCTCTTGTTCACAATCTGGGTGTTATGTTCATCAACTTGAGTGGTCGAGTTTTTTTGTCTGATGCACATTGATTATTGTACACAGAATGTGCATTGCAGTCAAATTTCAGGAGTCAATAATCATTCCTTTATATCTTAATTGCTAAATTACTGCATGCGAGCATCATTTGTTATCTCATTTGTAATGCTGTGCTGCTGCCTTATGATGGATTGGATGAATCTCTGCATTAACCTTAGGTCTAAATCCCACTGGCGGTTGCATTAAAATAACTCAGCATGCTTTAAAATGTGAGATTCTGTTTGTGTTTGTATAAATCTAACATACCTGCATCATGAAGCGTAGAGTGGGAATCTGGTAGCACTTTGAACTTAATGGTTCTGCTGCAGCACTTGTGACCCAGCTTTACATTTCAGAATTTTGTGGCCATTTTTGTGGCCTGACCCAGATGTTAAGTTGAACCTGTGAAGAAAATGGCAGCTAAGTCACCAGAAAGACTACAGGCCAAAATCTCAAAGTCTCATCTTTGAAGTAGAAAGCCCAAGTCAGCTGGTCATGTACTCTAGTGATAGAAGATTCATATTTTGTGGTTTAAATTCAGTCCTGGGAATACTTGCATGTATGTGTTAGGCTAATACCGTAAAGCTACTGCACTGTGCACTTATTTGACCTCTTTTCTCTTTCTCTCTCTTTTTTTCTCTTCCCCCTACAGTGAACAGCAACAGACTCTACCGAGGCAACACTTCCAAGACCAAATCCTCCCAATTTTTACAATTTCTATTCACTTAATTGTCATGAGAACTAAAAATTCATGGTTCCATCAAATGACATGTTGAAGAGTTCATCTCATTTTATAGTCAAAGAAGCATGAGCAAAGTAAAATAAGAATCTATTATATAGCATCGCTACACCCCTTTCCTCTCAATTTTTTAAGGACTGCTTGAAGGCATAAACAGAATACGAACGTAAAATATGAACATCAAGACAAGCACTTAAATTCCCTTGTCTGGAGGTGACTTATCAACATCAGAGCAATAGGGGTGGGTCATGACTCAGTTGCCATGCGTGTTGTCATGGTGACCAGCCCCTGTACCCCTTCCCCCCTCCTCTGGTTGGTCCAGCTTTTGTTGTGGTTTCACAACCATGGACCTCAGCTGACAGAGGCAGCACCCCCATGCCCCACCCCTTGTACCTGCTCCAATCAGGCAAGCCGTGTCATCTGTACGAGGAAAAGTTTAGACCAAGTCCCAGACAGTATTTCAGACAAAACAAGATACCTCAATCTACAAGAGAACTCCATCCAGGTAAGAGGCTGTACATCCACACTGAAAGCTTATATTGCATTTTAACAGTAGTGATTCTGACGTTGCTGCAACATACCCCCATGTTTTTGTTTCCACACTAGGTGATCAAGTCTGACACATTTAAGCACCTGAGGCATTTGGAAATCCTCCAGCTCTCTAAGAACCACATTCGAGAGATTGAGGTGGGAGCTTTTAATGGCCTTCCCAACCTCAACACGCTGGAGCTTTTTGACAACCGTCTCACAGTGGTACCATCACTAGCCTTTGAGTACCTTAGCAAGCTACGGGAACTATGGCTACGAAACAACCCTATTGAGACACTGCCGGCATTTGCCTTTCACCGCGTTCCCTCTTTACGCCGCCTCGATCTAGGTGAATTAAGGAAACTGGGTTTCATCTCAGAGGCTGCCTTTGAAGGTCTGGTTAACTTGCGCTTCTTAAATCTGGGTATGTGTGGCTTAAAGGACATCCCTAACCTCACCCCACTAGTGAAACTAGAGGAGCTGGAGCTATCAGGAAACCAGCTGGGAATAGTCCGACCTGGGTCCTTCCAGGGTCTAGTGTCACTCCGCAAGCTGTGGCTAATGCACTCCAGAGTGTCAGTCATTGAACGCAATGCTTTTGATGACCTCAAAAACTTGGAGGAGCTCAACCTCTCTCACAATTCCCTGCATTCCCTCCCACATGATCTCTTCACTCCTTTGCACCAGTTAGAGAGGGTACATCTAAACCATAACCCCTGGGTTTGCAACTGTGATGTTCTGTGGCTCAGCTGGTGGCTGAAAGAAACTGTTCCCAGCAATACCACATGTTGCGCTCGCTGCCATGCTCCCCCAGGTCTAAAGGGCAAGTACATTGGGGAACTGGACCAGAGCCACTTTACCTGCTATGCCCCAGTGATTGTTGAGCCACCGACTGACCTCAATGTCACTGAGGGCATGGCTGCTGAGCTGAAATGTCGCACTGGAACCTCAATGACTTCAGTGAATTGGTTCACTCCAAATGGCACTCTGATGACCCATGGATCATACCGAGTTAGGATCTCAGTGCTTCATGACGGAACACTGAACTTCACAAATGTGACCGTGCAAGACACTGGGCAGTATACATGCATGGTAACCAACTCTGCCGGAAACACCACTGCAACCGCTGTACTCAATGTGTCTGCTTCAGATCCCAACAACAGCTACAGTTATTTCACCACTGTCACTGTGGAAACAGTGGACTCGCATCAAGGGGAGAAAGAAGCAAGACAGGATGTTAATGAGACTATCATCGAATTCCCAGGTCCGACTCCTCATGGAGGGGTGGTAGACGGCCGTTCTGGCATCACTGTTTCGCCTTCTCCTGCTTCTTTTTCCTCACTGTCCCCACGAGCCAATAGAGGACCTGATGGTGCAGTTACTGTGTCTATAATGGATGTGACTAATATTCCAGGTCTGGATGATGTAATGAAAACAACTAAGATCATCATTGGTTGCTTTGTGGCCATTACTTTTATGGCAGCTGTAATGTTGGTGGTTTTCTATAAACTCAGAAAGCAGCACCAGTTACACAAGCACCATGGCCCTGCCAGAGCCATTGAGATTGTCAATGTAGAAGATGAGCTCGGAGCAGGGGCTGGCAGCGGCATTTCAGGTGGTTCAACCATGAATTCTGGCAGTGGCGGAGAAGGAACGTTAAGGATACATCACCCTGAAATTGTCAACATTCCCAGCATTGGCCGTACAGATACTCTCAACCATTACTACAAGACCCATCATTTCAACAACAATGTGATGGGTCTAAGTATTGGTACTGACGGGTTGGGACCAGGAGGCATCCTCAGTAGCAAGAACCAGCCGGGCCAGGACATCCCAATCTCCTGTACCTCAGTCCCAATCTCTACATCTAATTTGCTCACAACATCAGGCAATGGCACCAACACCAACCCCAGTTCTATGTCGCCACCTCTGCCAATGTCTCTCCCCATGCCTACTATGGGCTTACATGGATCGATCAAGGGTTTCATGGGCCAGAACCAGAATCCCCAAATGGAGCCTCTTCTCTTTAAGGGAAGCTCGAAGGAAAATGTCCAAGAGACTCAGATCTAAAAACAAAGTGAGGGTATGGAGAGAGAGTGAGCAAGAGTCAAAGACAGAGAGGGGATTGATGTTGGGTTTATGCGCCGAATGATAAGACACTAGAGTGCATTGACATTACACCAGGAGAGAGGATAGACTGACACGGCAATACAAACACGTAGACTTATCCGTGACAGTGTACTGAGCCAAGGATTGGACCACAATGGGCCACTTGTGTTTGTAGTAACGATCATGGCCATGGAGATCAAGAAATGGACATTGCTACAATGTAAATCTGTGCCAAAGCAAATGTTTTTTGCAGTTTCTACAAGCTCTGTTCTCATAAGGAAAAACTAGCCTTTCAGAGGAATCAGTCCCAAAATTGTTGTTGGCCAACAGAGATGAAAGACATGCACAGCACTTACCACACTGAAGATTAACAATATTACAGAACAAAATTCAAGAGACATTTTTCTTCCACACAAAACAACAAGCCACACTCTCTCTCAAGAGACTCAATAGACTCCTTCAAGGTGACAATTATGTAGGCATAAATAGAAGGACAAAAAGGTACAGTGCAGTACAAACTACTGTGAAAAATCCACAAATTATATAAATATATTTTCATTTAAATATGTATCATTGCAGACTCCAATGCAGAGATATTTTGGGGTGGATGTATAAGCTGGTATAGTTTGTTTCTTTGTTAATAATCAGGGGTGGCAATGGTGGAGGTTGGTTATGATACATGTTTTAAGTTTGGCTACTTCTCAGAAACATAAGGGCTCAATTGCAACACTCATTGTGAATCTTTGAATTGGCTTTGTGACATAAAGTCCATTTAGGTTGTAGAACAGTAAATGCAGATCTCTGTTTGACAAACTTTTGTCTGTTGCTTCAGTAATAATCATTACAAACTTTTGTGTTCTGAGAGTGTATTACGTATTTTGTAAAAGCCAGGTACTTGGTATTTGAATTGACAATTCTGATACTTAAATGCCAGCATCAAATAATGGTAAAATAATGTTTCACAAAGACGGAAAGGTATTCCAATGCAAAGACCTGTATGGGTAAAATAAAGTGTTGACAGTGTGTTATTTGAATTAGCTCAGTAGCCAGATATTTGCTTTTAGAAAGGAATTTGATATGACCTCCTTGCTCGTGGTTACCATAATCATGCCATAAAATGCTGTCATAAGGATGACTAGACATCAATCTGCAGCAGCAGCATTCAAGAAGGGATTAAACATCCATCTAAGGATGATTGGAATGGAAATGTACAGTATATTAATAATAATAATATCTGGTTGTATGACAATTGTAAGATCCACATTTTTACAGTGTAACTTTCATATGTTAAATGCCATTTACGCTTCTTGCGTTTCAACTATGTATTTCTTTATTTTTGTTAGTTTGATATAATGTGTACAGTTGTCTAGCCATGTATCATTACGTGTGAAATAAATCAATCATATATTGGGTTGTGGCGGGTCAATATGGGAACCACATACTGTAAGTAACATTTGTAGAGTGAGACATTATGCAGGCTTCTGTGCTAAACCTGGATTGAATGTATGGTTTGTGGTTTAGCCGTTAGTCATTGTGGTAATGATAGGTGCCATCTGCTCTATTAACATGCTCAGACAGGCTTTTAGCCACTCTCCTATAGATGATCTACAAACACTGCTACTGGTTTTGCAAAATGAGTGTTTTTAACAGAACTAGATGATCTTGTTGTTAACAAAGGCACTTTGGTCTCACATTAGTCCTCACTGTGCTTCTCTCATGTTGTTGCTTTAACAGTACAACAGTTTTTCTAATCGTTTGAAATGGCTGATGGATTGAGGAAAGAAATACAATTAACTTTTCTTTTCTTTTTTTTGATACAGACCATATTTATCAAGCAGGAACCTAAAATGTTTGTTGCAATTGAGCAGGAGCTGGAAATACAACCAGTTATTCCAGATAAATGTACCTGAGATAGTATTATCAATGAAATCATATCAACAAGGTTTCTGACCTTAATGCAGCTCTTTACGGGATTTTTGCTGGTTTTTTTTGTTGCACCCCTCCCTCAGACCTGCATAGGGGCTGTTTTATGTGAGTGATGATGGTTTTTTCTTATCAGCAATGAGCCTACACTTATTGGAAGAAAAGGACCACTGAGGAATAGTAATAATGATGATGATAACATGATTTACGATATCAGACAAGAACCCACCCAGATTGTACTGTCACAGAGGTTAATGTAACTCTATGAAAGGAACATCTTCTACATCAATGCACACCAAGTTCATACCGGTTAAACCTATAGATATCTAAATCATTTTTTTTTTTTTTTTTTTTTTTACAATGCTGTATGTCTGATTAAACGGGAAGTACAAAATGTAAAAACCAATCAAATAACTCAGGTGGTCTAAATTGCAGCCATGTATTTTCTCTACTTGGTGTCACTGTTTTTGGGATGTTAATCTGATTCAAAACTGTTATATTGTAGTAAATGTAAATGTTTTGCAACCCAACAGACAGATCTAGTGGGCAGGGTTCAACTGTAGCCCCACTGAGACACAAATAGAATATAAATGAAGGCTAACGACACAACATATGGCCGCTCCCTTGATGTGCTACATTTGGTGGCTCTGTCGTCAGATTTCAAAGAGCATACTAGATACCTCCTCGTGGGCTGCGTGTGAGGGTTCATTTCTGCATATCTTACATGAATGCTTCTGTAGCAGTATTTAATAATGATATTTCATCTAACCAGCACAGAAATGTTCCTTTCATACCTCTGGACATCCATAACATGCAACAGGGTTATCATTATTATTATTAACATTTGGAGGCACTGCAGAAGGGCTTTGTTGCATCTTAGTATAGCGGCTGCCATTGTACATATAGAGCTTGATGCTGTTTAAAAGGAGGTACATTCGAGCAATGTAACCATCACATGACCCCTTTTAAAGAAGACGACAAGCTTGAGACTGGAATCTGAATATGTGCATATTCGGAAACTGTACCTCACTGTATAATATTGTGTCAATTGATGCAGTTTGGCTACAGATGGAGTACTGGCATATGTTTATCCTCTGCACCACCCGTCGCTTACAATGGATGCTGCAGCCCAGATGACATTTCTTGGTTTGTCAGAAGCAAACATCCTTAATTAATGGATTATTGTATCTGACATGACACCAAATTGCAAGACAAGAAAATGGACTGACCTTTTGGTCCTTTAAAGGTAAGCTGTTCTGTTTGATAAAACAATATAAAAAGGAAAAAGGAGCCTGGTGTGTTTGAAATCTTTTTTAAAGAAAGGCAGAACAGTGTTAAGCATAGAAAAATTTAGATTTCTTAAATGCAAAACAATAAAAAATGTCATTTTGTTTTTTTTAAATCTTTTTTTCCAAGTTGTTGGTTGTATCTCGGTATGTGATATTATCAATTTGGGTTTTTATGTATTGTCATTAAATGTCATTTTTTCACACATTCATCCAGGTACACAGTGTTGCGAAGAGTGTATTTCTTCAATTATAGCAAAATTAACGTGCTGTGCTCGCACTTCACTGATGTTCATACATTATATCACTGTTTATTACTTATGTGACTTCAATTTTTGCCGCTGTAAGAAGTTATTCTGCTGTTAGAAACATATACCACGTTCATTCTTTGTTGTGACTTTATCTTGCAGAGCACCTCAACTAACTAAAAGAGAAATGACTTAACAACTTCAAAATGACAATGTTTCAAATAAGTTATAGTGTGAAATTTATAAAAACAAATGAAAAAAGTCTTAACAATAATTGTGTTTATACTGTTTTCTTTTTATTTCAGTTTATTTGTTTTACATCAAATTAACAAGGAAACAAGAAAAAGGCTTAAATAAGGTTGCGGTAGTAACAGTGCAAGTCTATAATTGTCCGGTACTGTATGTACACACATTGTGACAGCTGGTAACCTGTGATAAAAGTCTAAAAGTCCAAACAAATGCTATGATGTTACAGAAAATACATAGTTGTATTTTGCCCGCTGTTTAATAACCTGTCAGTGTACGTTTCAGCAATTTGCTGAAGCTGCAAATACATGAATTGGATTTTTATCTTTTTTTTTTTTTTTTTTTTACCTGAAAAACATTTGTCATCATTTAAAAGAAAGGACGCATTGACCTTATTATATACATACTTTAAGAGCATTATAATACTGTTTATTTAAACGGTAGAGGTGGGCTTACAGCCTTCCTTTCCTGTTTGAAATAATGAATTAGTTGACTAATTGATTTGGAAGGGTAGCCGTAGAAGTACAGTCATATTAATCTCACAAATCTAACACAACAGTATTCCATGCTGTAATCACTACTGCATGGTAAGTACCTAAATAAATCAAATGGTCCTTCATGTTGCATTAGCGTAACTGTACATTATCCTGACATTACTTAATTACATTACATTATTAGCATATGTTGAGAATTTGCTCATTTGTCGAATAGGTAAAATCGGTGAACTTTTCATGGAATGCGATTAGAAAGACACCTCACTGGATTAAAGTTTGCTGTGGCGATTTGTCCAGATGAAGCGTGTACTACTGAAATGTTCTCATGCAGGACAAACATCAGTGAGACACAAGGGTCTGGTCAGTAGTGTAAAATCACCCGTGGGTTTACAAAAAAATAACTTTAATCACTTGCTTGTATTGTGTTTTCTTCTTCCATTTATTTGCATGTGGCAGGTTTAATATTTGTAATTTTTTTTCAACACTGTCGGACGAGGGGAATTTGTAGAGACTATCGCAGATGTTCACAGTGCAGACTGAATCCAACCCACATCACAAGACAACAACCTCAAGGGATTCATGTAATAACAAATGCATCAGCCATGCAACGCTAACAGTGAATTTGAATAATATGTTTAGATAAAATGTTTGAGCCCTACAGCACCGAGACTGTATTTGAAATGTCTTAAGGGGCGCTATGTAAAGTAATTTTCCTGAATGTAATTGTACTTGGCTTGCACTTTGGTCTCCAGAGATCTCAGTCCCCATGAGATTTCTTGGACATTGTGTTAAAGGGGCCATGCGCACTGAAACAGCGATTGAAAAGGCAGCTACAGATAGTTATATTTTTAGTATTTTCTAGAGCCCATAACCCAGAGCAAAGGAAAGCTATTGAACCAAATTTTCTGGAACACCTTGAGGTGACTCATTTTCAAGCAGATTATTAATAGCTGTTTTTTTTTTTTTCAGCTTTATGCTGTTTCTCAGTTTGGGTTAATAGTAAGCAAACATATGGCACATGCTTAGAAAAGACTTGAATATGTTGCTTTTTTTCCCCCCGTTTTGCAGTGTTTGTCTTGAAAGTTGAAAGAATGTACAGTGGGGGGTGTGAAAGTGAGAGAATCGTGTGAATGCAGAAAAGAATAACATTAATATGCACTGAAGATGAAAGCAGAACGCTAAAATGCAAATACATTTAGAACGTTCTGTGATCTTTGCATGAATATAATATGATGGAGTAAGGTAATTTTTAAATAGAAAAGGAAAAAGGAATTTTAAAATGGCACTTACAGCCCTTGCAGCAAGAAATAACTGTATCCACACGAGGTTTGTTTACCAACATAAATTCTCTCTTGTAATTTTAAACTATGCTGTATGAAAAAGAGGAACACTTGATCTCCTTCAAAATGTAACTATGTCCCTGTGCATCAACGTCTCCTTTTGTACGGGTATGGTGCAGTCATTTAAATCCATTGTGCCTGCACTACACTGTCTTTTCCCTTCAAATTCAATAACCTCCCAGCTGTATGTTTCTCCAGGGAATCCCTCAGCTCCCCTGGCCCACAGACAGACTGCAGAGTCTGTGGGGAACCTGACACAACATAAACTCCACTGTGAAGCAGAGGTGTCAGAGTCTGTGGGCTGCATCTCTGCTGATCGAGGAACCATGAAATTGTGAAAGCCTTTTATTTCTTCACACTTTGGAGGCTGCAGAAAAAAAAACGAAAAAAAAAAAAAAAAAACATGTGTGTTTAACACAAGAGTAGTGTGTTCGATGCGAGTGTGTGGGTTGCAGTCATTGCAAAAAACTAAGTATAGATTGCGTGGCCTATTTAGGCATTTCTTATATGAGGGTGGACTGCACAGTATCGTTAGCAGGCTTAGCTTCCACTCAGAATCCCAAGTATTGTGGAAAATATGAGGAAAAGATGACAGTGACCCAGTTGGACTTAATTTGTGCAAGATGGATAAAAGGAAAACAGAAGCCTTTTGAATTACAAATTTTGTCTTTGTTTAAAGATTCTGTTTTTTGACTCTTATTGTATGAAACTATGTTGGTGTATTATGAGCTCACTACAGCTGTTCTCAGTGGACTTTCTCATACTGTACTGAACATACTTTGCTTTTGTTTAAGTCTATATTTAGATACCCGCTGTTTTCCCAGAATCACTAAGAGCAATACAGCCGATCTTTTGGCTGGTACTGAACATTTTATTTCCTCATTCGCCCAAAGATCTCAATTAATAATCCAGAGAGGGTGGATACACAGACGTATAGTTTGGGTACACATGTATAGTGAACCAGGGCACTTTGCACGTACGCAGGAGCCCTCGTAACCTCAGACACTTCCTCACCTCCTCTGGGGATAAAACACTCAACCTGACCAACAAGGCATGTCACCCGGAAGAAAAAAACCTCTGTTTGTTTCTCTTCCCTCTAAATGCGGCTAAAGTGGGTGTGGAATAGAGTCACTCATGTGTGTATGGGGAAGACGTAGGATCCATTATATCTGGTTTCCACATTGAACATTTTCCGCGCAGGTTTTTCTCATGCCCAACGACTGTGAGAGCTACTATCTTTACCTTTCAATTCATGTATTGTTCATGTGCTGTAGCACATGCTAAGATGACACGAGACGATACCGTTTCAACCTTCAGGTTCATGTCGAATCTCTCAATCCTTAAACTACATGAAAATCTGACAGTCTAGTGAAACGGTATCTCTAATACAACAGTGCACAATGTGCCACTTTATAATCCATTCTTGTCATGCTACATATTGCCAAAAATAACTAAAAGGAAAGGATTTTAGTCTCCCTAATAATGCACGTAGGCGTACGCTGCAGGATATGATGTAAAGTAGTTAGTGTCCTATAAATATTTTGTTTCCAACATAAACAGATTCTTTCCGTGTAATTACTTGTTGAGGGTATGTAGCAAATTGTTCCCCAGCCATACACACCTACTCACAACAAGCACACTTTTTAGGCACTCTGCTGATGTTGTTATTAGATTATTACACTTACTTGAGTATTGATTTACCATAACTGCAGATAGGAGCAATGTTTTTACTTTGCTGGTGAATGCTGTGGCTTCTAATGGCACTCTGGTTTATTGCAGCTTTTACTTATCTTATTGATGCTCTTTTTAGTGCTCCCAACCCTGGTATGGTGAAGTCACTCTACAGTAGATAAGGAAATCCCCTAAATGCTTAAATTAAAAACTCAGATTCTGTAATATTAAAGAGTGTTTTTATTTTAATGTGATATCATCATACAATGCGATCGTGTATCAGATAATGGCTTATAGCTGGAAAATCCCTGGAAAATCCTCATGAAAATATCTATTTTGCTCTGCTACTGTACTCATTTCAGCAGTCTTTGATTTTATACAAATAATTGTTCTTTTCAGTAATCTTCAAGTAATTTAAAAACCTATCCTAGTGCTTTGGGATTGTCCAGACACACACAACACATAATACATCAAGCTACATTGTCAAAGAAAGGGGAAAAACATGGACATTTCTCGCATGAAATATCACAATAGCAAAGCATTCATGTTTTTTTTATTTTTCACATGCCCTTTCTCACATCTTGCTTATTCTCCTTTTGTCCTAAAGAAGGACATTTCTGTCCCATAGGGGATCACAATATTGACGTCTAGAGATGAGTTATTGATTGAGAGAGGAGGACAGCGAGACAGCTGACATGCAGCCGCTTGCTCCAGGTAACAGCATAAGCATTTATACATGTATGCTGCATGTATGAAGGAATATTCATTTCAGCGTGGGCTGATATTAATCTATTGAGTTTTGTACTCATGTCAACCGGACAAAGAGATTGAGGAAAGAGGAAGTTGTGGGCGCTCGTCTTCTCTAAAGGCCACTTGAGCTTTGCTGCTTGCTGCACGTCTTTACATGTTGGGGAAATTGATGCAACTCTGCTTTGTTCTAATGTCTTGCGATATATATGAAGAGATAATGAGATTGCGTCCCGTTCTGATTAAATGGGATGATGACATCGATATGAAATAGCTCTGGCCTTCCCATTGCTTCCATATAAATGCATCTTCTTGTCTTGTGGGTCATTTGACCTGCATTGGTTTGCACTGATTAAATCACTGGAAAATAAGTACACAGCAGTTCAGCCCCAAAACTGCCTCTAACATGTTAATGCACCAGCGGGAGTCTAGTCTGCTTCCTTATCTTCCTGAATGATGTTTAAGAAAGGACTGAAATTGGATGCAGGTTCTGCAGAGCTGGTCAATGTCACCGGGAAAAAAAAAAAAAAAGAAGAGTCAAATGGCTGAGCGGAGACAGTTATCATGTATCATTTTCTGGAGGATATCAATGACCATAGCAACATACAGAGCACACACATTCCCACTGGCAATTATGCAAATGTGGATGTGACATGTGAGTCTGAGCCCAGTATGCGACAAGAGGGGAATTCACCAACACTTGGCTGCTCTGCTGCTGCTACCATTAGCATTAGCATTGTTCACACATACGCTCATCTTAGGCTGCTTGCACCGCCTT
>JAPQRN010000012.1:7929668-7986717 GCA_037367275.1 Coranthus polyacanthus
TTCTTTCTTTCTTTCTTTCTTTCTTTCTTTCTTTCTTTCTTTCTTTCTTTCTTTCTTTCTTTCTTTCTTTCTTTCCTCCTTCCTTCCTTCCTTCCTTCCTTCCTTCCTTCCTTCCTTCCTTCCTTCCTTCCTTCCTTCTCTCTCCAGTGTCACCTAATCCAGTTGTCGTAAGTGCTCCCACGCCCCAACATGTGAAATGAAGTTCCTGTGTGGCCTGACACGGTCTTTAATGACTGTAACCTCGTACACTAAATTAATGAGCATGACTCATGTTGGTGATATCACTGCCATGGCCTTGTAATATGCTGTAACATGTGCAGTAATCTTGCCCCTGGGCTTCATGCACAGTACAGTTGGCAGCATGCATGTTGGTGCAGCATGCCCATGGGCTGCAAACTCAGCATACTGTCATTATGGGGATACCATTTCCTTTTTCCTCCCCTCTGTTTTTCTCTCTCACTGCTTTTCTTTTTCTTCTTCTTTCTTCCACCCTTACTTTCAGTCCATTTCTCCTCCTTTCGCTCTCAAATAACACACAATTACAACAAATATAACAACTCTTCTCAGTACCTGTCATTGGCGATTTGTCGCCCAAGTCTCAGTCAACTTGTACCGTACCATCCCCTGCGCTGCCATGTCTATTTTAATTTGACAAAAGGGGGTGAAAAAGAAGCATTCTCTGCATCACAGGAACATCCAACCTTATCAGCGTGATTTACTGTGTGCAAAAACCTGACACAGGGTGACAGAGAGATATAGATGAGCGAAGGCTGATGTCAGAAGCGATCACAGCGAGACAGATCTCCCACCCCCCCTCCCTCTCTCATCCATTTGGATCTCTTCTGACTCCCTTCCTCCTCATGTTAAGGGAATACCTCAGTTGACTTGGGATAAACACAGCTCACTCACAACACACTGCTGCTTTGCTGGCTGCATTTATTTAGCATCTTTATTAAACCACAAAAGGAACCAAATTATGTGCATGTTCACTTTGGAAATGCAAATGCACTGCTTGTGGGTTTATAAGTACATTCTTTCTATAAAAAAAACAAACAAACTAAGCATGAATGTGCCACAGGAGACAGAACACTGCAGACAGTGGTGTCAGTGAAAATTCTAATGTATGCATGCAATTTAATACCATGTTACCTCTTTGTCTTCGTGCAGATGTATGTGCGGAGCACTGACTACGACCGCACTCTGATGAGTGCTGAGGCCTGCCTAGCTGGGATGTTCCCCCCAACCAGACGTCCCCCTCCAATCATGCCCCAGTTACTGTGGCGGCCTGTTCCAGTGCACACCATCCCTAGGGCCCAGGACAAGGTGGGCTGCTGAGCTACATAAATATTTCCTTTCACACAGCAGCCAAAGTTGAGTTGAAGTAATTGGAGTCCCACTTTGTAGATCCATGTCGCTGTGTCTGTTCACCTCAGCTGTGAACCTGAACAGCTGAAATTCCTCACCATTTTAAAGTGTGAAATGAACATGTAATTGTGCCCAGAAGATTTGCGGCACCTGCAGTAAATGTGCATTACTGACACTGTTGCTTTGCGCTGTTGTTTTCGATTTTTTTTAAGCTGTTGAAATCTCCAGGGAAAGACTGTCCAAGGTTCAGAGCATTGATGACGGAGACCTTTGAGAGTGAGCCTTACCAGAGGTTTCTCAGGGCTCACCAGGTATAAGGCAAACCTTAAAATACACTGTGCTATTAACTTATTTTCATGCTCAGCTAATTCTCAGTGATGCCAATGTAGCTGATCACTTTGCAACACCACTTTATCATGAGTCATGTACTGCTGAAAACTTTTGTGAATCTCGTTTTATATAACACAATTATAAAATCAGATTTGCTGTAAATAACACTTCTCCTGTTCTCTTTTTTTCTGTTTATCTGTGCATTGGTTGTTATATTAACTAACGCTGAGAAAAGCACATTTCTGTGAAAAAGTGAAATATATACTTCACAGTTGCTGGTGCCAACGTTATCAGCACCTCCACTGGACGTGTTAGTTATGCTGTAGACATCGTGTCCTCTCAGTGATTTTCTCAGGCACGGTGACTCCAGTGCCTACAAAAAGCTGCACAGTGCAATTTCTCTCACATTCTCAGAGACACTAATTAACAGTTGGATTGAATTAGATTAAGAATTACAATGAAAAGGTTTTAATTAAACCGAGTCCCATGTGCTGCCTATTAAGGTGGTGTCTGAGATCAGGACGGAGGCTCCTGCACTGAATTTTAACACCCTCTGCTGGAGGCACACTACCTGCAAGTTATATGCAAGAGCTGAGATAGGGCCATTTTTCACTCACTGTTGGTGGTTAAACTCACCAATCAGTGAAATATATTAATCAAAATAAATCAAGTATAGCTACAGCGTGCAGAATTAAATTTCACACAAAGAGAACAAAGAGTAAAAAGTGAAATGTAATTGTCTTTCTTCCGTGCAGTATTTTGTGGAGGGTCTGTCCAACCACACTGGCTACCCTGTTTCCAAACTGGTCGGCAAAAAAATATGGCGGGTCTACGACACTCTAACATGTCAGGTAAACATGATGTTTCACAGCAAGCACACGTGCGTTGCCATATAAGTGAATACTATAAAGCCTGTAAAATACCTGCATTGTGTGTTTAACAAATGGTTCAATTACTGATACAAACATCAGCTGCAGAGCAAAGAGAATAAAACATAAGGGGGAAAGAGCGTGTTTTCTCCAACACATCTGCAGAGGCAGAGGGGGAGGGGGTGCATAGGGAAATCATTTCTATACATGCAGTATTACATGAAAAGGACAACATATTGAAATGATAATTAAAGCATTATGAGATGGGTGGATTCTAGGCCAGGTTGAATATGCTCATTCACACTTGCAAAATGAACATCTGTTATCTTCAGAAGCGCGCTAAAAATAGCCAGGATAATAGAAATGATGAAATACAGCCGTTTAAACTCCCTTTGTTGCCATTCATGTGTTGTGTAATGTGATTATAGGCATGATGCTGGGTAATGGGTATTATTTTCTTGTGCAGAGGATCCATAACTTGACTCTCCCACGCTGGGTCACCCAAGATGTTCTGGACACCCTGAAGAAAATAGCATCCTTTGAGGTTATGTACAGCATCCTCAGTCACAAGAGAAAAGAGAAGGCCAGGCTCTCGGGAGGTGAGCCTTCACATTAGAGGCAATTAATTTAAAGCACTATTCTGAGAACAAATGTTATTAGAGTAGAAACTCAAATAAACTCGGCATATCTAATGTTGTGACTGCTGGCCGAGACTTTGTTTATGCTTCAGCTAGTGAAAAGTGCTGGGTCAGGTTTCCCAAAAGCATATTAGCACATATTAGCTAATGGAACAAAGATGATTACAGCGCTAAGACAAGCTGCTCAATAAGGTCAAAAGAATTGTTTTACTGCCTGGGAAAATTTCATTTTCACTGTTGACACTATGCTAATTTGCCAGGGGTTCTGCTGAATGCCATCTTGAGGAATTTCTCCAAGGCTGTAGAGCAAGGGAGCCCTCTCAAATTTATTATGTACTCAGCTGTAAGTTAACTGTTTGGGCACATACACAAATCACACAGTTTGCAATCTATTGTGCAAAGCAATGTTTTACACACTGTTACTGCTTGTATATTACTGCTGTGATGTTTCCTTCTCTTTCCAGCATGATTCTACACTCATCACGCTCCAGGCTGCTCTGGACGTCTACAACGGCCTTCTTCCTCCTTACGCTGCCTGTCAACTCTTTGAATTCTACCAAGAGTATGATGGGTAATGACTGCTTTCCAGCTGTGTACTTTTTCCTTTTTTAACACTATATAGGTCAGGTGTCCAAATCACTCCACATTTTAATCATTGTATTCCACTGTTGCACCGCTGCATCAAGCCATTCAATTCCATTTTTGTTTTGATTAGATGGAAATCTGGCAGCGATCCAGGACTGCAATGGCCAAATTAGCACATGATACAAACCCATTTACATAACACTTAGCACAAATGTGTGTCATCTCATTGTGTTGACCCTAATAATTCCCCAGATCCTATTCACTGGAGCTGTATTACCGCAACGACTCCTGGCGCGACCCCTACCCCAATCCTGTGCCAGGATGTAATGGGCTTAACCCCTGCCCTTTGTCGTTGTTCACTGATCTGGTGCGGGATGTGATGGTCGCTGACTGGGAGGTGGAGTGTGGCTTCAGAACAAGATGGTCAAGCACAGGTACAGAAGAATGATTACGAGTATAGTCATGACATGTATTTTTATTTCCACACTATAATTTTGTCAAGGTTTCGAGACATTTTTTCCTCCTGTATCCAATTTAGTGTCTAGTTTTGTGGACTTTCGACACAAACTGCTTTATAAATAAGAGGGATTTTTGAAAATGTTTCACTTTGACTTGAACATAAACATGGTTTTTGTTTCCCACAGGTGTCATAACGGCTCTTGCAGTGGCTGTGGGTCTCCTGGCAGTGGCACTGTTGTTCAGCATAGGAGTGGCAATGCACAGGAGAAGAGCCCATTACTCCCGAGAGGTGTAGGGCAGGTCTACTGTCACAAATGTGCCAAAAATACAGAATGGTGCTTTTTAAACAGCTCTAATAACAACGTGCCATGTTTTTTTAGTATTTTAGATCCTAACTGGGTGTGTGTGGGGGGGTTGTGAGTGTTTTATTTCTTTGCATTTCCTATAATTATTTTATATGAACTAAATGAATATGCATGCGTGCATGAATAATTCAAAATAAAGAATTATGTATATTGGACTGAATTTCACTGAATTTTATTTGACTGTGCAGTCTAATACAACATTCACTGTTCATTCACTGTTTGGTTCATATCATTTCACATTCTTTGCTGTTTGGTTTTTCACTTCTTCTCCTCCACTGTGGCAACTGTGAGAAAACAGAATTAAGAAAGAGTGACGTAATGTCGTGTTGCAATAAACACTGTGTGCAATATATTTCTGTGAGGATACAACAATCCGTTCACTTTAAAGGTTCAGTGTGTAAGATTTACTGGCATCTAGTGGTGAGGTTGCTGATTACAACCCACCGAACACCCATTCTGGACTACTGTAGAAACATGGCAGACTATGAGGAAGAGGATGAAGAGGACTCATTGTCCCTGTAGATATAAATGCTCATTCTAAGGTAACAAAAGACAACAATTCTTATTTTTAGGTAATTAGACACTGATGAAGACGTAATTATGAATACTGAATACCTTTCAAATTCAAACAATTTAAGTCTGTGTAACTATTATTGTCCACATGGACAGTTTCTGGCTTTGAACAATTGAATCTAATCATTATTTGTATTCACATCCACGCAGGCTATTACTCCTTCATCATCCCTAACCCTTGTTCTTACCTCGGACATCCAGCTTGCACTCCACTTCGTCCTGGCCCAGCTCATTGACAGCCAAACAGGAGTACTTGCCCCCGTCAAAGGTGCTTGGCTTGCGAATGTTTAGGGTCAGCACTCCCTGGTTGTTCTGCATCAAGTACTTAGGATCCTCACCAATGATCATTTTGTTTTTCATCCAGACGATCTTAGGCTAAGAGGCAGAAAAGTGAACTGAATAAATAATAAGGAACAACAAACTGCTGATAAAACTTTAAACAATTTCCTTGTACTTTTCCTTTTTCATGCTAGTTTTTGTGTTAATGTGACTACAGTTGAGTGACCTTTTATAAGAAAGGTTAGTATAAAAAGGTCTGCACACAAGTCCCTCCCACAGAAACCTTCACCCATTAACTTTATTATTACAAGTGGCACTGCCAGCCTCCTCCTTTGCAGGCTATTTTAACTTGGAGTTTACCTTAGGGAAGCCCCTGACAGAGCAGCTGATGGCGGTGCTGTAACCAGCCACTACAGATCTGTCAACCAGAGGCTGAGTAAACTTGGGCATACAAGCCATGTCTTTCTCCTTGTAGGGGGCTGGTTTGTACTGCAGGCCTATGGAGAAAGGGAGGAGGGCATGGAAACTTAGTCAACCTCCATAAATCAGTGAAGCAACAGAGACACAGCTCATCTCACTTTGACATTCTGACTGCATGAAGAAAAGGTGTTGTATAATTCATAGTTTGCTTATACGAATGTGATTGTGCATGTCTGTAAGACGAGATTCACGAATGTCATTTTTTCTTTTTACTACAAATACATGGCACACTCATATTGTATGTATTTACACACAGTCTCGCACCTGTCTTGGCAATGAGAGCAGTGTCCTTGCTGTTGCGCGGCTCCTCGCTCAGGCCACAGAGGTTTTCACTGTAGACGCGGAACATGTACTCATTGCCCATGATCAGATCTGAAGCCGTGCAGTTTGTCCGTCTGTTGTGCTCATAAACAGTGAACCATTCCTGAAGACAGAGAGAGATAAGATTCTTTAACACTCTCCATATGTCTTGAATATTAAAAATTCAGTGTGTTTAGTGGCATCTAGTGGCGAGGTTGACAATCAGATGTTGCCTCACCCTCCCGTACAGTGCTAGATAAATGGTCCTCGTTAGACGCAGGGTTTGTTTTACCTGTTTTTTGGTTAAGGGGGTAATAATTTTGGTCCACACTCAAACATAGTTGAGTGATGACAATGCACCTTAATACTGGATGCCAACTGAGCTAATGTAGAAACTTGACAGTGCAACATGGTGGACTCCGTGGAGGCGACCCGCTCCCTCTGTAGATATAAATGGCTCATTCCACAGTAACAAAAACACACTGGTTCCTATTTTCAGGCGATTACACACTAATGAAAGCATAATTATGAATATTATATTCAGTTTCTGCAATTAGATCACCCTAAATCCCCACACTGAACCTTTAAATTTGTATATGTGTATAATAACGGCCAACAGGCCCCACAAAATAAATCATGGGTCAGTCTCAACACTGCAGGTGTTGATGTTAAAGGTTTAAAACGCTAGCCCTTCTTCCCCTCTCACCTTGGTTTTCATGTCTGCCTTCTGGATGGTGTATCCACTAATCTCACAGTTTCCATCGTCCGTGGGGGGGTCCCACTCCAGTGCCGCGTTAAAGCCCCAGACATCTGTCACTTTCACTCTCGCAGGAGGCCCGGGCTTTTCTGAATGGACAGAGCAATACAAACACTAAAACTAAACTGTCCGATAACCTTATTAAGGGAGTGCATTAATAAATAAAATAGCCCCGACCATCTTACCAATAATCCTGATGTTAATGGTAGCCCTGTCCTCCATGTTCTCAATCTGCAGAACCAGCTCGTATGTGCCTGAGTGCTCTCTCTCTGCTTCGCGGATGAAGAGGATGGTGTCCACATTGGTGTTACGGACACTGACCATCTTGGGGTCAACGGGCTTACCATCCTTGTACCAGGTTGCAACAGGGCGTGGCTTACCCTGTAAAACACAAAGATGATCTATTGCTACGCTAATATACAGCAGAGCTCATGTCGATTAAGTTGTTATTTTGTGTGACATCTGTTTAATTAAACAAAACAGTTTTGTTTTCAAGAGGGGATAACTGCTCAAGTGGGAGCAACACTCAAAGCAGAGATAGAAACACTGTATAATAGGCTTAAGAATCTTTAGTTTATCATTATGTTTCCCACAAAAGCGAGATAGAAAGACATAAAATGGGCAAAATAGCTCTCTTCTAGCAACAATAAGAAATAATGAATATTAGTATTTTGGTAATATGCCTTCTCTCATAAAATTTACAGCGCCTGGTTTTGATGTAGCGTCCAACAGAGCCCCAAATCCCAAAATGTTCTTCCATCTCAATTATGATGTTTTAAACATAACAGACTACAACATCAAAGCACGCTCCTTATTCTTCCCAGCAGTTTTATATTGCATTATATCATATACAGTATTAATATTTATGAACATTTTTATGTGTTTTAGTGCGAGTCAGTACAGCCCTCCAATCCAAACACTTCCATCTCAGGTTTTTTTTTTTTTTCTAACCTGGAAGGGGATGACCAGGTTGATCTTTTCTCCTACTTTCCTGATGTACTTTGTTCTCAGCTCACGGGGAAGACGGATCTTAGGATGTTCTAAAAGGGGAAGAAACATCCGATTAAAAACAAAAAAAAAAGACATATATCATTAAAAAGACACTTTGTCATACTGTGAAGGCACAAAGCATTAGCCTACACAAGCTGAAAAAAAAAAAAAACACCATCTGTGACTCACCCATGATCTCACGGATGGTAACGGGCTGTTGCAGTGTAGCAGGAGGACTGCGCCCAGCAACATTCACTGCCACCACCCTGAAGTTGATTTTCTCTCCCACGGGGAGGTCACGCACTTTAAATCCCTGCCTCTCACAAAGTTCCTGGTTCGCCACCACCCACTCAGTGTCTGAAATTAAAGATTAATGATGCAAGAATTGATGGTGAGTAGGACTTTAATGTTTCATCTTTTTATATTATTACTGCTACTTCATATTTTATTATACCTATATATTATGTATTAGCAGTGGTACGAGTAGTAGTACGAGCGCGATTACTAGTGTGACATTATTTGTATAGTGTTATATGTCAATGGTGCCATTTTTAAAAATCTATTAGCTGTTAAATCCTGAATGCTGATAATATTGTATTTTATTATGAGTGAAATGTGTTGTCTTATCACCTCCTTCCTTGCAATATTCAATAACATAGCCGTCCAGGCCTCCAGCTCCAATCTTCTCTGGAGCAAGCCACTTCAGGCTGCATGTGCTGTCTGTCACATCATGCACTGACAGACGTGTTGGCTCACTAGTTGGGGCTGGGGGGTGGGTGACAGAAACAGAGATTCAAGACAAGATACTTTGCCGGGCTAGGATGGGTGACGCACAAAGTGAGGAATAGAAATCAGCTGGGATATTGACAAAAAGAAAGACAAAGGTAGCTGTGATACGTACCAATAGGCATGAAGGGTTTGGAGCTGAGACTTGGCGGAGACAAGCCAATGCTGTTAACAGCAAACACCCTCATCTCATACAGAACACCTTCAATCATCCTCTTTGCCTCATATGTAGTTGATTCATACACGTCGAAGTTGAGTTTCGTCCATCTGGAAGAGCCTTTCTTTTTCCTCTCCATGAGATAACCTGGGGATAGGAAACCACAGTGAGCATAAATGTAAGCAAAATGAACAGAATATGCAAAAAAATTCCTGAAAAATCGAATCAGTCTGAGAGAAAATCTTTCTTTTACCTTTAATCGGTGCTCCGCCATCAAACTTAGGAGCCTCCCAAATGATAGTGGCGGTGTCTTCTCCGACTGATGTGCATTTCACATGCTCAGGAGGGTCAGGCACATCTACATTAGGACACCAATATTAACATCATTTTCCAATATTTAAATACCGAACATAAAATACTACTAATGTTTAATTTCAATTTCAATTACTATGGATATACCACATCCTATCTCATTAACTACACATGTGGCAACATTTAACTGCTTCACTTACCCACAATCTTGATGAACAGCACAGCCTTGTCTTCTCCAGCTGGGTTGGTAACACAGATGGTGTAGTTGCCCTCATCATCTCTTTCTGCGCCCTCTATGACGAAGCAACTGAGGTCTTTCCTGGACTCCACCCTTACACGGCCAGCTGTGTCTGTGACTATCTAACAAATACAAAACAGTGGCGGCTAAGCATCATGACTTGTAACTTTGTACGATTACATATCGCCCCTTCAATGCCGGCTATACATTTAGCGTTTACTTACATAAATACCTACATTTTTCATATGAAGGAAACAAGGTCCAGGATCTTTTGTACAATGCGCATGGACATGTAATAGTTGCATCAGCAGCCTCACTGCTGCACAGGATGAAGGAAAAGTGTGTTTTCACCACTGGCTTGTAGGTCAAACCAGATTGTAAGACTCGGTGTTACACTGAAAGGGTAAACTAATAACCGCCCCATGGCCGCACGCCTCTGTGAACAGTCACATTTAAAACACTCATAAAATATACTGTATGTAGTGAAGACATTTAGGTGAAATTGGATGTATCACTGTATACATATAATTCAATAATAATAACAAGAATCATGAAGTCTGATCTTAGAGACAATTTTTGGGGTAGGAGTACGGTGTTGAATAATGGCCAGAAAGATGGTTTTACAGACATATTTATGATGTCACAGTGAAGTTGACCTTTGACCTTGTGGACATAAAATGTCATCACATCATAATTTTTTTTAGATGGCTTCCATGCATCCATATAAGAAGGTGTGTCCGTCGGGCTGTCGCTCGGTCTCCATTACACTTAAAACATATAATTTGGCACAAACGTTCACTTGGACTCAAGGATGAACTGATTAGGTCAAAGGTCAAGGTCACTGTGACCTCACAAAACACGTTTTTAGCCATAATTCAAGACTTTATATGGCAAATAAGAAAAAAATGTCAAATATGTGATAGGATAATATGATGATGTCCTGACATTTTATCTCCAGTAGGTCAAAGGTCAACTTCACTCTTGTAGGGGTGATATATCACAAACGCCTTACAGGATTTTTTTTTCCTTTCAGATTTGGCACAAACGTTCACTTGGACTTGGTCATTGTGACACAAAACACATTTTTGGCCAGAACTGCTACTAATTGAGAGAACTGCATAAACAGATTATGATGGAAGGATAATGGGCACATCTGACTGAACTTATGGTTCTTGTTTCATACTTGATCAATGAATTCCTGAGTTGTGGCCAAAAAATGTGTTTTGTCAGGACGCAGTGACCTTTGACCTTTAGCCACCAAAATCTCATCAGTTCATCCTTGAGTTCATAAGAAGAGACAGATGGATGTACAGCAGGACAGATGGACAACCTGAAAACATAATGCTTCTGGAAATGGCTATTGTCAGTGCTGACGCATAGAAAGAATATATATAGTAATGTCATAAAACTGTTTTCAAAGCTTGCAGTCTGGTACTCTGACCAAAAACACGAGGAGCAGACTCCCTTCCTTCCAGCCCTGTGCACCTCACTGGGTGTAGCCACAAATATTCCGCTTGCTTGGTTCAAATTTCACCAGAAGGACAGTTTGTCCTGATGAGAAAGCATTTAATTGAAGTCCAGTGAAAGAGACAAAAAAAGGCCATATTACAATAACACTTACCCTGCTGAGTATGATGAGCGCCCCCCCCCCCAAAAAAAAAAAAAGTTATGGATGTGGTGATTATTATGATTATTTACTAATATGATAAACTGTAAAATGACCAATAATGTTCTTACTTGGTCTCCTTTCGACCAAACAACGGTGGGCGCCGGCTCTCCTGTGATCTCCACATCCAGGCGGAGCTTATTGCCCGCCACCACAATGATGGTGTTTTGGGAGACCATGTTTCCAGTGGTGTCCAGGTGGATCTTTGGAGGATCTTGTTAATTCACAAAGTGAAATGGGATAGATAGATAAAGGATGTTTTTGTTTTAGAATACACACTACGCATGAAATAATTTTTACTCATTTGTAAAGTGAAAAAAATTGAGGCTACCTACCTTGTCTGGGCACATAGTCAATCTTGATTTCTGTTTTGAGGAAAAAAAAAGAGTTGTTAGCATTACACAGAATGCAGATGATTAATGGATTCACAATGGTACTTTTGTAATCAATCTGTCTTCCTCACCCAAGAAGTTGAGTTTGGCAGAAAGTGACAGAGCATATCCATCAGGAACAAATGTGTAGTCCCCTGCATCCTCTGGCTTCACATCATCAATAATCAGCCGATGAAACCTGAAACAAGCGATAGAGACATTCTAATGGAGGTAAAAAAAAACAAAGCATTTTACATCTACCTTGTGAAATGACAGCATAAACTGATTTCAATCTCTATTTTGCCCATATCTTTGTACCTTCCGATGTGAGTCATTTTAATGCGGTTGCTTGGCAAGACCTCCACTCCATCTTTGTACCACTTTCCTGTAACCTTGTCATCAGACACCTCACACTTGAACATAGCCTGGTCTGTTGCCTTGACTGTCAGATCAGCAATGTCCTGCAACACCTCCAGTTGTTTTTCTGAATAAAGACATTGGAAACCACAAGAGAAAAGATCAGGCAATAGAGAGTGTGTGAAGGGAGCGGGAGAGGGAGGATAAGGTTCATCGTGGCAACATCCTGACACCCACTGCCATGAGTTGTTAGTTTGTTTATAAAGAGAGCCGTTAAGCCCTTGGGCTAGCAGTTAAATTCAGCTGCATCCACCAACACACTGAACAGGATACGTTTAAATAGAACAAATCCAGGCTAAAACTATGCATAATTAAGTCCGTGCACCGGGGCACCAACTTTGATTATCTTTCACATTTTAATAAACGTATTTATATTTAATATGTTAGTTTAAACTCATCAACATCACTAGCATTTCATTTAGAGTGCTTAGAAATTCTACAAGCCCTAAAAACCTAATACAGATTACTACAAAAATACAAATAACGCAATACATGCAAAAATACAAGCAGTTAATTGGAATTTCCACTAAATCTGGTGTGGTACCTTCCACCTCCAGCTCTCCTTTGGTGTGACCCCCATTTGTCCATGCATGGTACATTCCAATGTCCTCCAGTGTAGCTTCCTGGATGATAAGTGTGTGCTTCTTTCCATCCTTTTTAAAGCGAAATTTTGAGTCTTTGTCTTTATGAAGCTCTTGATCCTCAAAGTACCTGGAATAGAATATAAATGGAACCAGTTTCTTTAAAGCACGTTAAGGCTGAATGTTTAAGACAACATAGTCTCACTGAATCGAAGTGTGATGTAAGTTCTCAAGGCAAACAAAACAAAATGAAAAAAGATTTCCTTGCAAAACATAAGGACACGATTCTATATTGTTAAATTACTATATTTACTGACCACATGACGTGGGCGCCCTCCTCCGACACCTCGATCTCAAACTCCACTCTTTCTCCAACGACCACGTGATAATCATCCATCAGTTTGGTGATGGTCACCGGGGGCTCTGGGAGGAGCAGTGAGGGATGTCAAAATGTATCAGTTTAGCTGGAAATTAAAATACTAATGACATTAATTACCAGTTATCATGTTTAATCTGTTGATAAACTGTCAAAAAATTAATATTGCACCTTTGACAAACACTTCTGTGAAACACTTGTCCTCGCCAACCACACACTCATACGCAGCATCATCGGCCAGGTTCGTCTTATTGATTGTAAGTGTCCGAATGTTTCCATTTGCCTCCATGATATACCTTGAAAAGTGACAGAGAGATTAAAGGTCAAGCCACACAGGTTGGAGTTCAAACAGAGCGTCTTCATCAAGCTGTCGACACTGACAGGTTTTATTACAAATGCCTCTGAAATGAATCTATATTTCTAATAAAGAACTATAGGTTTGGATTTTTAAAACAGACCCAGTTCATTAATTTCAGTTTTCATTTGGGCCATTTTGCTCTATGAAGACGTTTCAATATGGAAATTCCTTTGTCCAGGGAGTGCATTACAGAAGTCTACAGGAGGTAAGATGTCTTGGCAGCTCTTCTTGCTTAACCCTCTGGGAGGCAACTTATGACCGGCTAAAAATAAAACGTGTTGATGGGAGCATCGTTTCATAGAATGACTTTTTGGCACAGATAATTTTAGCAAGATATTTTTACAACACTGCCCATCAAGTCCATCCAAGCTTGATTAATACGATACAGCCGAAGTCTGCAGTCTAATTATGCAAATATCTTGCATGAAGCTTATCTCTGAGAAGAGACAGTAAGAGAAGCGTGTGTTTATGGGTTAGAGTTGGTGTTTATGCTTTCATATATGTCATGTTGTTTGTGCTTTGATGTATTTACTTGGCCGAGGGTTTGATCTCCTGGCCGTTCTTCAACCATTTGACCTGAACATTGGGATCGACCACCTCACACGTCAGGACGATCTTCTTGCCTTTTTCCACAGAGTAGCAAGACTCAAGTTTCTTCAAGAAAGCTAAGCAGAAAAGAAAAGAATTAAGCACTCATCTATTCATCAAACCTCCCTCTCCTCTCTTCAATCCTTTCTCCTGCTGACCTCCCTGTCCCCTCCCCTGCTCTTCTTCCCTCCCTTCCTCTCCACTTCCCTAAGGTAAAATCTCATGTCCTTACACATTTCCTTCCAAATGCGCCTCTACCTCTCCCCCCTTTGCTTCTTGCTTTACCCTACTTACCCTCGCTATGCTTGGGCTCAACAGTCATCTTTTTCAGACGTTTCAGCATGCCCCTCAGGTCAGTGATGCCATACTCAAAGGCGATTTTCTCATACTCGCTCGGATGGGCATTTTTAAGCAACTCCCACACATCTATCTCTGGCTTCTCTTCTACGGGCTTCTTCCTCCTGTCAGTCAAAGAAAAGGGATGTGTTTCCAAATGACACTTTCAGTGAGAAGCAAGAGTGGGGTTTAGTCATATATATGTGACAAAGTGTGTGATTTTTTTAAAAACCAAAGAAGAGTTCTCACTTCTTAGTGGCTTTCAGCAAAGCACTGAAATCCAGATCTCCCTCGTCCTCTCCTGCATCCCTGTGTGTGTGGAGACAGACATACAGACCAGTATTCAAAATATACAGTGCGACAAAGATCTAGCATACCTTTCAACACAGTGTCATATACTGTCAGCACCGAAAGACCCGTCAACACAAACGCACACTGGAAACATTATAAATAGTATACGTATGGATTCTCCCTCTTGTGTATTCGCACACACATGTTCACATACTAAGACAGGCTCAAACACAAACACCAGTACACTTACGCTCTCTTGAAGGCAGACAAAATATCCTCCTTCTCCTCCTGATGTGCAGCTGAAACAGGAGAAGTTGCAGAGAAGGCACATTAAGGTTGGATCAGATCATAAACATCAGTGTGTGTGTGGAATCTGTGGCAGCCTCACCAAGACAGCGTCTGTTTCCACTCACCCTCCACAGAGATCTCAAAGGTGGTGCTGTCACACTTGTCTTTTGCTGTCACTTCACACCTGTAACCCCCAGCATCACCAGGGACCACTTTGATAATCTTCATTTCATATGTGTAGATCTGGAAAAATACGTGTAATTATTACTTCAGTTACAAGATCACACCATACAGTGTATAAAATTACTATCACTCTCTCTGTCTCTCTTTCTCTCAAAAACACACCCACCTTGGTATTTCTGTCATAAGTTTCTTTGAACTGCATATGTTTCCCAGCCTTGCTGCCAAGGTCCAGCCACTTGCCCTTCAGCCATTTCATGGTGGGTTTCCTTGTAAGGGTGGTGGAGTCAACCCTGGCTATGAAAGTGACATCCGCTCCTGCCATGAACAAACAACAGTCAGTATGTTCGAATGGTTAACCACACATCTAACTCTTATATAATAAGATCGCATCAATTTCTACTTATTCCTTTATGTTTTAACAATCATCCATCCATCCATCCATCCATCCATCCATCTGTGAGTAACCTGCAACAGCGACCACACTGTCTGGCGGCTTCTCTACGAAAAGCCCGGTGAGCTCGGTCGACTCGGGCTCTGAAAGGGAGCACAAACAAATTAACACCTGCTCTGCAAGACCCATTTTTTTAATGGATTGATTTAACGCTACCACATAAAAAATGCAGGCAAGAGCTCATAATTGGCACTTGCATGTCATTTCATGGTGTGCAACCAACCAGAGTGCAGAGGACTGTGAGAAACCCATTAAAAAAAAAAAAATCCACAATAGCATCTGCATACTGTACATATGAACATAAAATTACAGCATTTACAGCAAGACTGAAGCAAGCAATTGAAAAATGTGAATCATTCAAGCATGAACAATATACAGAGATACAACATATTGACATAAACACTTGCATTTCTGATTTCCTGATTTGTAAAATAACAAATGTTTAATTGCATCACACATTTAAACCAAGTTACATTATCTTCCTCTAAAACCATTTTTTGTTTGTTTTCGGTATCATTATAATGTTCTAGGTTTTGTCAGTGTATACATTACGTAACAGCCAGATAGTCAATACTTTAATCTATGTGAGATACTTACATGAAGAAAGCCAAAATCAATATTTGAATTCTGATTTTCATGTAAGCGCAAATCAAGCCAAATAACACCAGAGACTGGGGCCATTGTGCTGAACGCAGATGATGCCCTGCATGTTAAAAACCACAAGGGTGAGCAAGTGATGTGTATCTACATCACGTTTTTAGGCAACCAAAGTTCCAGTGATACATAATCGCTTCAGCAAAGTATCATTCCCACTTAGAGGGCCCCAAGACTTGCTAATGAACTCTCCGTGCTAAGTATAACACTTTTCACAAGTGCATCTGTTGATCTTTATATATCAGCACTTTCTACCCATATCAAGGATTTAATCCTAGTAACAAAACTGTAAACTGTGTATAATGGGCATTAGAATTACCAGCAAAAAAAAGGAGTGCAATACTGGTAAAAAATATAGTTAGTATTGTTCCCTGGCCTGCCTTAACAAATGAAGACTTATATGTGATACATTACAGCACATATGCAGAAATGCAGATGTAAGCGCTGCATTTCATTAACATGACATTTGCATGCAGTGGATAACCACAGTCCTGCATTGAGAGATCAGCTTTCTTTTGCCCTTCTCTGCAGGGCTTAGGAAAAACAAATAGCGCCATTTAACATATGGAAGTATAACAATTACCCGTTATACTATACCATAAGTCAGTGTAAACTAAGGAGGTAAAACAAGCCAAATGAACAGCAATTTCAGAACTGTTATTCTGTAGAATTATTACATTAATACACCACACAGTGAAATGCAATCAAAACAGGTTTGTGGAGGTAAGATCATGACTGTTATCAATCAAATCGAAGTAATCAAATGTGTTGATTACTGCTCTTTTAATCACCAAACTGGGAATAAATTATTATTTGAAATTACGTTGATTACTTCTTTTGGACTGATCTTGCAAGAATGCTTGTCAAATAGGAGGCAATTACTTTACCCCACACAGAGCTTGTGCACCCCAGGCCACCCAAACAAACCACTGAAGTGTGACTTAAAAGACATTTTGTGTATAATTTTTTTTGTGTAGAGCACCGACGTGTTATGAATATAATATTCTGTTTCAAAGTTCCCTCTCTACACACCCTGAGACCGATACAACATGGGCAAACTTAAAGGCTTGTATGCAGACTTTGTTCTTGTGACATTAAAAAGGTTTTCATGGCAGATGTTTTTTGTTTTTAAAGAAATTGGCAGTAAAGTTCTACTAATATTCGTGTGCAATATTGGTGCAAGTGCCCCAGAACAGCCTGCAGTCGGCCAAGTTATGATAATCCCCACGCACACTCTATACCCTGGTGGGTAGAGCAAACAGCCTTGGTATGATAAGCACTTCCCACACATGATTCAACTCTAATAGACACGCTGACGGAAAACTCAGTGTGCTGGAATACTCACTTCAGAGTCAGGGGATCAGACAAGTGATAAGGGAGAAATCCACATGATGTGTATATGGGTTTTTCGAATTCAAATGGTCAGACAAGAGTAACCACAAATGTAATCCATGTGATGATTCTGAAGGTTTGGATCTTAACAAAATCAATATTATTATATGGAATTACATATTAAATATATTATTTTTTTTAGACAGTACAGAAGAAAAAGGGCAAGGGAAACAGAGATAAAGAAATGAGGAATGACCTGCATCACGGTTTCTAAATAGGATTCAGTGAGGGACTCTGTAGTTCATGGTCTGGGTCCTTAACCTTTCTTCCACCAGGCCAGTGATTTAGTAATTTGTTACTGGAACATGCCTTAAAGGAGACATATTGTATGCCTTTTTAAAAAGTCAGTGTAAGTCTCACATGTTCCCACAATGTGTATCTTAAGTTTTAGCTCAAAATACCTCAGATTGTTCATTGTACCACGTCTGTATACTTGTGTTTTCAGTCCTTTTCAGTGTCTGTATGCTTTAAATAAATAAGCTGCTGCTGACCACACCCCTTTACAGACAGCGCCATAGATACCATCATGTAGACACCCTGGTAAATCATGCCAGGATGTCAGGATGGTTCTGGCGGACTGACTGATGGCGGTAACTTTATAGTTCTGATGTCTCAAATAAACAGAAAACCAAGGCCCGGTTATCTGAAAAGGGGCTGTGTATATTTCCACCGAGTGATTGTTTTAATAGTTTAACATTCTTTTTAGAGCCCCCAGATCTGTTTTAAAAGGGAAAAAGAAAGAAAACCGTATTTTTTCACAGCATGTTACCTTTAAACAATGCCAGTTTCAATCTGTTCTGTCCTGTATTGAGAAAACAAGTTAAATGGCAGGTGTCTTATAATCAGATATGGATGTCCTGGCTTCTAAACTATAGGCTGAATTGTGGCAGAATACCTTTTTCTTTCTCTGGACCACCTGCAGGAGTAACTTGCTGAGTCACAGATCTAATGACATGGTATTCATGACAGACAAGAAGGACTATGCCTTATGTCTTTTCATGAATGTGCACTCACAAATGCCAAGGTGAGATAAACGGACCCATCACAGGACCCATACACAAGGAATTTATGGAGGTGATGTCCAGGGCAGTAACCAAACTTAACATTTAACGGCCTTACTCAGACTGCTTGACCCTCTCTAAAAATCAGCAGGCCGTATTTCAGTTTCAGCTCTGCATCCAACCTCCCCAAGTGAACAGCCTTTTTGGGAGCCACAGCTGCCCCACCACCACCACCACCACCACCACTCTTCTGCATGACACACAAACATTGGCTAAGTCCTGTCACAAGCTCAAAAAGGAATCTTACTCATCATTAAACAGGCTGTAGGATGTGCAGATGACTGCTGACCTATCCCTTGCCACCACTGCCTTAAGTCTCATGTGTTTGAGAGGAAAAAGAATCTTTGGCACTTCTTGGGCACAAGGAAATAAGGAAATTCTGTGTCTATTTGAGGGAATGAGCAGTTTTTAGGGAGAGTTATGCACTTCTACCCATGACCTTTCCTTTCCCATACAATCATACTCCTTGGAATTAGTCCAGTTAAAGCAGATATCCAAATCCTCCCACTGAGAAACGACAGACTCAGGGAAACTTTTGCAACCTTGCGAACAGCTCCTACATTTTGCTTGTAAAACCTGACTTGTAGTGCAAGCGCCGTTGAATTATGGCGATAAAGCATTCACTTAGTTACTACAGTGTGCACAGAAGAAAATTTAGGCTTCCGATAAAGGATTAGAAATGACCACAATTCGCGGCCATTTCATGTGTCAATTTTTATTTTCTTGATGACTTCACTACTTGGGCTTTTCTTGCAGTTTCCTGGTAGGGCTTGGCTTGAGGAGCAACTATAAAAATGTCATCATGTCAGATGACACTTGGTATGTTAGCAGCAGCTGCCATTGTTTCATGAGGGCTTTTACACATGAACCACAGCTGTGTTTCCACTCTCATTGTTTACATTGCCAGAAGGATAGAACCAAAAAAAAAGAAAAAAAAAAAAGAAACTGGTATCATAGTACAAAGACGTGATATGCACTGGCAGCACTCTTCTTGTGCTAAAATAAATTCTGAGAGAGGGCATGAACAGTCGTAGAGGACATAACAGGTGAATGATACGAGGACAACATGAACTGTATATGATCTCACCCCATTTGCTGTTTGTCTTTAGATACGTCCAAGGCTGTTTAAGTGCAGCTACGGTCAAGCTGAAGATGTTGCGAGCTCCAACAGGGATTTCAGTATCAGCCTTTCAGCCTACTTATGTTACATTTCATAGAGTTGTCCTCACAAGCCTGGCACATAAAACATGTCATCAATGATAATTTGGTCTAGTCGCTCAATAGCTTGACATTTCGAGTCCTATTTAATAGAAACGTTGTCCTTAGTGCAGAATACAACCCATGTTTGGAGATGTAAATTCTAAAATTGTATTTGAAGTTGCACAGTTCTTGCGGCCTTAATTTCAGTCCAAGTTGAAATAGTCAAAATGATTTCAAATAAAGATGGACTCAGGTCCACTTAACACTTAATTTATTATGTGACATCTTGACTAGCACATAATACATACATTAAGTATAACGCTACAAACACACAAACCATACTTTTGGAGGAACAAAAGTAAATTGCCAGCAGACACGTGTAAATAAACGTTGCTCTTTTCTTACCACCTCCATCGTCTGAATCTGCTGTAGACAAGGAAGCAAACTTAACTGATAAAAGCAGCTTTGACACAAATGCTTGTTGTTGCACAGGAGATGACGTACAGATGCAACGGTGACTACAGACAAGCAAAGGAAAAAGGAAAAAAAACAGCAGCAGCATGCACCGTATCATATTTAATTTGAAATACAATCAAAATAAATCAAAAATCATTGTCAAATACAGTTTTTGTCATGTTCAGTTTTACTGCATGCAAAAAAGCTAACTATTTTTGGATATACAAGAGCAAAGTACTTGTTATACCCACTGTAAAATCGATTCAAGGTTAAGATCACACAAACCACATACTGTACAGTATATGTCAAATTAAATGAGGAAAAACAACATACAGCATTCAAATGAGAAATGTATTGTTCTGTAAAATGACACTGGAGCATTACTGTCTTTGAGTTTGGCAGTAACATATTTAATATTTATTCAAATGCATAAAAGCCCTTCATCTTGCAGGATGAAGGACAAAACATATCTGTCATGCAGCTTCTTGACTTTTCACACAGTGTGTCGCATGTATACACTCATATCTGTGAATACATTAGATGGGTTTTATAGTCAAACATATGGAACCAGGAATCTGCCTTACCTCCGTCTGCAGGGGGTGCATCTACGGAAAATAAATGCACATTAGCTTACATCCTCACATAACTGTAAATATATTTTGTTGAGTGGTTAAACTGTGTCATTTTCAGCAACACTAAGAAGCCTACCATCTTCTTCCGGCTGCGCCTCGACTGGGCAAATAAAAAAATCAGGGTTAAACAATATGATGGAACGCAGGAAGATGACGAGAGCTTGGGACTTGGGAATATCACAAACATCGGCAACATGTATCTCAAACAAACACAGGAACTCTTGCATAATCCCTCACACTTCGCATGCCTGCGGTGACAGATAACCCACGGCCTTTGAGAGAAAGAGTCTTCACTGACTTTGAAAATGCATCCAGTTACAGTCAGTAAATATTACTGTAAAATCCACACAGATGCCTCGTCCGGTTTGTTTCACACAAACAGATCATCACTCTGTTTGGAAAAAATACGCATGCTAAAACATCCAAGATCAGCAACGGCGACGAAACAAGGAAATTAAGTCTCATTAGAGCAGTCGACATCGCAACACGGGGAAAAAAATCAGACTCACATAATGCTGTGGAATATAAAACATATACATGCATGGAATGTGACTTCACATTTCCATGTCATTGCAATACAATATGATAGTACGTCCATTAATATACAGTGAAGGTGTGCGTTCAAATAACACAAGTGATGCATGCTGTAGGCTAAGACAGAAATGCACACAAACATTAAAGTAGCATGATAATTGTATTTTCTCCTTCAGCAGCTTCATGTAGTCTCATATGATGCGATTGACTTACAGGCCTATCTTCTTGACTGAGTACTTGCTCTTCTTATTAGCTATACCAAAACCACTCGTTCTGTATTATTCAGATAATTACCCCGACTGATTAGTTTAAATGCATTTCTCGGCAGCACTCGGTTCAAGTCAAAACCACTCCACGTCACGTATTATACAGTGTGAATGTGCTCAACCACTCAAACCAACAAAAAAAAATAAAAAATACAAAAAAATAATCGTCCCTCACCCTCTTCAGCTGTCTCGTCTGGGGCTAAAATTGGTGAATTTTTTTTGTTAGAAATTGCAAATGAGACGTGACGCCTCGCAGGCCCCAGCAGAAAACATACATTAAACACACTTTGGCAGCTGAGTAAAATGAAACATGAAATCTGGTGAAATCCGGTGGCTTGTGAAAATGACAGCACTTTTTTTCCCGCCCTCATTGCACCCTCTGTCTGTTGTTACATAATTCAAAAACATCTGAGTATCAGGCCATCAGTAATATATTAATGTATAGTAGGATCTCTGTGAAAATGCCGAAGGGGGGAAAAAAAACTATGTAACTTGCAGTATGTACAGTGATTAAATGAAGTTTCTATCCTGGCAAAGCTATACTCATGCGTGAATGGTTGTGTGCTAATGATAAACCCTCCTAAAGCAGAGGCAGTTGAGATGATATGTGACCAAAAGTGAAAATGTGAGAGCTGTAATCACGTCAGTGTGTGATAATGTAAGGCACATAATAAGGTCAGTAGGCAGAGGCTGTGGTGCAGCTGACTTACCACCCCCCTCCGGTTTAGCTGAGAAACAAAAACAGAACAAAAACGCAATTAGAAACATGCATCAGATATTGTATTTATATGCAATAAGACGTATAAACAACATATTATTTGTGACATCTGTTCATTGACTTTCTTCCATGTAACATTTTGCATCTTATCCTATAAAGCATTTGGACTTTTCAGTGTTTCCTCTTTTCATTACACCTGGTTTATGATATTTATTGACTGTTTGTCTGAAATTGACGGCGCTCCATTAAATAGTTATTTCAGGAATGTTTAAATTATATCTAATTTCATGGTACAGCTGGTAAACTTGAACCATATATCTAAGATACCATCTTGCAGGTAAGAGAATCCAGTCTATAAAATGACCAGCTTGAAATTTCTGTGAGGCAGCATAACTTCTGGCACAGATCTTAGAAACTGATATGTTGACCTCGGGATTATTTTGTCACCCGCATATTTAATTCATTTAACACACTGTCTTTGCTGATTGGCAAGACGCAATCTGTTGGTCAACGTGGAGTGTCAGAAGATGACATATGGTCAGTTTGTTTATACAGGAGTGTGGAGGTTTAATTGTTGAAGCCTAAATCTGGTAAAAGTAAATTCTCCACTGAAATAGAGGGATACTGTATACCCAGCTCCCTGAGGGTTACTCTGGAGGTCACTGCAGTTCTGCTAAAGGCCAGGGACGGTATCTAATGATCTCCCTGAACTCATGCCACATTCTCTTAAGTGGCATACAGTTTCCTTGAATAGTCAGACAAAGTTGACCTTGCTTGCTTCACTCTTCAGCTAAGGCTTGTCATAAATGTCTTTGCTAAAATAGGTGCCGGAAAATGAAATTGTATTCTTTTGGCTTTGACCAAAAATATATTAACTATCAACTTCAATTTTTCATTCTGCACATGTGAAGTGTGTGCAGAACGTGAGGATATATTTGATCACATAAACTGATATGAACCTCGGTCCTAATGAAAACGATTTTAATAGCATTGTATTAAATGTTGTAATTGCTGCAGTTTCTCCCATATAGCTTCTTACATCACAGTGAAAACATGCCTCTCAGCTCTAAGTAATAAAGTCCATGAGTAGCAAAGTTTGTTACTTTCTTATTAAAGAAATTGCTGACGTACAAAACGGAGTGCTACCCGCTATGACTTTGGTATAAATGCTGTGCTTTATATCCCCACTGAGAGGATGTAACACCTGCATTCAGTGTAAATCTGCATCAGCATCTGCTAAGTCAGTCCACTTGGGTTGATAATCTTGATCATCTTCAACAAGTTTGTGGTAAAGCAGGGTAATGAACTTCTGAACAGCTGTTCCTAACCGTTTAAACGCTCCCTTCAGAGACTGTCTGTGCGTCCATGTATCAGCAAATCCAAGACTTACGGTAGATGTATAATAGTTGATTTTGCAATATATACTTATTGGATATAACTGTATAAATAAGCAGGGTATTTCATCAAAGATGTATCCTTTTTTTCTTTGGGGAGAACTTTTTTAGTTCATTATGATGTTTTTTTATGCAAATAAGCTCTCTGTAGAATTGCTTACTGTACAATTTTGTCCTCAGTTACTTTCAATGTATTTTAAGAAACACAATGCATTATGAATTAGTGTTGAAGCTTGTGCTATTTGGACCGTGGTCAGTTTAAGCACTGCAGGTCTTCACCTCACTGTTTATTTACCTCTCCATGCACATGTTGACATCATTCATCAAAGGTGACAGCTCGATTTACTGCATGTGTAACGACCCAGACATAAAGACAGGTATTGGGTGACCTGACCTTATGAAACTGCTAAGGATCTCTCTAGACAGTATTCAAGTTCAGGTTTATATGGATATCTCAGCAGCAAATATGTCTAACATAGATCACCTCAGTGTAAACATTTACAGAAGTGTAAGATATCCTATATCCATATATTCCTCTCAAGTATCATGTATTTACAGTTTAAAGTTTTACACACTATAGCTCGTATCACACAGAATAATGCATTTTAAGCAAGCACATCTCAGATTTGTACCCCATATGTGTCAAATGCTTAGAGGATTTACAATCATGTCTGCAATAGACTGGAAAATATTCTTTACAGCACTGCTACATTCTACGATTTCTGTAAAGTAATTATTTCTTTTGACCTTGTAAAATAAGGTGTGTTCACATGAACTTTTAGGTTACAAGTCATTGTTTTACCCTCCCCAATCATTACTCGAAAAAGCTCTGTTTATCAGTCTGGGAGTGACGACAGGTTCCTATTAATTTCGTGTGACTTGAAGGACTTCGTAGAGCACTTCTAGCTCAACTTGCCCTCATAGTGTTTCATCAGGTTATAATGATGAAAGGAATTATGACCATGAATCATGCTATGGTTTCCAACCACTGACTAGTTAATGGTTACGCTCTTGACTTAAAACATTTGAGCCACATTACATTCACAAGAAAGCATTTGGCCTGCTGACCACAAGAGTTTCTGGATGAAACTGACGGATTACGTAATGATTTACTGCAAAAGGATTACAACAAAACCTGATACGTAGAGGTGTGTCAAACTCTGTGAACTTATGAGGAAGGAAAATCAAAGTGGAGAAGGCCAGGGGTTACTGCGGAGTATTTTTAGCTGTTACTGAGGGTGGGATCTCACAGCTTCGTGATGCACCCCAGAAAACATTTTAGTCCAACTTGCTTGTAAATATGGAAATAATGAATATTTTGTGGAAAATAAGTAGTGTCATAATGGATTAGGGTGAAACATGTTGCTGTTAGTGTTTCACAGTTTCGGAGTACAGAGATCGTGGTCTCTGAGCAGTCAGAAGCGATGTTTTTTTCTTTAAATGTTGCTTTTAGTTTTTCTGTGCAACATCAGGCTGGTGGTTTGACCCATTTACTCAAAGCTTTGCAGATGAGTTTGGCTTGATGGGGTTCTGTGTGGTGCAGACATGAAAAGTGCAATTGTATTCATATTACAAGGATAAATCTGTGCCCGTACTGTATAAGGTGAATAAAAGCAGCGCCTGGTTATGTCTCTGGGTTAAAAATAAGAAAGGCTCAGATTGGATCTTAAAAAAAGACCTGCACTTTGCACAGAAAAAGAATCAAACTAGAATTAAAAACAATGTGCTAACAACGCCAGCAAAGCGAATTACACCCGCTATCGCAGTCCAGTCAGGTGGAAATTAGATGCAAGGCTTTGAGAGGCTCAGCAGTCTGTCCACAATCTTGGCCAGTAAAACACAACTCCTCTAATATACACATCCCCTGTGGCAGTCTCCTATCTAAAGTTTCTGTCAGGTCAGTGATTTAGAGACCCTGCAGGGCGAAAGTGCATGGAAAATATGTCTCCAGGGAGGTGAAGGACAACAGTGAGCAGTATTCACCCAGTGGGGACAAACATAAAACAAAATATTTTACACAGTTTCACACCGCGAAGCATTACAGGTGTCATGTTATGGATTTAGCCACTGTGTAAGCTATCGAAAGCATTGATTCCATTATGAGCGACGGCTTTAGCACAGCTGCATCTGTAACTGCATCTAAAGTTTGCTCGTAGCCTACAACTAATAATAATAACAATAATACAAAAATTCTCATGTTAAGTGTCTGTGAGTGTTTTTTTTTCTTTAAACAAATATTACTACTAACAATAGGTTTAACAGTATTGTGTTTTAATCACAAGTGCAAGTTATTTTAAACTCAATGCAAACCACAGGAAACCAGTCAGTCACAGTAACGACTTTGAAACATAAGCTGTCTTTCATGTATCTTACACATACGCACGCATATAGCTGGCGGCTGGATTCACATATTTAGTTTCTATGGTACTACTGACCCTGATAATGTCATGGCAGCTGACTATGTGGTTATTTATGGCTCCTCAAATATTCTTTATGGAAAGATAACAACAGGGAGACAAAGGACAAAATACCTGTCTTTATGAGATGTTTATCTGCGACTAGTTATAAATCATTTCTGTCAAGCAGCATTTCTAATTTCTGTTTTATTGAGCTGCTTTGCTTTCTGAATGTTTCTACGCGAAGCTCTCCCTTTGTGTAAATTGTGCTACATAAATAAAGTCACTGATTAAGTGTTGCTTAAAGTCCAATTATTTTTTGCCTGCAACACGTTTGTGCAGATAGGTAATATCACGTTTTCCCTCTGCTAGGTCTACATTTGCTTCAATATCAATTCCAATGACCGATGTATTCATCTGATATTTTTGTTTCTGTCTGTTGAGCTGCAAAACAACTTTTTAAAAGCTTTAACTGATGAGTTCAATCCCTCTGAATCAGTCAACCTCCATCTCTACAAGAGTCATCTGTTTTTCTATTTTCTAATCAGTCATCCATCATCATCATCATTATCATCATCATCATCATCATCATCATCATCATCGGTTTCCTTGTCATATATTATAAAAATGATTTAATCCTAAACACATTAAAATGCATTGTTGAACAAAAACTAATTGTCATCATCCTCAGTCATTTTTATATAAAGCGCACATATTTTCCACTAAAACCTGCAAACACTGTCGTATCTTCCTAAACACAGTTTCCAGACTAATCACAATGAATTATTCCTTCACAAAAAAGTATCTGCATACCTGCAGGGACTGGCTCAGGCATGGTTATTCCTGTGTCTTCGCTTTGCTGCTGGAAGACTGCAGGCTTGGGGTTCTTATTCCTTTTATTTCTTCCCCTCTCTCTCTGTTATTCAAAGCTCTCTTGGCACTCGAGTCTCCCACACCCTCCCTTGAGCAAGAAGCGCAGGAGAGACTGACGACACCCTTAAGAAGTTCATTGCTCTCACAGTAAGAGCGTGATAAGGTGGTGAGACAAGAGGGTGAAGTGGTGCTGAAAGGGGTCATACACTTTTATGATAAGATTAATGGACTGACTAAACCTGTTGAGCTCTAATGATCGCTGGAGAAGTACAGAATACACCCAGATGACCCACAACTGACCTGATTTTGACACATTATCAGTCACTGTGTGGTGTCAAAAGTGTCTTTCGATTATCACCAGCCTACGATCTGGATCAACAAGTATATACTAATATTTTTGTGGTTTCTTCTAGTTTCACTTGACACAGTATTAGATGCACTAGCTTGGCTGTGCATCGTCAGAGACAACTACTGCAAGTGTTTGAGAGCAACAAGCTCTCTGGTATTGACATTTTCACACACCTGGCACCTTTTGACACGAAGTAATCGGACATTAACCATGATTTCATCAGGGAAACAGTTTAACTAGTGGCCAAAGCAAAGATGCACAGTATATGTGAAAGACGTAAAAGAAACTGCAATACAACAGTACAAAAATACAAGGGCGTGCAGACAAATGGTATTTGTGATATTACTAGATTATTGTTACTGATGCATTTAATCATACTTGGTCAGCTGGAAGGAATTTTCAACAACATTACTGCAATACTGCTGGGTAGTTTAATCTGTAACAATATTTTAGACTCATCATCAAAATACGAGGATCATATTTTCACGAGGTACAGGGATGAAGTGGGGCTGTAAATATCACTCGGGTGTCATAAGATATTGTTATTTATTTCTTTTCATCATTACTTGGATTTTTTTTGGCTATGTTATGTTACTGTTAGGTCAGTTGTTCTTGTTACTATTATTGTGTCATAATATTATTGTTATTATCATTATTCTTATTAAGGAAGTGAAGGATATTAATACATACATTTGTGGGCGCAGGGAGAAGGGGTGGGATTTAATAAGTTTGACTTCTTCCCACTCCTTTTTTGAATATAACTTGTTATTTTCTTATTTTTGTGCTTTCTTTTGTTACTGTTCTTTATGTTTAAAAATACATTTTCGAACAAAACAAATTTTGTATGTGACATGTCAGCAAAACACCTTAAAGCTTGTAAGTCAGGAATAAAACTTTACTGACCATGTTGAGAACAGAAGTAAACAGTAATATAGACAGTAAAGCCTGTATAACTAAATGAATAAATGCACAAAGCAAGTCGCTTTACAGCGTTGCCTGGTTGAGTTCCCAAATTGCAACGCGGTGATTCTATGGTCCTATTTGTAGCACAAAAGCTGGACTTTACTGAGTATGGTCAGCTGGCCACAGCACAGTGTAAAGTAACAGTCTACTTGAATATAGTTTCCCTTTTTCTGCCCTCTGTTCCCAAGCATCTCATGGTGAAGATTTGAGTCCTAGGCCTGTCTCCAATACCTGTCATCCTCCTTCTTCATTTATCAGAAATGTGCGTGTGTCAACACCGGATCCACTGTGGAGACAAGTCCCCTGCTGATGGGGTGAAAGTGCGAATCTGTGAAAGTGGCATGCATGTCAGTCTACAGGGACCCCCACATGGCTGTAACTATAGTTGAAGTGACTGGAATGTTGGAATGTAGACTGAAACGGCAGCGGCGGAAGAGAGAGCATGCTCCAGCGTAAGAAATCATAGGTGGGGAGGTCACTAATCATGAAGTGAAATACAGGCTGCTGTCATCTTTGAAAGGATCATTATTTAAGATCCATGCATGGTTGCGTGTTTAAGTTAAGTTTGGAGACTGTTTTGTGCCGGGAAGTGGTCGTTTGTTGATGTTTCCAAAGATGGCCAAGAACAAGACAGTCCAGTGGAGAGCGATTTCCTTTAGGAGACCAGCAGCAGGTCCAATCAAATTCATTCTAACGGAAGGAGTGAACACGAACACAGATTACGGCAATTTGTTTTGCCCCAACCGTCACCCGAGTAAATACTGGACCCACTTTTCACAAGTCGCATATTTTCTGAACATTCTGACATTAAAATGGCATTTGTCAAACACACAGATCAGGAGAAAATTGACTTGTTGTGAGGCCTCTCTCTGAAGCAGCAACACCCTTTCAAACTTGTCAACCCTTCTGGCCGCACCCACTTAGGAGACAGGACGAGTACTGCTTCATCCTAGTGATGAAGTGTGCAGTTCACTACCTTTGTATGGAGGATCTATGACACTAGCTAACTTTACTTCAAGCTTATGACTGTCATGGTTGTCTACGTGCATGATAACAGTCTGTACACTGATTTCTATGCTGACAACTCGGGTCAGTTTTCCCGCAAAAAACCTTATGCTTGCTCACGACTTCTTCTATTCCCCTCATCTTCTCTGCAGCAGCAACAGTGTGCACCACTAGCCACAATTAGCTTAGACATGGAGTCGCTGATGTCAACAAACGACGGCGCAGCACAACGCAGACTTCAACACAAACTTCATGCGTGTAAGCACACTAGTATGTGCTAATCTTACATATTGAACCTTTAGTTCTTTAACAAGCATCTTGACCGCCTGGCTGACCTTTTTCACGATCAAACTGCTGCTGTAAAAACATAGCGGAAACAATTTTTGCCTGTTTGTCCTTATTCCTTTCACTGAGTCGAGTGTCTAATGTTGATTTTATCCTCTAGGTGTCAGTGTTGTCGAATGTAGATTGACATAAAGCTGCTCCTCGAATATTGACTTAAAATGACACTGAAATTTGAGGTAAAAACATCTTATTGAATGTTCTAGACCTTCTAATGATTATGTGATTATATATGATTATGTTATATAAATGTGACAATGGATAGTATGTCTGTAGTGCCCGGCAAACAATGCATGACTGCCTGGTAAAACTGACCCTGGCACTTATAAGGTCATATTTCACCAATTTCCTGTCGAGAATGAATTTTGTGTGTTTTACCTTCAGACTGGCAACTATAAAGCCATATACTCGTTGTTTAATATGATATGATCTAGTCGTACCCATTACTTCTGCCATAGCCACTGAAAATGAAAAGGCCCTGCATTGAATAGCTACAACTACAGTTCTCTGCTCGGTTTTATTTAGCACAGTAAACTGGATTTAGAGCTCCTGTTTTCTATCTAGGGTTTGTAATTGATGGGATGCATATTTATCTATTATATACAACATTGTAAATGCTGTATGCTGTTGCAGCGGTAGAAGAGCAGATGAAAGGCACTGAAGAACTCGAGAGTGAGCGTGAGGATTTTTGCAGAAATTTCGTACCTCTACATAGAAATGAGTTTACTGTGGCTGTTATGATGGATACACAACAGAGACCGTCATCTTATCTTAGTAACAGAGTTAGCTAAACATGCACATAACAGACTCCAACACAAACTTCACTTAAGCGTATGAGCATACGTGAATCTTCCATAGTGCAAAACATAGTGCAAAAAAAAAAAATGAAATAAGCACACACAATAGACTGTGCAGGTGACAGATTAGGCCTTAAGCATGTGAAGGACTTAAATTATATATTTAATTCTATGCAACTTTTCATGCAACGTAAACACAGTAGGAGGAAGCTACATGGCCACAGATCTTATGGTCTTATGTGATAGTCTGCTTGAACTCATGTATTCCTTTCAAAATCAAAATGCAGGACATTGTCTCAGTGCGTGGTATGTGGGATGGAAATAAATAGAAATGCTGTGCAGTCCCAAAGTGGGACCCTGCTCATCCTACTCATGCTCATACAACGCTGCTATCTAGCGGTCGGGGGTATATATTGCATGCAAATTATTCATTTAGAATCGATACAGTGTTTTGGAGAATTAATACTGTATCATACGACATTGTGATTTCTTGCACTCCAGTCTAATGATATATATGTATTACCACAGGACAGTGACGCCGCTAGTATGATTGATTGCATTTAATCTCACGATAGTAAGACAGAGCAGTGAAGTGATGGATAGTAACCACTTAAATGATAAGTAGACAGACTGAATTCAAATAACCGCGATGAGAGACTGATGCAGACAATGTAAATACAAGGAAAGATGGTAGTGAGAGGGAGTGTGTGCGCACAGTGCAGCGTGTATGTATATGTGTGTATGAGCAAAGAGAGAGAGACAGATGGAGAGGGCTGTGTGTATATTAAATTTCTCAGAGAATACTTTGAGTAGTTTAGCTCCTGAAAATAAAATTTTAAATGGTCGTGAGATGAAGATTCATTGGCAACATGAAAATAACTCTTTCTCAGTCAGCATCCTCTGTATCTAATGTGATTAGTCAGTGATTAGTCCAGAATCTGTGAAGATATGCTTTAATGGAGTGTCTGCTCCTACAGATTTAAATTGAATTTCACTGAAAATTTGCTTTGCACGGAGAGGATTCCAGCTGATGTAGTATTTTCAATAGAAATGCTGAAATGTCCATTTAAGGCCTGTAGCTTTTAACAGTTGAGATACGGCAAAACCCTGGAGGGATATAGTATGCATACTGCATTAGGGACATGGGGCTTCACTTACATTGCTTTTTATTTACGTCGTTGAATATTCTTTATTTTCTAATCTTAGATGTTTCCATCTATGATGACATTTAAAACTTTGGTGTAGTAGGCTGTATTGAGATGTTTCAAGTGTCAAGTTCTGATGCCTCTCTTTTTATCTACTGGCCGTCCCCTGGGTGGCATGCATCCCCCAATTGTAGGAGTGCACTTACCATTTATATTCCCCACTGCCATAACTATTATTTAGACAGACTTTTCATCAAGACATTTCTGGCATTTTGTAGCATCTGAGACTTGGCTGTGTTGTTGGTGACTTTGTGTCACGGTGCAATACATTTTTTTTAAGTTTAAAGCCTCCTTCCGAACCCACGCTATGATCTGATAAGGGAATTGAATTGGAGGACAGCTATAAATATCTAGGGACTTTCACTGATAGCAAACTTCAGAGACAGTCACAGAGATAATTTGCAAAGAAGTGCAGCAGCTTTTGTTTTCCCCACAGAATATAGAATCTTTTAACATCTGCTAAAATTACGACCTTGCATTGCCATCTGTTTTTAGCTTTGTGAGCACCTCTGTCTGGCGTCTGATTTGAGCTTCACATAGACAGCTCGAGATCTGAAAAGGTCATGTGTTGAAAGACGAACATCTTTTTTCACTTAAAGAGAGACTGATACTTTGCTGTTGCTCTTTACGTTGGGGCAGAGGAACCAGAGTCTCATTTGTTCCGTTTGCAATTAGATGGCTTAATTTAAACATGAAATCCAACACCAGAGTTTGCATGTGTACTGCAACAGCTTGGCACTTTACACTAATTACTGCACTGTCTGGTGAGCAATACGGGTACAGTAAATCAAGCTGACTCTCGTATGATCATGCTTTTAGCCTACAATGAGTTTGTTCACCCTGTTGTGAAAAAGGAAGATTCCATCACATTGACCTTAGATAAATTAAATTCATCTTTAATTTAGTTTTCTACTTGAAATGTGTGTATAATTAATACTAATATGTTTGTTGCACTGAATCAGTCAATCCGTTATCTGGAATGAAGGTGCTGAAATAATATTTTAAAAGCTCTCTCACAGCCACTGGTTGTTGTCAACATGTTTTTTGTCACTTAATATACGACACTATGGCCCCATCTTGTGGACATGTTATGAAGTTCATCTTACATAGTCTGAAATAAGACTGACTTCTGACTTCGTATTCGCTTTGTTGTACACGGTTGTAAATAAATATTTTATAATACGTATTGTAATGCCAATAATACTTTTACTGAAGGAAGGGTTGGAATGTATACTTTTTACTTGTAGCGGTGTGTGTATTAGTGTTTTTTTAGTAAAGGATCTAAATACGTCTAACACCACAGTTTGTCCTATGTTGCTGTGACAGAGTGAGCTAGCAGACATGAGGTAAGATAGGTGTATTTTTGAAAATTAAGGTTTTTATTTAAGCTAAAAACTTTAAAAATCAAGTCAAACAATATGACCTGGGCCCATAAAAGAGGTCAAACGAAGAAAACTAAACTCAGGCTATTATAGAGTATCTTAAACCAACAGACTTAACAAAACAGGTGTAGCAGAACAGACACGAGGGAGTATACGTATATACTGGGTGATTCTTACAAAATAACAAAAGATATCCCCTTTCAATAATCCCTTAAATAATAATCGCCTTAAATGTAGCTTCTAAGAAAAGTGAAAAGTTTCAACCTCAGAGCAACAGGGAGAGAGAAAAAGAGAGATCGCACAACAGAATATTTTTGACACACTCCGATGTAGTCCAGACATTGAAACTATACTGAATTTTGACCATCAACAGAACTTTTCTCTGTCTATTTTCGCACACAAGCTGTTTACCTTATGCATGGACAATAGACATGTCTTCTATTTTCTAAATGATGAGCTGCTCCGCCACACTTGACCGCTCTGATCTGTCATCATTTGTGGCGAAATGACACACTCCAGAGGTAACCAGTATATTCCAGGCCTTATGAGGTGCTGCGACCGTGTTTATCCGCGCTTTAGAACATAACCGATGTGAAACAATCGGAAAATGTTTTATTTTTCCATTTCACTGCTTTTTTTCTTGCTGTCACCCTTCACTCTCCCCATTCAGTCTATTGCTTGCTCGACAAGTGGAGAAGATTGGTGAAGTCTGAACAGTGTTCACAAACACGGGCGAGAAATGTTAGTTTACCTTTAACATTGAGGATATTAACTTAACATGATGCTGAATATACAAAAATTAAGTTAAAGTGGACGCTTACAAGTAGAACTAATGTATTTTCAACAAACTAGACAATTAAGAACTATGTGTCATCATTTATGTGTTTTATGTATGTGTGATATGGATGTCAAAATGTCAAACTAAGTCAGAACTAGGAAAACCAAAGTGTATTAGTGCATGTGGGGTTACAGGGATCCTATAGATCTGTGGCTGCTGGTGTGGTCATCACAGTTACTAACTATGGTTAGAAATTGTATAGCTATATTCTGCAGTTTCATTTCTATGAATTCACATTAATACACATCATCACAATAATAAATCGTTTAAACATATTATTTATTGTCATGAAGTAAAAGGCAGCACAGTGGCGCCGTGGTTAGCTATGTCTCCTCACAGCAAGAAGGTCCTGGGTTTGAACTTGGTGTCGAATGATGACACATTTTTTTTTTTGTAGGATTTAAAGTATGTTTTTCACACAACTTGTGTAGCCAAGGACAGCACATAATATGTTAATGTTCCATATGTTTACACATCATTGCGTTCACCTTCTGACACATTCACAGTGGATGTGTCGATATTAACCCAACAAGCTCTACTCAACTGACACCACATCTCACCTATAGAGTTGAATTCAGTTTGTGGCAGGTCAGTGAAGTGGAATGGAGTTTTCATTAGAATGGGCACCTTTAACTTTATTTACATATTTTACCTATGATATGTTTTTTTCTGAACGGGCTTAAACTGACTTGTCAGCACGTTCCTGTTTAGGCTGAACATGAACAGGGGGTTTTAATAAAGGGTAGTATGAATATGTTGTAGTTATGACGGCCTGTGGATGGAGACAAAGACAGCTTCTTTTCTTTACACAGACCATGAATGTGACTTTCGAACTTGAACTGAGGATAAGAGGCTAGATGAGTCACAGAACTGGAAGAAGGTATTATATTACCTTTATATTCATGGATTTATGTGCATTTTTCTGTTTTACTTTCCTTTTTTTTTCTTTACACACTTTGAATGGGTCTCAATTCCCTTGTACAATATATACGAGGGCAAGACTACGATCTAAAATCAGTATATTGACTTACTACAGAATCTGAGTATTGTGTTGAAATCAGCTGTGTGTCTTCTGCAATAAGTTCTATGATGTTTGCTTTTATAAATGATTTTTAATGGGTGAGTTGAATGCATAAATGTGGTTGCTGTGCAGAATTTCTAAAACAATATAGAAATCCTTACAGCTGACTTTTCAGTCCGTGGTTCTTTCTTATCTCATTAATCTTCTAAAAATAATTTTGATATCATCAGGTAATTGAGCAAACAGTTTTGTCCTAAATCTCCTGTCCTATTTCATTATCCCCTTTCCTCTACCACACCCTCTTATTCGACCCATTTAAGTGCCCGGACCCCACCAGTCTAATCCTTTGGCTGCCACGCTCAGTGTTAACAGGGGAAGGTGAAGAATGAAAGATCCAGAACAGCTGAAACTATGGCACAGTTTGTATGCTTCACATGACATTCATGGATTAATGTTCCCGAGCTGTGAAGTTATATTTATAAATCATGACTTATTGCTCAGATGTTGCTCAATCGTTAAATACAGAGAGGTGACAAATTAAAGGAAAAAACAACAGCGTCTTAGTAAGGTGCTGGGCTACGATGTGCTGCCAGAACAGTTCCATTGCATCATGACATTGATTCTCCGGCGACCTCTACAGGAGCGATAAACACCATTCTAACAAATGGTATTTGATGTTTTGATGATGTGGTGGAGAATTCACATCATTTTCATACTCATCAAACAATTCAGTGACCTCTCATGCCTGACTGATAGGGACGTGATCAGAGAACCAGGTTTTTACTTTCATTTGTCATCCCTTCAGTGCACGGATTGTTTCTGAACATTTTTATTTGAAGCTGCATGAGCCAAAATCAAAGGACAAACGGACTTTCCCCTCTGCAGCTCTCTCCTCTCTGCCCAAATCAAACGACTAAGACTCTAAACGCAGGATGACCTGATGCCGTTTCATGCTGCTATGAAAAACTGAAGCAAAGATGTCACAGTTATGGAAGCTGCCATGTGGCTTCCGTGTCGCCTGTGTCAGCATCTGATCTTAACAGCGATCAGTAATTAAAGCTGTCAAATACATATTTACTCTCTGACAAGCCAAAATCTTGGGTATAATTTCTGCAGCCTGAGTCCAGAGGAAGTGCAGAAGTCTCGTTTCCTCTCAGGCCACTTGAGTTACAATATGCTGAAAGGTCATTAGAGAATTTTTGGCCAGTGATGGTAAAAGCTTCAGACTATCGCACACTGAAGCTTTAATTAATAATGCATAGGCCTGGGCAGATCAATTGACTACACTGATTTATCTCTAAAAGGGTAGTAAACATTAAATGTTGCAACTTACTCTCTCAAAATAATGCATCAGAGTGGTATTTGTGGGGTTCTTTATGTGGTTATTACACACTTTTGACACATGGCAACATTCAGTGTTTATTTAATTGGATCTTCACACAAATTTTCAGAATAAAAAAAAAAATACATGCAACTATGAATTCAAGATATACAGTGCACAGTGCTACAAAAATCAGTGCGACACGACAATATTCAGTAGTCAGTTTTGACAAAACAAAAAATGTTATACAGACACCAACAAATAAATAGCAGCTTATTGATAAATATATACATACTGTATAAGATCTATTGCATTTTAAACAACTCTAAAATATGTGCGCAGATGAATGTGGAGATATTCCAGTGGAGGGGTATGTAAATACAGCTCACATTACTTGAAATCAAAATAGAAATGTAAGAGAATGGAAAATGCTCACTCTTTACTGTATTCCTCCTGCTTAACTAACACACACGATGACTTCTGTCCTACCCAGAAACCCGGCATCATTTTCCCTTTGAAGGAACTCTTAAATTGGTGCAGCAGTCGGACCTCTTTCCTGACTTCACTCCCCTCTCCCTGGTTTACTTCTTCAACCGCGTAGAAATTTATGACACCGGCTGGATGGTCAAGGTACACGCCGATGGTGGTGCACTGGGGAATGTCCCAGATTTCTGTGTTAATACTATTGAACCACATTTGGTAGTGGGATCCTCCCCAACCGAGACCCCAGGAATCATCATTCTCTCCCAGCCCACAAGGTCCATCAGTTCCCCTCCTGGCTGCTCCTTCATATGCAACTCCAGACACAACCCACCCCAAATATTTAACTTCCCAATATGCCCGGAAACCCAAGATGCCTTCTTTGCAAAGAACCTTGAAGAGAAGAAGGGAAAAATTACTGGAGTGTGAGAAATAATGCGTGCAGATTAAATTTAGATTCATGACTGTTGTTTAAAACCTGCCTGTGGGACATGCTCATATCTCTCTGGTCTGTCCAGAACGGGACAAGTAACGTCATCGGTCATGCGTGCCACCTTGGCTCCGCCCTCTGTGATCCACAGCATCTTATTCGCTGTCTTGTCATCAAAGGAAAGGTTGATCCAGTCTGTGGGATATGGAAAACATGACAGATGAACAGCGAAACAAAAGAAAGGCACAGGGCATCAATCAAGGTAATCTAGATTATTGTTGTTACATTTTAGAAGATCCGATCTGCATGTAGGCTCTGGGATGTTGGCCTCGTAGCCTGGAATATTTTCTAACCAATGAGAAAAATAACATTAAAGACAATGTCTGATAGCAACTATACAGTGATTAGATCTAATAGGAAATGCTCTTGCAGTAAGTCCAAACAGACCATTAAACCCTCAGTATGTTCACAAACAGTTTTATCTTCCTAACAATGAAAATGAAAACACATTTTATAAAGTATAGATTAAAATCTCACCTCTAGGAGAAGCTGCATCATTAGATTTTGTGTCTGTAAAAGTGAAACAAGCATTACTAAAGGACACACTATGTACTTCTTCAGTACTTGTTTTTCTCACATACTGATGGTTACTGGCTTTTTTTCCCCCCATCGTACTAGCAGTCCTCTAGAATTGAAATGGTTTTACTCCATTTGTTCTTCTCCACAAAACCAATGTAACTAAAACCTAAAGAGTCAGATCCAGTCCATCCACGAGTGTCAATTATGGCCTAATGAAGAGTTTCTAATGATTTTCTAATAAGACCGATTTGTGCCACAAGTTCCAATTCCAAATCAAGTTCCATTGTATATTCCCTTGTGTTTTCTGCCAAAAATAAGAAAGGGACACTTCTTACCAGTTCTGTTGGCTGCAGGCATGATTCTGTTATTGGGAGCGCTGGTTGGCATCTTTATCTGAAGCTGAAGCTTTCAGAATGCTGCCGTCTGTCAGCGGTAAACTGCTGCGATGATGCAAATGGCTTCCTTATATACTCCCATGAATGGGGGTATTAAAGGTTTTGGGGGCCCTGGGGGCTCCCTCAGAAAAGTTTTGGTAAGGTATGTAGAGATAATGAGCTCACTAATGGGCGTGCTGCAGAGCCTGCCAAACCAGGATATGCGCGTCAATGTCAACATCTGACCCGCTGACCGATATTTATCTGAGAAGTTCTGGATGTGTTCTCACAATTATCCTGTCATCTCTTTGTAATCAAACACACATTCAGGAAACCAATATGTTTTCATAAACAGAACAGTAAGACTGGATTAACTGAGCTTAAATGCGTTTTTTGGAAAAGGAGAAACTGGAATCTGTTTCAGTGAAGTTCAGAAGTTTATCTTTTGTAATATTGAACATTTTGTGCATTATGTAAAATTACTACTTTTTTCAATGTTGTTTCATTGTTTTTTGTTTGTGTCCTTTCATTACTTTTTGTGGTAGATCAAGACGTGGTTTGATTTTAAATGTAAAACTTCTAGCGAAAGTGATTACAATCATAACTGACACTGTTGCAGCTTTTTAACTTAACTTTTAAATCTGTGTGTAAACTTATGGAAATCTATTGCTGCAAGGCCAGAAAAAGAAAAACAAACTAGTATCACGTAACATGAAAAGTTTATTGTTTTACCAAAATGCTTTTTGTGTTATAACCAGATATTCTCGTGTTATAACAAGATCACTTCACGTTATTACATCATTCAAACTTATGTTATAATAAACAAGTTTTTACATAATGAAAATGAAAATTATGTTACAACATGAAATGGCTTATGCTATAACAAGAAGGTGTCACCTTATAACATGAAATGTTTCATGTTGTGAGATCAATAAGCAAGAAAAATGTACATGTCCTCATAACATGAACTAAATGTCTAAAATGTGAAAATATCTTGTTACAGCAATACAGTTTTTACATTATGATGTGATACTAATCCATTTTGGCAGCAACACACCTCCATGATAATTTTCGGGAAAATCCTGTGTGTTTGTGAACATCCTTCAGCAGAAGCAAAAGCTTCAGCATCATGTCAGATATTCAGCCATAAGCACTTTCAGAAAGATTTCAACTAAAGTCATTAAAATCACTGACAATTTAAAGGTCCGCCATCGAAAAGTCAAAGGCTTGTCTTTTGACGGAGATCACTTGCCTGTCAGTGCTGTTTTAAAAACCTGGTGCTTTGTGATGGCCCTGTGAGAGGAAAAGGATGAACTCAGACAGAAAACCAGTTACACACAATTACCTCTGTCAGTAAAACCCCCCGGGAAGCTCCAGTACTATAGTAGTTCCTGGTATGTACTGTACTATGTCATTTGAACTGTAATCAGTGCCGCAGTCAGTCATCTGCTTGCACAGGCTGGAACACTAGAAGGACGACGCAGCCTTGACTAGAGGCTTGGCATAGTGCCGAAACAGTAAACACCTCAGACACGCCACCTGCAGTGGAGGGCAAATCAGAAGAAAAGGTTTATGACCAGTGAGATTTTTTTTCTCTCTCAAACCAGCCCATATGTATTAGGGCATGTGTGATGGTAAATGGTTGATGTGATAATGCAGGTCAAAACCGTTATTAAGCCTGACATGAAGAACTGAGCAACCTTCAGTCAAATCACACAGCTGCCTTAGTATTTGGGTTAATATTCAGCTTAATCGTAGCCGATGTAACCATTGTGTGCATGTCATTTAAACTGAATGTGTACTGTATTTTTAAAAAAGAGGAATAGTCACGGTCACACCACTTTAGCATGGGGCTATCAAAAAGTATCGCACTTCAAAGAAAACTCTTGCAGAGGCAGTGTGCAGGTGTCATCTCTTTTATGTATGATATTTTTATGTGTAAACAAATATGGGCTGTGGACATATGTTGCAATGTGAAGCTAATTTAAAAGATACACATTGAGGTTATATATTCCCTATAAAAATGTTAATATGTATAGAAATCATAGCTGAGTTAGCTGTGGTTTTTTCGCAAAATGTAACACACTTACGCATGATAAGTTTTAATACTTACTTACTTCGTTCACGCATGCAATGCTTTTTCCAAAATGCTGTTTTTGCACCTGTTGGATCACTTGCCGCGCCTGGATTTAAATCTTTGCAGCTGCATACTCAGAATATATATCTGTGTGCGTATATATGTGGCTTTGTATGTGAATGCGGGTGTGTGTTTTGCAAATATGAATCATCCCATACATCAGTGCTGTCACTGTGCAATGTAGCGGTGCAGGACGGGGAGGGGTTTACTAGGAGGTGTCTTACAGACACTGAAGCATCCACCGGACCTTTTTAAGGAAAACCATACATACTGAGATCCAATGACGAGCCTCTTTCCTCCCCCCTTCCCATTGGCAAGTTTTGTCTCACGCTCATGTCCACGCCACTGACTGTAGTTCCCTCACCTCTGTCCCGCTTTTAAGGTATATAAGCGTGGCATTAAGCTGTCACACAGTGGAGCCAACAGCGACTCATCATACTCAGAGACACCAGTGGCATCAGGCTGAGACAGGCTTTAACTCTTAGTCCATCCTGAAGTTGGTATCAAGATGCCCACCACCACAAGAATCATTTCTGAAACCCGGAAGTCAGATAAAGGTGAACTTTATGTTTTTAATTTCACACCATTTAAAATAGTTGATTTAACAAAAGAAAATTCTTTTTTTTTTTTATGCTTAATCGCACGAAACATTTTGGATGAGCTGTGCTCATTTTAAGAGGCTCATATCCTTTTCTGTCAAATTATAATGAAGTGTATATAGCGTCTAATAGAATTTATGACGAGCAATGCCTGTAATGTACTGATTAAACAACCTCTGTAGCAGCAGAGTCTGCAGTAGTGCAGCGTGTTATTATCCTCTTGAGAAAGATCCTGAGTGAATGGGTCACTAGACTTTATGTCAGTGTGAAAAATGCCATATTTCACTGACTGATTTCATGCCTGTCTTTATGAGGAGCATATAATGGTTTTACAGCCTGAGATCAGAAAGTATAAATGTCTTCTCCTTGAAAAAAAAGATGGAACATGCTTTATGCATTTAACACGCTGTATTTACAGTGCGGTGTCTGAAAAAGGGCAACACCAAGCAGCACTGTAGTGAATCTAATTTGAACTGCATGTAAAACTGTGGCAAGAATCAGGATGTTTACAGGAAAAAAAATGATTGCAGTTTTTTTTTTTTTTTTTTTTAAAGTAATCTTCGGTTTAATTGTTTCTTATTAAAATGTTACGTATGTTTCATGGCAATTTATCAACTATAGGGGTTTTATAAGAAATTAAATCATTTCAATGAGATTTTTACTTTTTACTCTATGTACTTAAGGTTTATATTGAAATAGATTTATTCACTTTTAATCAAAAATATTCAGTCAGATTTTGTGTACTAACAAGCCCTGCACAAATGGCACAAATGGCTTTGAGCTTAAATGTTTTGTGTGGTATCGTGTTGTAATGTAATGAGGGTGGACAAAGCGGTTATTTTCATCACCTTGTTCTATATCCAGACAGGTGGCTTAAAATTCTTGCATGGTCTCTGTCAGCTGCCACTCAATCGAGAGATAAATATCAGCTCATTTAGACACAGGCATGCGTACTGCATAACGTAAAAATAACCGTTAAGTTTGAAAAATGTGCACAACGATGACAGGGAGATTTACAGTGCACGGAGTGGAAGAACGCAGCCTCACCTTGAACTCTCTGTCTCAACAGTTGCCGCACATAAACAGAACTGTGCTTTCATTTATTTTCCCAAAATTCGTGCATTTTGATGCATTTGAAATATGTTAAATGTCCTTTTAGAGTTGCTTGCACTTTTTGTTGATATAAATAAACACATTAGTTAATGTTAGTCGATGCTGACAGCTTGATGCTCTGGGGCTCAATGGTATCAACTTTCTGATTTCTTTCCCTGGCAAAAAACCTGAAGACACATGATACCAAAGTATTAGTTACAGATTTGGCACCACATTTAAGCTGGTTATGTAACAGTGATTAATCAAACATTGACGTCAAAAATGAAGTTTAAAGCAAGCCACGCAAAGCTACACTTATTCGTTTTCTTTTGGATTTTATTTAGGCAAGTCTCCCCATATTAGTACATTTACGGATAACAACACTTTGTGCCTTATCCTCACATTACATCTTCTGCTGTACATCTACTTTTACTTTGAAATGTAAAAAGCCTTTTGTCACATTTTGGTTGACTCTCCTTGAATCCGTGAATTATTCTCATCACAAAAACAGATGCTAGGCTACTTATCTGATCTATTCAAGTGCATCATATCCCTCTCTTCTCATTTGATTAATTATTCAAAGCTCCGTGCTCTCGGTGTGACTGAGGCCAGAGCTGCAGCATGTGAGGTGTCTTGGTAATTCCAACCTCTTGGCATGAATGAACCACTGGCTCCAGAAAGCATGCAGTTGCTGATGTGATGATCTGACAGAGGCAGATGGTTTTCTAAGTATACACCATTTTTCAGAAGCTCCCTTCATCACCTGTTCATACACACCTGACGCACACTGCTGCGTATAGTATTTATAGCAACCGAGTATGGTTATCTCAATCTAGGTTGCTGTGGTGAAACACATTTTGTTTTTGTTTGTTGATGTTTTCTTTTTCTTTTTTTTCTTCTTTTTTTTGCAGGCAAGAAAGCCAAATCTGGCAACACACCCACAGGTAAGACGGCCGCATTAACACGGATTTTACTGCATCAAAGTTGAAAGGAGGTTTAAATCTCGGGGATCGTTCACCTACTTGTATGTGGCCTGCCTGACCTTGTCACTTCTGTCACTTCACTCATCAGAGAAAACGCCTCCCTACGAGCCAAACATCCCCGAACCCAAATGCAGAGCTGATCTCATCAAACGTAAAAACAACTCTTACCTGTGTTTATTCTATTCTAATATCACAGACCAAAATGTTTTTGCTAAATCTATAGTTTCTCCTTGTTTTTTGTCAGACTGGATCAACCTTTCCCTTGACGACAAGACGGCAAACAAGCTGCTATGGATCACAGAAGGTGGTGCTAAGGTGGCTCGTATGACCGATGAAGTCACTTGTCCTGTCTTAGATAGACCCGAGAGATATGAATATGCTCCACAGGTATTTAACGTCATCAAAATGTCGGAATTATTTTTGTCTCATTCTACAATCTTTAAAATGTTCGTGTTTTTTCTTTTATTTGCCAAGTTCAAAAGGGCTTAAAGTGAGATGAGAGTGCCATGAATTTTTCACTAAACTGTCATGCGTGGGTCTTTATATGTCTGTAAGAATGATGACCAGATGGCTGTCCCCTGGGTTTATTTTAAATCCTGAGCCAAAAGGGTTTGGCATTGCAAACCACAGAAATTTGGGCTGGTCCAAATTCTTCTCTGTGGCAGCTGTAATAAATTTCAGGTTATACAAGTCATTCTCATTCATGCTCTGACAGGTTCTGTGCAAGGAGGGAATCCTGGGCTTCCGAGGATACTGGGAGGTGGATTTTTCAGGATGGGTCGTGGTTGGGGTTGCATATGAACGAGCAGGACGGAGGATCTGTGATGGAGCCTGTGGCTTCGGAGAGAATGAGGAATCCTGGGGCCTCGGTTGGAGCGGTTCCAGCTATCATGCCTGGCACAACGGCCAGAGTACAGAGATTAACGATTATCCTAAATGCTCTACAATCGGTGTATACCTTGACCAGCCTGCTGGTATCCTTAATTTCTATGCAGTGGAGGAAGTGAAGGAGGAAGAGGAGAGCACAGGAGCAAAGGAGGTTAAACTTCTGCAGCAGATTAAGGGCTCCTTCACAGAGAAAATGATACCAGGTTTCTGGGTGGGGACGCAGTCTCACTGTTTGATTATGAAGAATGAGGAATAATGGACTGAACTAACATTATACCCAAAAGTGCCCAAGAGTAATTTTACTTTCTAGTAAAGGTATTGTCATCAACTTTAAACACATATCACAAAAATGGTCATGTTAATGTTTATCATCCTCCATCATTTTACTCCTATTTATCTCTTACCATACATAGATATACAGTACATAGACTTTCAACAAAGGGAACAAAGTGCAATAAAGTAGGAATTCAGCATGGATTTTCCTGAAATCCCCGGACCACTCAAGATATATACGGATATATATATATGTTTTTACTGAATATTTATTCCTCCATTGTTTTTGTTTGGTCAAAATGTATAAAGCTGTATAAAAGTAGAAGGTTTAGTTTGAATGTATACAGTATTTTAAAAATGCTATAATATGAGATACAATAATAAACAGTGAGTAAGACACCTTTTGTCCATTATTGTTTGTTTGCTATTTTAATGAAGAAGAAAATAGAGTTGAAACCAATTCTTTGTCTAGCCATAATTATAACAAAGATGATTTAATAAAGGAGAAGATTCCAAACTCTGATGTTTCACCACTGATGAAAACATAACCGCTAACCTGTGACTAATTATCTTAAACTTTGGTCGTGTATCACTATGAGCCAATGGTATCGGTTTTCAAACGTCACACAAGCATCCCCTAATATTTAAGACAGTTAGTCTCGAGGTACAGCGGAGCAGATTTTTAGCCACTCACGACATGCTTGAGCTTGGCTACTTTTTAACTTTGGTTTGGATGATTTAAACACCTCAAGCTCTTGTCACTTGTCTCACAACACAATCATTTTGTTAGTTTTAGATCTCTTCAGGTCCATGGATAAGATGTTAAAGATCATCACAGCGTAGTTGGTTCGGGGTAACTGAACCACTTCTTCCAATGTGTTTACATCAAATGTTTGGGATCTCCTTTAATTAGATCATCTTTGTTTATATTATGCAGTAAATACTTGATCTTTATCAGTTACACATTTCCTCTAAGTATTGGTAACTGTTGTCAGATACATTTAGCTTTAGCAGGAATGCTAATTAAAGACTGTGAAGTCCTCGGGTCATAGATCAAACTTAGTCACATGGTTGAACATCTTAGACACTGAGGTGCCTTCACTGATGTAGTTCCACTTCTTGGTCCACTTGTGCTGACAACAGTGACATTACTTTCAGTTCTGTTTGCTATAATCCTCTCACCTTTTTGAACTGACTAAAGTTTCAGACGGGGTCAAATATCTGCGCCAGCCTCACTTACATTCTCCCATATGTCAAAGTCAAGTACATTCACCCCCTTTACCCCCTGCTGATCACCCGTTCCACTGACCTCAACGCATCTTTACTGAAGCACAGCTCATCTTTACTGAGAGTATAAAAGTCAAGGTGAAGGAGGCGAGTGTTGACCCGACATTCGGATTAATCAAAAACATTTTGAAGCCCCTGGAAGTAAATTACTAGCGAAGAGCCTCAAGATGCCTGTGAGACCCGACTCCACAAGAATCCGCTCAGAAACCAACAATGCAGGTACGACAAGTTTTGCACCTTTAGGTTATGTTTTTTTTAGAGTCAATGTGTTTACGTGAAGGGCAAAATCCCTTCATTATTTGATACAAGCAAGTGAACAACGTCAAAAGGATCGATACACCAAAAGCACTGGAAAATCGTACGATGATCATTTTTTTGTTACACACTTGTAATTTGACTAAAAACTGCTCATGATATTCATTTCATTTTCCGTGAGGAGTAAGATTTCAGGGTTGTGCCATTTTTCAATCAGCTCTTCACCTTCTTGCCGTTTAACCTTTGGTGTTAATATTTTTAGGGAAGAAAATTAAATCCAGCAAGACTGAGAAGACACATGCAGGTAATTGGTTTAATGTATGCAGTGTTTTTTTTCTTTAATTACAGACAACATGGCATGCGTCAGTCTGTCCTCACTATTTCCTCTCTTCAAACAGAAGAAGTTTGCAATTATGTGCCTGACATCCCCGAACCCACCAGCAGAGCTGAGCTCACAAAGTGTATGAGCACATTCTGTTTCTTGAGTAGAAGCATTTTCAAGTCGGTCAACAAATTCAAGAATTTTTTTTCATTTTTCCTCTTTAGATTGGATAAATTTGTCTTTGGATGACAAGACCGCCAATAAAATGTTGTGGATCTCTGATAGTGGCTCTAAGGTGTGTCGTAGGACTAAGGAGATTTGTCCTGTCCTGGACAGACCAGAGAGATATGAATACTCACCACAGGTAAGGAGACAAAAAAAGGTAGAAGAAAAGAAACACATATAGACAGAGCATTATGGAAGCTCTGACTCCTTTCTGTTTTTCTGAAGGTGCTGTGCAGAGAGGGAATTTGGAATATGCGGGCTTACTGGGAAGTGGAGCACTCAGGGTGGGTGGTAATTGGAGCCACCTACGAAGGAGCGGGAAGGAGGGCGCATTCTGGGCCAAGTGGCCTTGGTGAAAATGAGGAGTCCTGGGGTCTGTGTTGGTCAGGATCAAGTTACCAGATCTGGTTCAATGGTGCAAACAAAGACATCTGCGATGTCCCATTTTGCTCCACAATCGGAGTTTATATCGATCAGCCTGCAGGGATTATGAACTTCTATATTGTAACCGGCGAGGGGGCAGAGAAGGAAGTCAAGCTGTTGTACAGACTTCAGACTACTATCGAGAAAAAGGTTCTTCCGGGTTTCTGGGTGGGAGTACAGTCCTCATGTACACTACTGAAGCAAACAGAATAACTTGCTGAAATAATCACATATGTTGGAATAATGAGTTTTGAAAATGTGATATTGTTGTGATATTAGTACTATTTATTTAATATCTAAAATAGCTTCTGTCACACATCACGCATACATTATTTTTGGTCTTCTCCATTTTATTCTTCATTGTTTTTGGAAAATATTTTTTGTATTTGTCCTGACTTTCTATTTATCCTTTATTGTATAAGTTTAAGTGCATTTTAAAAGAAAGTATTTATTGTCATAAATTAATGTTAATATACTGTGATTTTTTTTTTTTAAATCAAAATGTCCACACCCTATATTGTGTTCATTTACAACTAAACAAATGTAATTCTGTCCTATTTAAGGTTTAATATTTCTGTGGCTATAACAATGTGACTGGACACACACAAATAATCTACCAATAACCACATGAAATAAACAATTAAATTACTCCTGAACGCCCTTCACGGCTTCTCATATTTGTGTTTACGATAATTTTTTGTTTGTGTTGAGGATTATGTTGCACATGTATGTAAAGAGCTCTCATCATCGATCCCCTCAGGATTTGGCTGAGTGAGTGGAGGGGCCTCACTTATGGGACTGACTTTGATATGTGAGAAGCTCCAGCTTGAAGATCACTTTCCTTCTTTGACAGGTGGTCCTCAGCTTCTGCTGTCTTCACACCTAAAGCTTGAGCTTTACAAGAACTAAAAGTGGGGTGCACAGACACACGCATCCATACGCTCCTGGAGGCCCAGTGTAGCACGCAACCTCATTTAACAAGTGCAAAGAGCCAGCGGTGAGAAACATGAAGCAAGTGCTTCAAACACAACAGCCATTTTCTACTCTATGTACTGTACAGTGAAGGTCATTTCTGAGAGGAAAAAAGTGAGGAAAGACATACAGGGTGTAAAAATCATGTTTAAAACGTCATCAGCGGTTGCTTAAAAAAATGAATATGGCACATCGTATTATTGAATATATATGAAGATAAATAATCAAATGTGCTCTCAAACATTGATAGATTTATTACATATCGTTTTAGATTTACCACGTCCCTGGGAGCTTTCTATCATTACAAAGTCTTGAAGTAAAATTTTGTGAAATAAATCAATTTCTTTACTTTTTCATTTTCCACATTAAAGTCTTGTCAATATTATGTTGTTGTTCTGGGGTTTTTTTTTTTTTTACAGAAATTGAGTGAAAAGTAATCCACAAAGGTTTAAACTTTTTACTGTGCATTTTGTTCTCTTAGAAATTCTGTCATCTTACAGTAATTGCTGCAAAGCTGAGTTTACTGTAGTTTTGCATGTGTGTGTTTGAGGCACAGTCTCATATGTATTTGAGTGCAAAATCCTGATGAGACTCTTGATAAGTTCATCTTCACAGCACATAAATAGTTAATATTCACATCATCATGAGTCACAGCTAATAGATAATAGAAAAAAAAAAACCCATAAATCACATCCTTTCTGCTGTTCTCACACGTAAACCTTGAGCTTTACAACAACTAAAAGTGCCCACGTGCACAAGTCCGCATGCATCCATACGTGCCGAGTGTAGCATGCAACCTCATTTAACAAGTGCAAAGAGCCACTGTGATAAACGACACACATGAATCTTGCAGGGACTTCAAACACATTAAGTTGTGTCATTCTCTACTATACATACTGTAAAGTGAAGGTCATGTCCAGGAGGGGCAACATGAGCAAACACATATAGACTTATGTAACAGTGTATTTAAAAGCCAAGTTTAGCATTACTTTGCTTTGACGACGTCTGTTGTCTCTGATTTCAAAGGCAGTTTTATAGTAGTTTAGTGTAATTTTACAGTCTCATAAGTATTATACTTAGTGCAAAATCTTGAAGAGACTATTGATAATAAAAACACAGCTGATTTTCACAGTATGTACCGTAAATAGTTAATATTCACATCATATGAGTTACCGGCAAACAGATAATATTAAAAAGATTTAAATCCCATCCTTTTGTGTACATTTAAAAGTAATATCCAAATAAATATTTGCTTCCCAGATAATAACACAAAGTTGCGTCATCGTGTGCAGCATGTGTGGTTATAGTACACCTATCACACACGTGTGATTTATGTAATGGTTCCTGTAATGAGTGTGAGTGAGAATTTATAGTCACAGTTAAGCCCCACATTTAAACCCATATGACAGGTACAAACATCTATCGTCAACTCAACACAACACAACGGAACACCATGAGCTGAGAATAATCACCCCCAGAGCACCGGTGGCCTCAATGTTTCTATCTGCATGTGTGACTTTATGCTAGGCATGTGAGTGAGTGGTAACTCTAAGCTTGTGTCCTGAGTAAAGTGGTATAAGCTATATATGTGACAAATATAGTATGACATGCAGGCTGAGGGGAATGTGGAAGGAAGAAGAAGGAGGGGGGTTGTCCCACATTTTACACCGTTGCTTGCACCGCTTTTCAGACAGTACGGATTGAATGAGCGGACGCAGACCTTCAGCTGAATATCTGGGAATATTTTGTAGCAAATGTAACAAACCTGGCCTTTCTGATAAACCTATACGTGCCTGTGAAACTTAAAAATGCCAAAGGAATATTTAACGCCCGCATTACAAGGAAAAACATCACTTTTTCGGTACTGTCCGCAAGATCTGTCCTGTACCGAAATTTATGAGCTAATGTGAACAGTTGTTCAACAGCTTGATGAGTTGTTTTCAGTAGCTGGTCCTAAATTACATCCTCACATGATATTATTCCCATCTGGCCCAGCACAAGCCTATCAATGATATGCAGCTCTCATTTATTCCAACACTATTGGTCCCAGCAGATTTACTGTCATGTAGTTACTGGCTTACATTCAAACTGTCTGCAGTCTGGTGTCAGCTTCAGTTACACGTTGCTCTCCATCCACTTACTTCTCTCTGCGTCTGCCTATATCTTTTGATTTACTCATCATCTGCTGCGTCCAAACTGTTGTAAAAGCGATTCACAAGTGTCTTTGGCTCATCGTCTGCTGCGGCCAAATTGTTGTATATTTACACATATGAGCCAAAGATACGTGTGAATCCCTTGTCCACACATGATACTATAATGCAAGATCAAGGTGTGTTTACTTTACTCTTTGATGTCTCATTCTCACTTGTTTTTATTTAGATTTTTTTTTTTTTTAAATCCAGAAGAAGCAATGGCAGGTTCCAGAGCGGTGTAATTACATGACTTTAGCTCAGTGCCGTTTTAATCACGCTTTGTCATTTTTGTGTGCGTAACCCTAACTCACTTTAGGTTTGAAATTTACATACACCTCGGCTTAATGTATTCAAACTCAAACTTTTTATTTCATTTCAATACAAGCCCCTCGTTACAGCCACAGTGTTTGTTTTCACCATTCTCGTTTTTTTTTTTAGTCAAGGGGATTCTCCACACTCAGGCAAAGTAGGTGATGATAATGCACCTTAACACTAATTACCACCTCTATAAAATGGATAAAATAGGAAGAGGAAGATTCATTCTGAGCTACTGTAATGTGCTGGTTCGGTAGGTGGTGATGAGTTACAGCAGAAGGGAGACGGATTCACTTTGAAGACAGACAACTTCACTGTCCAACTTCACACGCTACAATGCAAAAACATACCTCCTTACTTCCTGAGTCCTGTCTGCCAGGTGACTTTATACCCAATCCGAATTAACTACCTGACCAATCAGAGTCCAGAATGACATACCGAGGTAAATGCATGTGAAACACATAAGCAGATTCAGCGATTATTATTAGATTATACTGTAAAACATTTAAACTTGTAAATATGTAAATACTAACTGCACAAACACAAATATGTAAATAGTTAAGACTGTAAGTGTATCTTGTAAATAAAACAAATTATGTAAATCATATGCATTAGCTTAACTCAACTACATGAGTTAAATGAATTAATTAGACCTTACACTACTATAGAAACATGGCGGACTTAAACAACAACCTGCTCCCTCTGCAGATATAAACGTCTCGCTGTGAGGTGTGATTATACACTAATGAATAGCCATGTGGCTTTGTTAAAACATAGTCACAGAGAGGTGGACGAGAGTAAACAACAGAGGTGTAACTGGCTCAACAGGACTGAGAGGAGAAGCTGCAGAACAAAGGTGTGTATTTACAAAATTCTGATGTTTTATTTCCCCCTGATTTTGGCTCCTGCAGCTTTAAATAAATCTTGAAATGATTCAAACACAGAAGCAAGTAAAATATTGTTATTTAAGAGACGCTATAGTTAATATGTTTAATATCATGTTTAAATAGGCTTTCTCCTCCAAGAAATCACAAGTGGGGGTGGTGCCTTAGCGCCCCCTATGGACCAGTTGCTACTGCAAAAAAGTACAATCTGTGTCACAGCGTTCGTTTGCAAACTTTATTTTTGCTCTTTTTCTGCCAGGTTTGGAGTATTGTAGTTTCCTCTCTGGGGAACAGCCTTTCAGGTTCTGACAGCACCCTCTTCACTGTGGATGGAGATATTTTTGTACCAATTACCTCCAACATCTTTATCAGTTCCTTATCTGTTGTCCTGGGTCCTGGGATGTTTTTGAAACTGTCGCGCCAAAACACATTCATGTCTGGGAGTCAGTACAATCTCCTTCCTGACTGATTCGATGACTGCGCGGTCTCTGGTGTTTATATTGGTGAGCAATTGCTTGTACAAATACATTTTGTCAAGGCACATATTCTGTAGACTTACATTTTGTTGGCCTCTGTTCCCTTGAGAAAAAGTAGCCCAAACAATAAGAAGCGTTGGACATGTGTTGAATGAAACCTGGCTTTAAACGCCAGAAGATTAATGCAGTAAATCTCATGTTGTCGGAACAAAAGGGTTCAAGACGTGTTAAGGGCAAAGGGAGGTCACACTAAACACTTGACACTTGATTCTGTAGGAACTGAATTTTTGTTTTTAAAGTTTTTTTTATATTTATTGTCTGTGTGTGTTTATGATTATGTTAGCACCATAACTCCTTAACAAAATAGAGCTGAGATGGTCAAACTCATCATTTATGTTGACAATGATCCGCCCTGGTCACCCATTAATTTTGGAGACAAAACGTTAAAGTTCAAGGTCACAGGATCCAATTAATTTAAACCCAAGCTGCCCCTGTAGTGATTCGGACTACATGCTCATTTCATTTAAATGTTATTGTGTGTTTCTGCTATAAACATATATTGTATGTTAGAAAATAGAATTCTATCTAATAATAAATCTCATATAAAGGGAAATTGAGTTAGATATTCTAAACAGGTACCAGGGTCAGCACTTCTTTTGAGTGCTGTTTAGTTCCTGTATATTCCCAGCTGTATCTTGATACAGCGACTGACAAATGCTAACAGCATTTAGCCAAGGTGTATGTACATTTCTAACCTCGGCTGACCTCACATTTTGTCATGAAAGGTTGTTCACCTGTTCAAAACCTCCGAGGGTCAATGGTTTTTCCCCGCTGTTAAAAGACAACAGCATCATCTTCTGTCAAAATGATGCATTACAAGCCACACACGCTGGCAGTGTCTTCATCCGTATATATATCACTGTTACATAAAGGGGTCAATAAATAAAACCTTTCTCTGTGACCACATCTAAAAAAAAAAACTAGAATAATTTATACCCTGGAACATGTGTTGAAAATACAAAAGAAACACAAAAAAAAAACAAAAAAAACGTCAAATTCCAGTTGATTTTTATGTTATGTAGAATCTGGTCAAAGAGCTCCACCTACTGGATCCTTGTTGTTTGTACAGGGCTGGAGCAACCATTTAAACAGATTAATGTGACTAATTTTGCATGTCATATGTTGATTTCAATACACCTTGCATTTGGAACCTAAGGGAAATGTATTCTGTACAAAATGTTTGCTGACTACATTCTTACAAAATGTTAAGAGAGGGCAAGTGATTCATTATGATTAAATCCAGTAATGATTAAACATACACTTCTGTGTGAAATTATGCAACCGTGGTCCACGGTCAACCATGGTCAAAGGAACAACATTTCCCATGATCCTTAACACCACATTCCCTGCTCCCTGTATGAGAATGCCACACAGGTTGTTCATTATGTAACATGAGAAGATAAGTATCCGTGCAGCTGTCAGTCAACATGGTTGATTGTGTAGTACGCTAAAAAGGAGGCGTTATAAATATCTGCAGGCAGACTGATTTGTCCCCTGTGAGAACGGGACGTCCTCGACATCTGAGGTCACAACCTTCCTGGTCAAAGCCAAATGGCCACAACACGTGAGATACTAATTATAAGATGGCGTTCATGCGTTGAGAAATGTGTTTTGTGGAGCTTTTGTGGAATATCTGTATGTGAGGTTCTTGTATTTCAAAACAACTCAAACATTTGTAGACACATTTTCACTACAATACTTACATTTAAAGATTGTTCCACCCACCACTGAGGGCTTTAAGGCTGCTATCCTGTGAGAACAATTTTAGTCCTGACTTCTTCCCCTATCTTGCTTGGTCTTATCAAAGCGCTTAAAATGCTTTTGATAAGTTCCTCTTGTAAAAGCAGTAATGCCAGTTCTCCTGAGGCTTCTGTAGTGGCACCGCTGTAGAATATCACCTTCACTTTTCCTTTTGAGTCCTTCTCTTTCTGTCTAGGTTTTGATATTTTTCAACGGTGGAAACGCTCTGTCTTCTCACCTTAAACACCAGTTTTCTTAACACTGGATTAGTTGAGTGCTTCCTTTTTCTTGTGTCATGCAAGTTGAGAGCATCAGAGCTTCTTCTGTTTCTATCTTGAGAATATTTGGGTAAGAACTCCACAAGACGCTGACTCAGTGCTGCAGAAATTCCTAAACACACGCCTGCCAACTGGGATACTGCTTATGCTTTAAAAAATGGAAACCTTTCAAGTCTAGACTGAATAATTAGAATAAGAGAAGATTATTTCTGATATATAGATGCTATACGTTAGATGTGTTGAACATCATCTAACCCATGTAATAAACTTCAGGCCCGTCAAGACTTTTAGTTTATATTCTAGTTTGTTTTCTTTTAATAAAATAACCTTTTTTAATTGAAGCTGTTTTCCTTTTGTTTTTTAACTCAAAATATGCTTTGCCTCATCTGTCACAAAAGGATAAGTGCAGTGTTATGTTATGTGTTGAATTAAATTGTCCTATAATAAATTCAACGTATGCGTTTTCATGTAAGTTTCATTATTTGCCGTTGTTGTATAAGCTGGACTTAGATTGAAGTGTTTATCAGGATGCAAACGTCGGCGTGAATACCTCGTACTTTGAGTGGTATGGATTTCATTAGAGGTAAAAATACAATAAAGGCGTCCACTTATCTCATTGACATTAAGCTGGATACGTTTGACCGGGAAGTGATATTCACATACTGAAAAGGGCAGAGACAAAGAATGGGAAAACAGCTGTTTTTTTTTTTGTAAATTCCTAAGTCACAAACCCACACTCAGCAAAAGACAGAGAGGATGTCAAGGGCAGGGTGAGAGGGAGGGACACTGAAGAAGAAAGGGGGAGGAAGAAAGAAGGGGCTCACTGTGAGAGGAGAGAAAAGCAGACTGAGTGTTAGCAGCCAGCGTAGGTAGATCACCGGACAAACGCTGCTGCCAGAAGTCAGGACGGACCAGAAGGAGTGAAATAGTGACAAAGAGAGAGGGAGATTCACAGGTACGAGGAGGGAAGCGGAGTGACAGGAGAGTGTTGTGACTGTTTGGGCAACAGGAGCTTGTGGTAGTCAGGAAGAGGGCAGCCAAGCCTGAGGAGATGCTGTGAGGAAGAGTGCCAAGTGATGGAGCTTGAAGCAGCCAGCAGGCGGGCGCAATTAGTCAGGTACAGCAATATGGCATCTTAATTATAATTTATTTTCATGGAATCTTAGATACCGTTGTGTCTGACTCACTGATTTACGCAGTTTAACACCAGATATTTGAGTGTATTATACTGTAGCATGACTTTATCCATTCTATATTTGAAATTACTATTTGTTTTTTTGGGCTTTCATCAGGTTAGGTTTGCTCAAGGTTAAGAGCACTGTGAAGCAAACATGTCTGACGTGATGCATTTGTTGCCAAAATATTATGGGCCTACTCTGCCAAGCGACGATATCTCCTCCTCATTTCCCTACCAACTTTTATGTCTTCTAAAGTCCAACTTCATTATGTTTATCTGTTGCATGCAACTATCCCAAGCCCTCATTAGGAAATCTTCTCAGGCAGTCAAATGAGTGTTCAAGGCAGCACCTTACATCACTGATTTACTTATCAGGGTCAAACGTATTGTGATGGTTTTGTTGACATTATAATGCATGAGAATGTAGGAGACATGCAAATGTTTTTGTTGATGGAGAAGGAGAATATTTTCCAGACTGATGTATTCAACATGCCCAGTGTCCAACTTCACATGATGCTCTAGAGTCTTTTGGCGCCACAAAGCTCACTCTGTGTGGTACACAGACCCACCATTTGTCCTCCCTCTATCGCTCTTTAGCATTTTAAGTCTTCTCCTCCCCTAGCAAGTGGCCACCGCTGATTAAAAAGGAGATTTTCCAAATATTTCACAACACCCACGTAACCCCCAGCGGCTATGAGGATGTTAGTCTCTGCTCTATTCTCTTACAAAGGCTTGATTGTGTTCTGTCTTTTGCTCTGTGTCTCACTATTAGGGGGTTGTGGTTGACACTAACAAACCAAGTCAAAGCTCTTGGTCACCCACGAGTGCATGCAAAGGCTCAGTGTGAAATTTTTCTCATGAATTCTTATCTTCAAGTTCCTCTGTATTACTGTCACAATAAGGTCAACAATAACTGTGTAATGAAATAGGCTGTAAAATAAGGAAATTAACCAAGGCTGTTACATTTATCTGAATGGGAATAATTTGCCCGAAAGATTAACATCTTAATGTCCACCAGGTCACTGGGGTTTTAGGGTTAAGGTTACATCTGAGCCATGTAGTTTAGGTTTGTGTTTCAGCCACATGCTCACAGGATATACTCTGCTGGAATAAGGGCGACTATTTCAGTCGTTCAGTGGCAGGATTGGCATTTTCTTTCCTTCCATTATCTTTCTGACTACTCTTACTGTTACTGTTTTGAAAGACCCCCTTGCTACGTGAAAGAACAACAACCTCCGAGCTGCAACTACACACTGAAAATGACAAGTTTTGACAAAATACACGTATTTTTATGCGCTGTTTTCTTTTGGTAGGCATTTAGTCACTTTAATACCACTGCATGCTTCCTGGCGCAAGTGTTCGACCAAAACAATTTCTCTCCCGATACTATTTAGCAAAGGCACTGTCGCTGCATCCTGCGCTCAGCAATGCCCAAGAGGAGAGTGATTCATTTAAAAAACTAGCCAAACTACACCCAAAGAGCTTTTACCCTTATTCCAGAATGGTACTGGATGTCTACTGCCAGCGATGGCACAGCGCTAAGCATGGAGATAGGTCTGGCTATGCAAGACTACACAGAAACTAGAAGATGTTCCTTTTCAAATGAAGTCTAATACATGCATATTGGCCTCACACTTTTTCTGTTGTAAGGTTCCGTGAAAACAGTGGATGTTAAAGGCTTAAATAAAAATGCATTTTCTCAGTTAATCTGGCAAATAAAAGGGTGCAAATGTCCATAAATATTTATAGTCCAGAAATAATCGAGTTCATTACATCTGAAGTCACTATTTCAGGTGCAGGTGTACGAAACATGTTTCCATGTGACCTGAGCTCCAGATATGCTGATACATTCTTGTGGTCACACGGTTGAATAGACAGCATGACTCTACAGAACAGCAGAAACCTCCAGCAGAGTGAATCCCACCCCTCCCTACACATTTGTCTTCAACACACCACTTTACTTCCCCTGCGCCGCACTCTTTTATTTCGGTTTTGTGTCCTCAGCAGTCCACTCTGCAGTTCGGGACACATTCCAAATCTTGTGTCTCATACCAGCCCTTCCCCGCTGCCAGATTGGTTTTCACACACTCCCTGGTCCCTCCCTGCTACCACGGCGACGCAGCTGTCACCTGTCAGTTTGATGGTGGGGATGCGCACTAGCCTGTTATGGCTCAGAATAGAATGGTGGCAGAGTTTAGCTGGAAGAGCACAACACCAAGTCTGAGAAAGAATGAACAGATGACTAGGGGAAAAATCTCAGCTATATGGGAATGTGGCATATGTGTGCTTTGAGGTTTCTGGGTGCTCTGCGTGGGAGACACTGACTGTATCTACAAAGACAGACTGTGGTTCACATTGGATTGGTAAGGCCTCATGACTTAGCCACATGCAGTATCTACCAGTCCATTGAAATGTGTAGT
>JAPQRN010000012.1:8003642-8019373 GCA_037367275.1 Coranthus polyacanthus
GGGGGGCGCGTTTATCATTAGTCGCTATATGCTCTCCCTTTATTGAAATGCTAAGAATGCATCCTTTTCGCTGGGAAGCCTGATTTAAAATTCACTGAATGCAAAACCGATCGCCCAAGACCTTCTTTCTTTAGTTTTCATTGTCGGCGGCTGTGGGAGCCTGCAAGCCCCTCTCCCCGCCCCAGTGTCTGGTGGAGGGGGGCTGTATTTGCTGTTCCCTCTCCCCCTCTTCCTCTCTCTCTCTCTCTCTCTCTCTCTCTCTCTCTCTCTCTCGCTTTCTCTCAAACACAAACACTCAGGCTATGACATGTTTATTTGCCCATTTTCGTAGACAGGGAATATTTTAGTAACCTGATACTCAGCCTAATTGGGGGCCTTGTCCTAATTGGTCATGTTGCAACCAGATACTGTTAAGCCAGTCTGTCCACTCCAGAGTAGGCGGCTGCCAGGCAGGATTCAGTGTGAATGTGGATGGTGATGGTGATGGTGATGGTGATGATGATGATGTGGGTATTCATAATTTGAAAACACCCACATGTGCACACAGACACAACAAATGCATACTTGATGGACGTGCGCATACGTTACACCGCTTTGTAATGTATTTTACATTTATTTTTTTTAAAAAAGGAGGAAAAAAAAAAAGCATGAACACCTGCTTGTTTTTGAAGCAATGTTGCCTCTCAGCCAGCTCCCCTGCTCTTTTTTTTGTTCTGAAAAGAGACGCACATAATCCTCTACATGTAATGACATATTGACTACTATACAAGGCATCCCCGTCTGAAAGTGTGATTTAAGTGCATCGGACAGACAGCGTTGTCCTTTTTTTTTTTCCAGTTGTCTTTCTCTCTCTCTTCCAACACAAACCGTAAACATACAAGTCCTCAGGCCCAGTGACCTCACCGATGACGCTTCAGTCAAAACTGCATGCTGCACACTTACACCGCCTGCGTTGAAACAGGGCTCCAGCGACGAATGTTTTGCAGCACGCACTCATCATATGACATAGTAGAAATGCGGTGAAGTCTGCTGTGAGCTGTGCAGTGAGTGGTATTTTTACAATATATACAATAGCCTGCAGTAATTATATACATTACCCATTCTCTGCTGCTCCCGTTGTACTGATAAAGAACTGCTGCTGCTGCTTCCATGATTATACCAAGGCTTTATTTTCACTTTTATTATTATGGGCATTTTGGGCTTTTTTTTTTTTCTGTTGCTGCGTGGTAGTTTACATTAGTAGTATTTCTTTGGTTTCAATTTACATCAGCAAATATAACTACTGGGCATAATATGAGAAAAGAAGTATTTTTAAAGAGGTAAATACTGTAAGAGTCAAATTCAGACTTAAGTCACCCACTCGTCTGTTTCCGTTTGTCCTTCTGCGAATTTCTTTTCCATATGAAACCACGTCACATGATAAACTTCTATGGTGCGTTCTCCAATAAATATCATCTGAATGCTGATATGATTCTGGACTAAAAGCACTAAACAACATGGAAAACAGATGACACCAAAATAATTTGTATTTATCATATGCTACCTATTTGCCACAGTTATCAGGATGAAAGTTAAATTATTATTTCTTTCCAGTTTAAAGGCAAATCTGGTGTCCTGTGTGGAAGTCGAAGAGACCGGGTTGGTCACTTGTGGTTCGAAAGTGTTCTTTATTGTTGGAACATGTCAAACACTCACCAAGCATTTAAAAAAAAAGAAAAAGAAATGTCAACATTCAAAACAATTCTAATAATAAAATGTTCGTTCGACATCAAAATAGGCAAAATTAAGTTCATTTTAAATTTAAATGAAGCGAAACACAACACATTGAAACAAGTTTAGCTGGCAATATAAACAAAAAAATGTATGACATGATGATGATAATTATTGCGATATAGAATTATGTCACAATAATTTTCATTATCATTTTATGGCTCAGTCACATGTCGAGGCGTAACCCATTTTTTGTATTTATTTGGATGTTTTTGGGTCAGTTGTTTGGTCTTTTCAAATAATCCCATCACACACTGACCCAAAAATTGATCATGACTACTGCTTATTACTGCGATAGAATTATATTGTGGTAACTGTCATTACTGTTTTATTGCCCAGCCCTAGATACATACAATCTAAACCAAACACATGTCTTATATAAGCATCTCTTGATACGTGTTCATAAAGGTTATAATGTTTTTTTTTTCACTTTTCAACTGCGTCTCAGAAACTGTTCATACGTCCAACGATTTTTATGGTTAAGTTTAGGAATTTAACAGCATTTCGTTAGGGTTATGGAAAGATACAAGGGCTTGGTTTAAAACAGGAAAAAGTTCACAGAGATGTCATAAACAATGTGTTCAGTGATAATTAAGCCAAACATCATCTTTTCATAACTCTAACCGCAGTGCTTTTGTTGCCTAAACCTAGAAACCTACAGGAGTCGAGATGTAAACTTCACTCAATGACAAAGTCCTGGATTTTGTTTATCCACATCCGCCACCTCCAGTAATGGATCCTCCAGTGACAAATTATGTCAAGATTATATGTATCTTTGTGGTTTGCAGAAATGTACTTACTATGCTTAAAACTTTACAACCTACAAATCACCTTTCTTGAATCAAAACAGCGCTCAAAATGCCATTACATGGTTCGACTCTGTAAACAAACATCAGATGCTACACATACCTTTAGTTGTTTTCTCATTTAGTCAGATGTTGTGTCTTGTGCCCCTCTGAAGCTGGATGTGACTTCATTTTAGGCTAGCCGTGGCACAGAATTTAGAAACAGTTCTATAAATCTGATTTCCTAATGTTCCCAGTGCTAAATATGTCTTGCGCAAGTGTTTATCCATCACAGGAGCAGGGAAAGGAAGTAAGCTATTTTTTTTCCATTTTTTTTCACTGGGATACAGTAAGGATGCCAAGTGCTCGAGCCAGCTCACCAGCATGAGGAGCTAATTCAGAGCTGAATCAGACCTCCAATTACCAGCTAGCAGTCTCAATCTTTGGTCGTGGACATCCATATAATAATAAGACTACTGGCAGGACTGTTTCACTGGTGATGAGGCCAGGTTGTGCTGCTGTAAGTGTGTTTGATTCACAAAACGGATGATTTTGGTTGGACAAAGAAATTCTTTATTGCACTGCCCAGTCTCACTGACGCAAAGAAGCCTGCATGGGGCACTAAATCAGTCCAAACCACTTAAAAGTATAAAGGCCAGTGCAAGCCCTAGAGTACTGTAGACTAGACAGTGAAGAATATGGGAGGGAAGAGAGAGACACGAGGCACTATAATAACGTTGATTGCCTGAATCTATACCATTTTGGCACACTGTTCAGAGGGTGAGACAGAGGCTTTTTCCAGTAAAAAAAGGTAATTTAAAATACCGTATGCGGAGGATTCTGCAACAGCAAAACTGATTAGCAGAAGACTAAAAGTCTGAGATTCCATTTTTGAATTAGAATGCGTTACTTAGTTTCTGATAAAGAACAAGAATTGAGCTTCGCGGTAGTTCGGGCAGCACAGATGTCAGAGCTGGTTACGAGCCCGTTTTTGTCCAGTCGTTCACAACTTCATTTTGTCCCATCCCCAATTAGCAAGCTTTATAACCGAGGCTGAGTTCATTCATCCAGCCTTTGCCGTGCCGTACACACCACCCTACTCACCGGTCTACACATCTATGAAAAATCATCTCCTCCGCCTCCTCAACTTCCTCCTGAATTAAGCAACAAAAATCTTGTCTTCAAGGGTGTATTGCTATATATACTTTGTTTATTCATTTACACTTGATCTCAGGACTGTTTGCGTCATGCCTGATGATATTTCAGAGCATCACTCAAGCGAAGTCACCGCCAAATACAAATGTATGTCATTCCATACAAGTGGTTAAATCTGACCTAAGTATCCTGCCTGCAATGTGCATAAATAATTAACATAATCATCGGCCTTTTAACACTGATTTCATTAAATATAATGTTTATGCATTCAAAATGTGTGAAAAACAAGGCCTATGTTATATAGTTTGTTGACTCGTGTACTTACATTGCATCAAATGTTTCCAACAATGTTCAATTTCAAAAAAATCTGTCATTTTGTTCTATGGAATGGCCCATTTCATTTGGTTGCCACCAGTGGCATCGTATTACTAAACGTTACTTACTTTCATTAGAATGAAATGGCATGGGGTGAATATGCACCACTAAATGTAATGTGAATGAAACTGTAATACATTACCTTGTCCATAAACATGATTCCTGCGCATCTTTTATTATATTGACACTTAGCCACAGAAATTACACACTTTTGAGCCTCATAAATTTAGGAGAAATTCTGTTTTCCGGACTGAAACAGTAATAGTTTGATTACTGGATTCTCGAGATGCCTGACTCCTTTCGTATGCAGCTCAAACATCCTCCAGGTCATTCACTCACTGTAACTTGAGTGTCTAAAGGTTTCGAGGTGATGTATAAGCAGAGTTTTGGGCTTGATCATGTACTTTCACTGCTGTAGTCATCACGCTACTTTGTACTAAGTCAGTATCTTTTTTAGTTTTGTCAAAGTGCTAATTGCATGCCATTAGTTGGCATTACTGTCACATTTCTAGATCTACACTGGTGTGTGTTGTTGTCTCAAACTACCAGTTCATGCCTAGATTATCCGTTCTCATTTGTTATATGCACAGAGATGTTTAAGGGGAATCTAATGCAGTGTCTCCTCTCTTTTTCAGCTCCTACCCACGGTGCTGTGAGGAGCTCTGCCTGCGCGGACACAATTTAGTAGCATCAGCCCTCCTTTATCCCCTCTTTCCCCATAACCCCTTCCCTTCCTCACCCTTTGCCAATCCTAGCCACCCACAGACCAGCTTCTCTGTAGATTATTCTTCCACTTATGTAACATAGGAACACATAGGTATTCTGATCACTTATTATGCAGGTTGGACTTTTGTAAAGAGGGACAAGAAGTGTAGGAGTGAGAGCTAGAGAGAAAAAAACAAAACACAAAGGCAATAAAGATAAGATATGTGGACTTGACCAAAGGAATGATATTTTTGGAAAACTGAATATGTAAAGATTTATATTTTGTACTTTAAACTTTTAGCATAAATCTCTTAAAATCCAAGGCACGATATTTTGCACGCACAATCCACGATTTCATTTTCTTTATAACTTGACACACGCGCCACGGTCTCATGATGATGTGCGAGGTGATGCCCACCATTTCTGAGGATGGGCGAAGTGGATCGGGCGGAGGCCCTACCTCTCCTGCTGGGGCAGGTGTCGGAGGCCCCGGAGGTGCGATGGGAGGAGGAGGCTTCAGTGGGAGGGAGCCCAGAGGCGGAGGAGACGAAGGGGGCAGCACAGGAAACCTGGAGTCACTCATGGTCAACATGCTGACAGAGAGAGAGAGGCTGCTGGAGAACCTGAGGGAGACGCAGGAGAGTCTGGGCACGGCTCAGCTCCGCCTGCGAGAGCTCGGCCACGAAAAGGAGTCTCTTCAGAGGCAGCTATCCATTGCTCTGCCACAGGTACGGCTGTGTGCGCTTGCTATTTGTGTGTATTCGTATTTGTGTCAGTGTTTCGGAATCAGACTAATTCAGATGTGAAAGTATGTGTGCTAAGGAACACTTCCCCTTGTGAGTTAACATTGTTTATCCCCTGTGCTATCAGAGTCTAGTTATGTATGAGTGTGTTTTTTGTGTGTGGCATTGTGAAGTGAGCTTATGAGACAGTAAGCCTTTGCAGTGACAGTTCATGCAGAGACGCAGCTAGAGTGGATGTTAAATACTTCCTGCTCTGCGTCTTCAGTTTTCTTCACTAATGTTGTTCTTACTAATGCAGTGGGTTTGTGTTCGTATCCTCTTCTGGCTTTTTGGTCTAAGTTGCATCCGCAATTTTCCCCATATTGTATCAGGTTTTATTGTGTTTGTTGACCACATTGTTACAGAGGATGATTAATGAGGCTGGGAGGTATTATTTGTTAATGGCTTTAGCGCAACTTAAATGAAAACTTGATTTTCTAGGAAAACCTCTTTAGTTTACTGCAACATATTGCTAATTAATAACAATTAAAGTTGGAAGGAGTGGCTGTTCTTTTTACTTAGTACTGGGGCTCTAAATGTGTAGCTGTATTGCATTTATGTTTAGTTGGCTGGAACATGGGGAGTTCATTTTATTTCTAATCCTCTATCTATAGTATTTGTAAAGATAAAAAATAAAACAAAACACATCCACTTCACTCTGGATCCTTGTCCACATGTAGTGCTTGGTGATTTATATTTATTAGAACAATGCGCGCTTGTTGGATACAATGAGTTATTTGATTACTAAATTGTAACAGAGGTCATGGCAATGAGTAGTGCAATACAAACTTTGAGTGCACTTTGAGCTGTAAACATTAAGCAGAGTCAATAGAGCTGCTGTGCTGTCATTCTCTAAACAACACATTTTTCCAGTTTTTTTTTAATTTGACATTTAAATGTACATTTAGTGGAACCAATATCGCAAAAACCTATGGAATATAACAAAATACAATACAATTCACAATCACTAAACAGTTCTGTAAACTACAGATTACTTACTAATGTTTAGCGATATCTAGCAGTGAAGTCCCTCGTTAAACGTAACAAACAAAAATTCAATTTACAAAACGTAAAAAAAAAGAAAAAAAAAGGATAGCAAGAGCCGTTTTCAGCTACTGTAGAAACATGGTAACACAACACGGCAGACTTCATGAACGGCAACCCACTCTAGATAAGGTAACGAAAACACAATGTCTCTTATTTTCAGGTAATTATGCACAAATGAAAACGTAATTATGTATTTTCCATTTATGTAATTAGAACCCCCTAAATCCCCTTAAATCTTACACATTGAGCCTTTAAAGCTGTAATATGTAACATTTCCGTCTTAAAATACTATTCAAAAATAACTAGGCCTGTTTTACATTTTGTTGTCTTGTGTACTTTTCATTATATCAAATGTTTCCAGCAATGTTCAAATTCAGAGAAACATCATTTTATTCACTGTAGCAGCCTGCTTCATTTAGTCACCTGTCACTTACATCACATCCCTGACGTTTAGTGTCATTTGCGGCTGTTTCACGATGAAATGACATTAAGTGAATATCACTAAACATAATGTAATAAAGCTTTTAACACGTGACCACATCTGTGAATATGATCTCACGCTACTTCATGATATCATTAAACTACTGTGTCTTTTGTAATTGTTTTTACTGAGAGATGTATAGTAGCAGAAATTGTGCATATACTGTGTGTTTAAAGAAACCAAGCACCAAGTCGACAACTCAATTCAACTTTTTAGTATTGGATCAAGTAAACAGATTATTAATGGATTCATTTAAACATTACATGCGACATTTTATAGACAGTTAGTAGAATTTAATACCACATGCGATGCTAAGCTAATACATCCTTTGCGTTTCCTGTTTGTAAAATTCGGTTTTCATGCACATCAAAAGCAGGAGATAATAATTTATTTTTAAATGAATGGAGGCCGCAGCTTATAGAGACAGAGCGAGATGAAGTAGAAACAAAACGACAAGGGGACAAGGGAAGCTAACTGAGAAGCTGACCCCTATCCAAACAAGAAACAATCCCATAAGGCCAAGAGCCAATGGACCCACTGTGTCACCATCTGTATAGATCTCTCTCTTGCTCTTTTCCTATCCCTTCTTCACACACATAGGCCTATTTTGTGTGTCTCATTTCGACTGTTTTTGAATCAGAAAGCAATTAATCCTGACTGTAAACATCTGCACGTCATTGTCATTCTCATAAAGAGCAACTGCCTCTAAGCTGTATAGCCTTGGATGTGTTTTATGGAGGCATAAAGGAATCATTGACCATGGATTCGACCACTTTTGCGCAAAACACTGTCGTGTCATGCACTTCGTTTCAGCGCCGCGCAGGAGTTGCAAATGTATTCCCAGTGGCGTTGTAGATGACATATCGATGCTGTGTTTTTTGGGGTCTCTCTTGTGCATTCCAGTGCAGAGCCATTGTGTAACAGTGTGATGTAATCCATCCATGGATGCGAGTTCACGGGAAAAGGATGAGCAAGAGAGAGTGGTAGAGCAAAGTGTGTCAGTGATTTACATGATTATTATGTAGGTTTACGTCATGTACATCTTCCCGCACTTCTGGTCTCAGGTGTTTGACAAAGTGTGTTTCTGGAGGGCTTCATTATTATATATAGTCAGTGTTACATTAGGTGTGCTTAACGTCTACATGTGTGTGTGTGTGTGTGTGTATGCTGCAGCCACTTCTGTTTATTTTTCAGAGCCACTAGATGGCCTGAATCTGGCCTGAATAATTATTTTTCCTTTAAAAATCCCATTACCGTTCAAGCGCCTGCACGAAGACCGGTTAAGCTATTTAAACCATACATTTAAACAGTTTGTTTTGTTTGCCCCTCACAGCAGCTTGTGTGTTCCACAGGAGTTTGCTGTGTTGACTAAAGAGCTGAACGTTTGCCGGGAGCAGCTTTTGGAGAGGGAGGAGGAGATTGCTGAGCTGAAGGCGGAGAGAAACAACACACGTGTAAGATGTTTAGCGGCCATTTTGCTTATTAGCACTGTAACAGCCTCTGTGTTATCTTCCTCACCCACTGTGGTTGTGTGGGTGTGACACTGTTTCATTTGGCTGTTTTTTTTCTTTCCTTCTCTTCCTTTATGTCTTCGTGACTCCCTTTTTGTCCGTATCTGCATTCCTTATCTCTCCCACTCACTCCTTGTCCCTTTCTGCTACCGGGCTGCTTCTTACCACCCAATTTCATCTCATTGTCACTCTTAAAATCCTTCACTCCTCTGCATCTTCTCTAAGCTCTCTCTGCGTCTCTCTCCCTTCCCCAACCCGACTCTTTCAAAAAATTTCCCACCTCTTATTTTCATTCACGTTCATCTTCTGTGTCCCAACCTTCGAAAACCTCTCTCTGTTCTCCCGTCACGTCTGCATCTCGTTCCCCTACAACCCACTCACTCCTTCAGTTGTTGCTGGAGCACCTGGAGTGTCTGGTGTCTCGCCATGAGCGCAGTCTGAGAATGACTGTAGTGAAAAGACAAGCTCAGTCCCCAGCGGGGGTCTCCAGTGAGGTGGAAGTCCTAAAGGCCCTCAAATCTCTGTTTGAGCACCACAAGGCTCTGGATGAGAAGGTGGGTCAAACTGTTTACCTTTGAAAGCCAAAACAGCTTAGTTGTCTCATTTGGATCATCACTCTTAAAACAGTTCTGCAGAATCAATTTGCCGTCACGCAGAATGCACCTTTGTGAAGAAATTCTGTTGTGATGCAAGTATTTTGGGCCCTTACGAACTCTTCAATTGGCTCTTTCGCCTCATAATTTTTTGCTCTTTCTAGCAAGATTATGAAGAAGGCCAAAAAGATGCAGTTACTCTAGGAAAGTAAAAGGGCAACTCCATCTCAGGAATGCAAATGCAGCTTGAATCTGAATTTGTGAATGCCCTAATGGTTGGTACATTTTACTCCCACCTACAGGTCCGAGAGAGGCTCCGTGTGGCCCTTGAGAGGGTGTCCATGTTAGAGGATCAACTCGCAGCGTCTTCTCAAGAGGTAAAGTCCAGTTTGAATCATTTTATGTGTCGCGGTGATACTAACGCGGTGTGAAGAATGATTCATTTGTTTTGTCTCTTTGTCCATTTTGTCTCCCTCTTTCTAGGTAATCTCTTTAAGAGACCAAATTAAAAGACGTCAACAAGGGGTGGACGGCGGGAAAGATGTAAGGGAGGGTTTTATGCATGTTGGTTCCAGTTGTTTTTGTGTATGTGTTAGCGTCCAGAAAGTCAGTAGAAAAGTAGATGTATGGGTATCATGGTGTGTCATTGTGATTTTGTATCTATAGCTCACTTATTTTCAGCCCCACCTGATTCTAACGGGTTATTTCTTTCTTTATCGCTCTCATTTTTTTTCTGTATTGTCACCAACTTTAGCGACTACCCAATGGTCCCTCCTCTAGCCTGGAGGATGGAGAGCTTGAAAGGCAGAGAGAAGGAGAGATAGAGCGGCAGAGAGCCGAACTCTCGCAGCTCAGGGAGAGACTGGCCCTCATGTGTCGGCAGGTGAGTCTGTCTGTGTCTCTGTACGTTGTGTTTGGAACAGGGTTCGTATAGTTATAGATCAAAAAAATAAAAATGAGCAAAAAGTACAATTCGTTTTACTTCCTGTCCTTAAATTGCTCTTTGGCCACTGTACTAGTACTTTATAAAATGGCAAATAATGTAATAAAATACATAAAACATAAAACGTCTTTGAACAATCTGAGAAAAAAAAAAACCCTATAAAACATGTTTGGTACCGTGCATTCTTTCATCCAAACTTTTTCAGCTTCGATAAATCAAGGCTTTCCTCATAATACCTGAAAAACCAACCTTAAAATGAAATAAAAAACTAAACTAAAACTAGTCCATTTCTCAAAATAGAGCTAGGTAAGGTAGAAAAAAACAATAGAGCTAAGGAAATCAAAAACCAAACTGAGTGAATAAATAAACAGAAAAACTACATGACAAAACAGTAGTTGACATATCTGATTTTAAGGTTTGACTTGATTAGTACCAGAAGTCAATGATGTCCTCAAAAGTATAGATATAAAATTGGATGTGCGCACATAAGCTGTTCATGCATGATTGTGTTTTCTAATGAAGTTTAAATAGAAAACACCTTTTCAACAGTAAATCCTATGTACAATACTTCTACTGGTCTCCCTCTTCCCTCTTGTGGCCAGTTATACTATTGCAGCTGCATTGGAAAGCCATATCCTGTATAATTATACTGTAAAGGGCGCAAAAAGACACCATTTGAATCTCATCCCAGGTAGCGAAGTCTTATGTAAAAGTGAAAAAGGCAATAAATGAAGATAACTCTAACTCATTAAATACTGTAACATCCTACATGTCTTGTCAAAGAGTAAAGGGATTAAAGGGAAAGTGAGAAACACTTCCTTTCTTTACTCTAGTTTACTGACAAAAAGATGCCAGACTATCAAGTCAGCATTTTCCACTCATGACAGTAGTTTTAGTCCGACATTTGCAATCAGTCATTGTTTCATGTCTATTTGCGCTTGGGGCTACAGCCGTCAACACTGACTCACATAGGTTCAATCTGTGTTGTCTTGCATCCATTTGTGGCGTCACGTCAGGTTGGGGAAATAGAGGAACAGCTTGCGGCCGCCAGGAGGGAGGTGACGAAGTCGGAGGAGGCCAATCAGAAGCTCCAAAGGGAAGTGAAAGAGGTCTGTCGGGCCAATCTGTCCTTTCCTGGCCAATACCCTGGGCTTGACATATTCCCAGGACTCTAAATGTATATGGAAATATAAAGGGCATAATGTACTAATATGTACATTTCTTGGGGTATGGAATTTGAAAACTCAATAAATTACACATTTTGAAGTGTTTTTTGAGCTTATAGATGTCTAGCATGATGTAGAATGAGATTTAAAAATTCCCAAACATCCACGGCATCAAATTTTCCTCATATGTACCATAGTCTTGTTGGGAAACTCCCATAGTCGTATCTCAGTCTGGTGAGAATAGTCATCTCATGCATTTTATGAAAATTTCCACACCACCTTGTTTTCTGACATATGTTTACCTCCCTCAGGCCCTTTGCCAAAGAGAGGACATGGAGGAAAGGATCACAACACTAGAACGCAGGTAACGTTTGCTTATTTTTTTCAAGCATTTATTCTGAGCTTTGTTGAAGCATCACACCATTTTTCCCTGAATTTCATACATTAGCCATAATGTACAAAACGGACGGGCCATATGGTTCACCTGCTGGCTGTCCTGACACTTCATTATATGGTCAAAAGTTGTTTTACATAATGGAATTACACGCTTATTAACCATTTAACATCCACTAACCCTAAGTTAGGGCTGGGGTTACATTTGAGCCATGTTAAAACTGATGTAGTTTAGAAGATGTTCCCTTTCAAGTGAAGTCTAATATGTGGGTATTGGCCTTACATTTCTTCTGATTATAATGTTATAATGGATCACCAGTGACAACAGTTTGTTTAAGAAGGGATGTGCTTGCTTTCTGTACAATGTAGACTAATCTTTTTCTATATAGTCATCAACATCATAAAAATGCGTTATTTTGGCCAAAGAACTGGAGCACTGATGTGGTATTTGATGGCGTTGCAGGTACCTCAGCGCCCAGAGGGAGGCGACTTCCCTCCATGATATCAAAGACAAGCTGGAAAATGAGCTGGCCAGTAAGGAGTCACTGCACAGACAGGTAGAGTTTGTCTAAAATATCCACCTCCCAACTACTGTCCCAGTAAAATCTCTTGCTCTATTTGAGCGAATTATATTGTGTTTTCGAATCTAAAATTGTATCTAGTACAAAGATTGGCATTTGTTTGAGCAGCTACAATGGGTGCGCAATTTCTTTGAGAGCTGTGACTTCTGTGTAGCTCTTTATTCACAGTTTGTGTCTGTGTACTCAGAGTGAAGAGAAGAACAGACAGCTACAGGAACGTCTGGATGAAGCCAAGCAGAAACTCCAGCAGACCCTACAAAGGGCAGAGACGCTGCCTGAGATTGAAGCCCAGCTTGCCCAAAGAGTCGCAGCCCTCAACAAGGTACATTGAATCAGGTGGAATGAGATACTGTACCTGCAGTGAACAAATACAGTGTGAATGTTAGGCTTTGATCTTAATACTTTATATGAACTTTCTTTGTTGCGAGTGACTGATTGTATAATCATAATGCATTACAGTAAATATTTTGTAATTATTCTTCTGGTTTCTTAAATTTAGGCAGAGGAGCGACATGGAAACTTTGAGGAGCGACTACGGCAAATGGAAGCCCAACTGGAGGAGAAGAACCAAGAGCTACAAAGGGTAGGATAATTCATCTATTTCAATTCTCATTCACAAAAAAAAAAACAAACCGTGACGTCCACTCTTTCTTACGCTGAGCATCTCCGTGACCTTTTATTCATTTTAGGCGAGGCAGAGGGAGAAGATGAATGACGAACACAACAAACGCCTCTCAGATACAGTGGACAAGCTTCTATCTGAATCTAATGAGAGACTGCAGCTCCACCTTAAAGAGAGGATGGCTGCACTCGAGGAGAAGGTAAGGAGATGACTAATGAGTGGATCAATGTGTAATTAAGTGGAAGGACAGATAAAAATGTTTATTTATTATCCTGCTCTGCTAGAATGCTCTTTCAGAGGAACTGGCAAATATGAAGAAAATTCAAGATGATCTTCTAGCTAATAAGGTATTTATCATTTCAACTAATTCATTATTTTATTCTTTGTTCTGTGTGAAGATTTTGTTTGTTTTTCATTCACACCTATGTGTAATACATTTTTCAAATGTACAAAGGTGATAAAATCTGACTCCCAGTTTTAGAAACTGCACCATTTGTCACACTCTGTTATATATGTTAAATATGTTAATTACCTTAATTTCTGTGTTAATCTTCCTGATATATTGTACCTTTCCCTGCAAACACAAGAACAACTAGAGGTTATTTTCTTGTGGGAAAAGCAGATTATAGCCTTTCTCTTCTGTACTTTAGGAACAGCTCCTTGCTGAGCTGGAGCGAATCCAACTGGAGCTGGATCAGCTGAGAGGCAGGCCCGGCTCTTCTTATTCCAGGTTAGCCACAATGGAGCTTTAAGGGAATTTATTTATGCAGTATGTCCTACATACTGTGAATGCCCAAATAAATACAGTCTCCCAAGAGATATTATACGTACATTGCCCTTTCTGAGCAATTCATTTCAAGAAAATGTTTGTTTACTCCTCTGCTCGGAGAGAGATTAAAGCAATTATTTACCTTCTACCTGTGCAAATAACATATGCTGTACATTCTCAATTCAAGCACATGAAACAGTTTTGTATTTATAGAGAAACCTGTTATAATGTAATTGTGCATGCTCACCCAGGAAATGGGGACACTGTCATTTTCAAATACTGTTGCATAACAAATGAATTCTGGATCTCACCGTAGGGCGGGCAGCGTGAGCTCACTTCCCTCCACCCTTTTTCGAAGATCTCTTCCAGGGAGCGCCTCGGAGCTGCGGTACCCCCAGGGCGGCGGCTCGCTCCCGGCTGGCTACGGCAGCTCCTCTGGTGGGGTGGTGGTCAGGCGGGCGCACCGCGGCCGGTGGGGGCCTAGAGACGATAATAATAAGGTGTTGATTTTACTCAGAGATTATGTTTGTGATGATGGAGATGCCAGGCTGTGTGATATGACCAACATCTTATATAATCTTATATCCACATAACAACACATATCACAATGTAACACATTATCTGTAAATTCAATGGGAATTCTATAAATAGTTTCTATAAAATGACCACATGGAAAGGCCTATTTCTTATTATATTTAGAATTGTATGCTTGGCAGAAAATAAATATAGGCCTAAAATGGTAATATGGTCAAAAATCAAACTAAACATATAATTCTCATCATGGTATAAATATATCAGGTGAACAATACAAAAAGACAAAGTGTCATCCAAATGATAAATGGTTTGCAACAAAAATAAATGATAGTGCACAATATGAAACATTAGACATTTTTCTGTTGTCAGACAATATACTGTATATCATATGTCATATGTGTATTCCTATGTATGTATGTATGTATTCCTATATTAACTCATTCTTTCTCTATCCATCGTTCCTCATCATTTTGTCAGTATGGGGATTGGGGCAGTGACACTATGCTGGCTCCAGGGTTTGAGGGAGGTGTGGAGGGAGGCTGCTCTGATGACGAGGAGGACAGGGAGACTCTGTTTGGTTCTGAGCTGCTGTCTCCCAGCGGACAGACAGATGTACAGACGTTGGCCATCATGCTTCAGGAGCAACTGGAGGCCATCAACAAAGAGATTAAGTAGGTTTTGTGCCTACAGCGGCTTTTGCTTTGCTGTGTCTGTCTTTAGCGTCGCTCACAGAAATGTTGGACTTTCTTTTCTCTTCTTGCCGCAAAGACTGATTCAGGAGGAAAAGGAGAGCACAGAGCTGAGGGCAGAGGAAATTGAGAGTCGGGTCAGCAGTGTGGCCCTCGATGCCCCTCCTCTTCCTCCCTCTTCGCTGGGGCGGGACAGTGTTGGGAGGGGCTACATGACACCTTCCATCACCTCCTCGACTTTGGCGTCGCCCTCACCTCCCAGTTCTGGACATTCCACCCCTCGCCTGCCACATTCCCCGGCCAGAGAGACTGATAGACAGGTAAGCAAAGTTGTGACACAAAACTACGAATTCACTTCAAATGAGGATTAAGCGCACTGTTAAAATCTGCTGAATGATTTCCACCCTGCAGAACAGCAAAGAGGGTGAAGAATGCAGAGCTCTTGCCCTGATTGACTCCACCCCTCCTCCTGTTCCTCGAGCACTACGATTGGACCGAATGACACACACTCACCCAGGAGCAGGCCTTGATGACCACCGTGAATTTCGCAGGTACTCTCAAGTTTAATGAAAAATAAAAAAAATTGGCTGGTGGTTGGCTACAGCATAGGTGATAAATGGCGCTCCCTCTATGTTAGTCAATGCGAAGACCAATCAGAATCCAGAATCCCTCATTTCGTTCATTTTTACACAGTAGGAGTGAACGGCATCACACCTTCCCTCTTTATATGCAGTCTTGGGTTGGAACCCTGGTGTTTTAAAAATTATTCTTCCACTTCTTTTTCTGACAGGAAAACTGGTTGTGTGAACTAAACGGACGGTGGTACAAAA
>JAPQRN010000012.1:8045037-8070601 GCA_037367275.1 Coranthus polyacanthus
AAAAAAACCCCCCCCCCCCCCCCTCTCGATGGACTGCTACATAACATCCCCATTTGATCACCTATCATGTCGTCAGTTGATACAATTCAGACTGTTTGCCGTGAGTCTGATGACCTTTGAGTTTATGTGGTTATAAATCAACATGCTCATGAAGGGAGAGGAGACAATGAATGAGAAAAAAAAAACAATATCGATTGATCATTTAATGCAGCAACTATTTCCTTCAGAGAGACGAGGGAATCCTCTTCAAAACGATGCCCCGCTGAGCCCACTGCTGTATGATTAGCATCGCACACGCAGTCTCACATGTCACAGATTATCACGCTATAGGTGCTTCTGGTTCCATGATAGGGCTTTAAATCTCTTCTAAGCAGTCATGAGAGATGTGACTCCCATGAGATGGCAGCCCGTACCACCACCATTTCGTCACATGTTGAACAATTCGAAACAGACTGTTGGCATTCGGAAGTCGAAAAAAATATGACTCATCACGTCACGGCACTGTTCTTCACACTGTGGTTCTCACAGGGTTCTGTGCAGAGCTGCAACAGCGAATTGGCCAATATTTTGATAACTGACGAATCGTCTCAATGATTTTTTTTTTTTCAGGCAAAGATGCTAAATATTTGCTTCTGTGATAAATGTGATAATTTGCCTTTTTATCTCAGACAAGTCGATGAAAGGCCTTTTGGATTTTTTAGGCTTTGGACTCCTGGTTGGTGAAAAAAGCAGTCTGAACCCGTCACTTTGAGCTATAGGAGATTATGAGGGGCTTTTTACACTTAATTCGTGGTTATTGAGGAAAATAATCACCAAATTAATCTGTAATATCTGTAGTGTGCCATTAAAGAAATTGTTTATATTATAACTACTTTTTTCTTCTTTTCAAGACTCTTAAGATTTTTTTGGTTCAAGAAGAAACATTTTGTTTGTCAGTCAGTATTACAGATTGTGATTATTCTAACATATACAGTAGATGACGCTGACGTAGAGAAGCAAATACTTTTCAAACACTTGTTTCTTAAATGTGATAATTTGCCCAGTTTTCTGCCTTTTTTCGTCTCACATTTGTTAATAAACGATATTTAGGTTGTGGACTGCTGGTTGGGGCTTTTTTTCACCTTTTAAGGATATAGAGTGAACAATTCATTGATCAATCAGAAAAATATGATTGAAAATGAAACTAGTAAGTAGCTGTTTTTTTTTCTCTTTCACAGGAATCTTAAGATTTCTGTTTCTTGGTCCAAGAAGAATGACTTTGAATTAGTAAAACGTTACAGATCCCGATTATTCTAAAATATGGATTTCAAATTTCGCTGATATTATGTTGCGGTTATTTGATACAGAACAAGGCAGAGAACACTTACATTACCACATCATGCTCAAATATCATGACACAGTTACAGCTGACCTCGGAATTATAGATTACCATCACGCAAGTCTTCGTTTTGGAAGCTGCAGAAAAGCGAAACAGTGACAGTTACACCTTCTTGGAAATGCTGGGTTCAAAATACACAGCGTCCTCACAAATTTAGGGTGTGATGTTTCAGTGTCATGGAGTTTCACTGGATTCTCAAATCAAGTCAGATTCATCATTCGCTCGACTGTAGTAGCGCGTTAAACCGCATCAGTCGGTACGTTACGGAACGTCACAGCTTCAGCTCAGATCAGTCTGTTTGCAGAGAAGCACAACAAACTGGCACACCATTGATGTCACTTTTTCATTTATTTTTAAGTTCATTTCAGTGATTTTAAGCAATTTGTAATGTCTCTGAAAAAGCATCTCACGACTGTTAATCAGTTATTCATTCAAGCTGCTATGGAGATTGGTTCACATTAGATCGCATTGACATTCATACATTTTAAGTCTCAATAGTAGAAATATGTTCAATTATGACACTTTATTGATATGTTTCTATTTTTTTCTTCAAAATATAAAAAGATAGATCATGAACATTCCATTGAAATATACTTTATACAGTTCTTGATGAGTTGTTCTTTGTGTTCCAACATTTCAAAAATAAAATCCGGCATAAGTTACAACCAGATACTCCAGTGACCACCTCCTCTTCCCATTCACTCTCCTACTAAGACTGCAGTACAATGGACTAGTACCTAAGTCTGTTTTATACAATTTGATGGTGTGTAAAATGAATCTTTGGAATGCCTACAGTATGTGAATGCACAACGTTAGCCTGTAATATTAGATATATGTGTATTAGTATGTATTATGTGTATTAGTCATTAAAATAAGATATTAAGTATATTAAAACTTCATTTAGTATGATACCATTTCCTCTAAAACAACTCTGGTCTTATCACTTTTTAAATTTTTTTTTTTTTTTTTTTCGATTAGTGTGATTGCTATGTCACTCTATGGAAAGCCATAAAGCCACTACACACGTGGTTGCAATCATCTGAACTGATGACAGAAGATCTGTGTCTCAGGGAGAATACAGTAAGTGTCGATCAGTGGCATTCGCGGTGCAGATTGCATACAGTGTCCTCATTTACAAAAACAAAAAAAAAACAAAAAAAAAAACATATTCAACAGAAACAGCCACAGAAATAAAATACATAGGACATGATTGAGAGCCATGTCACAACTTCTAGACACCCGGAGAGGACATGTCATCATATTTTTGCTACACATAGTAGCTTTTTAAGTTTAACAGTGACACCTACTTAGCATGTAAAGCATTTTGTTCGTTTGGTTATGTGAGTGTGATACAGGAAATCTTTAACATCGTAACAGATTGCAAACTTTACAGAATAAAACAGATTTAGCACTCTCAACATTGTAACTCATTCTGGTCAACATGACTAAATCAAATGGCAGTATTATGCAATAGAAAAGGAAAGACATCTTTTTTTTCAGCCTGGCATTGGCAGAGCAGTCACAATGTAAAGAATGACAATGACAAAAAAAAAAAAAACAAAAAAAAAAAAGGAGAAGAAAAAAAAGACAGTACCTGGCCATAAAAACGCAAACAGCTGGGTGCAGAGCACAGAGTTTTTGCAAGTTTGCACACCATTGCTAGAAGTTTACCTTTGAAATATTCATGAACATCTTTGTGGCCATCCAAACCATAGCTGCTTAATGCCTTCCAAAACGGGAACTGAAATCCGAGTTTTAAAAAGGGAGCGAAACAAAATCCCACGGACCATTTTTGCAAATTGACAAAAGTTCTAGACCCTGTAACACCAGTGTAGACTCAATTCTTGAATAGTCTCTGTAGTCTACGTCGCTCCATTGAGTCTCATATACAGGTGAGCCTCCAACTGCAATGTACTAGGAATGGACAGAGGACCATTCAGCTGCCTGAGCTGAGCCCTGGACCAGCAGGGCCTGAAACTCACTTGGGATCCCAAACTATGGATGAGATGCTTAGAGAGCGCTCAAAAATGAGACATTTTAGCTAGTTTTTCTTTTTTTTTTTTTTTCCTACCCTCGGTGGACACTGGTATCTCTCATCCTCTCTTTCTTCTAACACTTTGAATACTTTACTGACATCATTTTGGAAGCTCTGGGTCTCTTTGATTGGTGCTTATATGACTGTTTGTGTGCTGTTATGAGCTGCCGACTAGCCAGCTGGATGACGCTAACTCCATGGGAAATGACGGATGCAAGACCTGACCATCTAACAAAAACGAAGACGAGCTACCTCTACACACTCATGCTGACACTGTGAGTGTGAGTAGTTTTCAGTTGCCTCTCAGAGGAAGACGTTGCTGCTCTACAACACGGCACAGTGTTCATAGTTATCAGGACTGGATTCATGACAAACAATGATAGGAGGCTAAGGGGATATGTCAAGACTCTGTTCCCCCCTTGAGAGATTATCAAGTCATTAACGCATGCGGTTTTTACACATCACTGTGAGGTGTTCACATTATCGTTGTCTATATACTAGAATTTATTATGTTAGAAATAAAATAGCAAAACACCTACATCCACACACATCGTCAACACACCTGAGTCCTTTAAACCACACACAGACTTTGGAATGGCAGTTGGTTCCATGCAAATCTCTCACGAATATAATATCTCCCATAATCTGCTATTGGTCTTTTTTGGACAACCTGTTCTTGTACTCCCATCTCTCTCCTTAGGACTAGCGGAACAGAACTACCTATCCCAGCGAAATCCTCCCATGGGACATTCAAGACCTGCACACAGATCTCGTAACACTGAGGCATTGAAGATGTGAGATCTCGAGGTTCTCCGTTTGCCCTGCTACAATCATGTGATAACTCTTGTATTATTGCCAAAGAAAAAAAAAAAGCAAACTACGAGTTTTAATCAAGCAAGTTGTGTCATGGAGAGCTTTTTGTTTTAGAACTGCTGCTGTTGCTGCTGCTGCTGCTGCTGTTGCTGCTGCTGCTGCTACGATAGTTGTGCAAATGATTCAAAGAGGAAACATGGACTTGGTGATTAACAACAATTATCCTTTGCACAAATGCTATAGTTTGGCAAAGTCCGGCAAAGATCGCTGTCGAATGATTAGCAAAAATACTGCTCAATTCGTTAGAAAGTAAAACTATGGCAGCGGTCGAAAAACACTGGAATGAGAAATGTGGGGCAGTAGTAGCAGAGAGATTTCATCAAACAAAACATAGTTCAGGGTGTACTTCGCAAACATACATATTTCAATATTCACATTTTTTTTACTTTTCAAAACAAAATATAGCTCTTCTCTTTCATTATAATCTTTTTTAAAACATTAATTGCATATAACATTTTTTAATTCATTTTATATATACTTTTTTGTATCTCTAGCACCCTTGTCTTCAACTAAGGGCTTGCAGAAAAGACAGTCATGCAAAGTAGTCATGCTGGTAAACAAAGTTACAAAAATGCATTATCTTTTTTTTTTTTTTCATTTGTTTATCTCAGCGTCCATCCTTTTTTCATCCACACACGTCTTTAGGCAAGAGTCACTCATTGCTCACTGTCTTTCAAAAAATAGTTTTCCTGTGCTTGTGGGGGAAAACTACTCATCTTCGCCCACCCATCGTGACAAAATATTCGCTTCGCATCTTTTCCCAGGACTTTGACTCCATTTCTTGTTGCCAAATTTGCAATTCACATTTGCATCTTATTATTATTATTTTTTTTCTTTTTTTTTTTCTTTCTTCCATTCTGGACCTTTTTTGGATCAGAAACTTCCTCCAAAGCCATGGATAGTTGATTTGTTTATCAAAATATAGATTTGTTCTCTTTGTACACTTCCGCGCTTGCTCTTCTTTTGGTCCATTTCTTCTCATTTTTCCCCTTCGCCTAAGGGCTCCCCTGACGGGCCGTTGTTATCTTGACGCCAACTTGCCAGTGAAGCAGAAGTCGTTGGCAGCAAGAGGGACAAGAGAGAGATGGGGCAGTATATGCATCTGGGGATTCTTGTGCCTAATTGGCAGTGTCAGCCTTTGTGTTGGGGGAAACATTTTATATCATTGGTCCCTTTCAGAATGAGAACACATCATTTCCAGCTAATGGACAGTTTTATGTGATGTGAAAAGTGTCCTTGTGGTAGGTCTGTCCTTTTCTTTGTAATTTATGAAGGCCAGTATCCCTTATTATTGACAAGACTGACATTGGACCCCAGTTCTGTCTCCTTTAGTCAGTCCCTGTAACTTAGCTTGGTGTCAGTCAGACAAGGGAAAGTATACTTTTAATATTTAAATGTGCACATGGGAAAGAGATACTAGTGGCAGTTAATATTCAGTTCTTTTAGAGGAATGACTTTTATCAAACAGAGACAGTGGTTAAGTACTAGGGGGGGGGGGAGTACCAAACTCACCCTACGTGGAATATTTCTCCTAAAACTATAATACATTACAGAAGGTCATTCAGCAAGTGCATGCTACAGGACCTTTGGTATCCCACATGGATTTTAGGGAAATCCCAGTACATGAGAGATAAAGAGGTCTTTTCCCACCGTTTTGCTTTGGTGAATCCTAGGTGGGTTTCAATGTACTGTACAGTAAATGCCATTCATGACCTGTTTGACTTGATGCTACATGTGCTTTATTTGTTCAGCTTGAATTAGTGCTGCTTTTGATTATCTTAGTATCTACTGTCAGGGCAGTGTTTCAGACTGATAGAGGTGAATGGAAGACATATGTTCAATGGAAAACATTACTACTATACATTAGTGCTTAACTTGATGGAGGGACCTTATAGGTTAGGTGTGTAAGGACGTTTGAATTTAGTGCATCTTTTTTGTCTCGTTTTGTGTTTTCTTTTTGGAATGTTCAGTGTTTTAATGAGTCAGACCAATACTTTGTCTCTCATGTACCTTATATATATATATTTTTTTTTTTTCTTCACTGGAAAGGAACCTAAGAGGAAAATGACATCAAAAAGATCCCTTGAATGCATAAATTCCTCTCTCCTCGAAACGTTGATGGAGTTAAGTAAAGTTATTTCCCAGCCAACAAATGCTACAATATGTTAGCAGAGATGCTACATTGTTCAATCAGTCCTTTGTGAAGACAAGTGTTTGTTTTTTTTTCTTTTTTTTATCGGAAATTTCTTACGTTGCTCAGTTGTTCAGCACTGTAGACGGTACTGAGTTGGTCATTATACAAGATGGCAAGTATAATGTCGTTAGTGGCGTCATCTGGAATGTGTTATCAGGAGTCCTTTTCTCTCCCAAAGTGTGTCAGTACAATGCTCAGTCAGTTCGCAGGGGAAAAAAAAAGGCAGAAAAAAAAAAAGGTCAGTCAGACAGTTGTCAAAAGTGTGGTCGGAGTTCCGAGAGGCTGCTTTGGTAACAACGTGAGGAGCAGACCATATGATTTTTTAATTCATGATTAACCTCTGGTCTCTCTCTTGTCACCCCAAAGATCTCCTTTAAACTGTCCATCCGTGTCACACCTGTCGCCTACGTGGCTCCCGCCGCAAATTTGTGTTTACTGGTTACTGACTCCTCATTAGAGAGAAGGCGAATGCTAGAAACTTAACACTGTGAAGACAAGAACAGAAAGCCATTAATACTCAGTTCGGAAAGAACAAACACGTGTATGATGAAACAGGAGTTTTCCATTCACATACATTTCCGCAATACAGCTGCGTAGCGTCTAGTTCAATTCTCTTGTTTTACTAACATTACATACAAAAGGGAACCATTACCTGTACACTGCTGCTTAACTGTGCATGTCAAAATGAAGTGCACAAATATAAACTGCAATGACAACTCTAGTACAGCTACAATAACATTATACCTCGGACATACAGACAAGATGCTTGCACATATGTTATGCTTCAGTAACAAAATAGTAGCATATTGGGGACAGTAAGAAATGGTTATTGACAATGTTAGAAAAACAAACAATCATAGAACAAGCTGCCAGCCCACCGACCAGCACCACGATCTCCACTCCGACAACTATCACAAAATATCACAGCCAGTCTTTACAGGAGTGAATCATGTACAGATTTTAAATTATAAAGTAAACATTTAGATTAGGTGGTAGGAAGATGGTCAAATCTTCATTAAAGTGTGTATGTGTGTGTGTGTGTGTGTGTGTGTGTGTGTGTGCGCATACAGTTTCATTTGGATGGCAGGTTCACTTCATGGACAAACACATTTCTGACAGATGGACACACACAAACATTCCTGATGGTATTCACGTTTAAAGAGGAGCTGCTGTACAGTAGAAGCCTTTACTGGAATTAAACATTTGGCTGACACCATTTCAGGAGGTTTAACTCCCAACGTAAGCGATGCATTATGCGAACACAGGCGCTAATTCAAGAAAACGCTCGTCAGTGACAGCGGGTTCGACATTTCTTTTTTTTTTGCCTACGGTCACGACAAACATATCTCCGTGCCACGTGTGTTGACATTATGCATTATTTATGAGGAGATTTAACACCTCTGGTCTGGTCTCACCGGCATGAGTAACAAACAATACAAACATTATAAGTTACTGCAGCCAGATTAGCTCTTCTGCTCTTCATTTCATCCGCCACTTCTTCTGTTTTCACTGTTTTGTTGCCATTTTCACTTGAAAGAAGCAGTTCGTGTTTTCATGGTGCCAGCTGTCTAGTAAAGTTTTATTCCTGTGCATTTGTCCCATTTGGAGTTATAAATACATTTTTCTGTAACCAGCAGGTGTTATGAACAACTAGTCTTAGCTTTTTTTCTTTCTTTTTTTTTTAAGCAATTGTGCAACATTTGATATTTGAACTAACTTTGTCTGTGAATTACACAAGTTTCGGCACAATTATTACAATAGCATACTGATAAGAATATGCAGAAGACCCACTTCTTCATTCTTTCATTTAACACTCTGTATCACTATTATATTAGGTTTCACTGTTGCCAAGTAAATCAAATAGGATTTGTTGAAAAAAGATTAACAGCATTATTCATTTGATTACAAAAAGGTACGCTGTCTCCTCTTGCCTATCCACACCGATCCTAATGAGACAGAATAAAGCCGGTCCCAGAATAAGTACTTTTCATTTCAGGATAAATTAGCAACAGCAGTTCAAGATTTTACTTTCACTGTACATTTATAGAAAATAAAACACAGTGCATTTGCTTCGATATGGTTTCCCTCTCAGGCTACGTCCACACTAATTTGCTTTCATTTTAAAGTGAAAACAATCTCTGTTCACACTAGCGTTTTAAAAAACTTTCATCAGATCGTATGACATGAGGAGGTGAGCCGGTAACACCGATGGACCCGGGAACTGACGCAAACTGCTCAAACTTTTCTGCTGTGAATACTGAATTTAACTGCATAACAGCTGTTAAAAGAGACGACAAGGACAGAATCTCCCGTAATTCAGTATCCATGTTGAATTAACGGCTGGCCATCAAGGGTGGCATCTTGTTTTTTTTTTTTTACCGGGAAAGGGTCATCGGGGAAGGATCCGAAACGTTTGATAAGACCCAATCAGGCAGCGGATGCGGTTGTCTGTGTCACTTTTTATAAAAGTCTCCGTTATTGTCCGTCCACTTTACAACACAAACTAAAACTAGGATCAGCAGCTTTTCCAAAAGTCGTGCGTTTTAAAACAAAAACGTATTAGTGTGGACATGGCCTAAGTTGTCACTGAAGCTAAATAAAAAAAAAATATATATAATGCCTTTAAAATAATATATTATGTCATTATACTCCAGCACAGGGAAATGAAAATGCAAACTCTGTTTTTGGAAATATAAACCTCAGTCTCCAACACTCACAAAGTATACATTGATATAATGTTTTCATATGACTTTAATGTATTCACATGTGTAGATACAGATATGTACATATTCAATAATAGCCACTGACCTATTAAGCATTACTTTGTAGGTATAGCTAGGTAAATCTAGCTAGTTAGCATTAACTCCTAAATTGACATCAGAGCCTACAGGGGCCTCATAGAGGCACGTACAACATCTGCCTGTTTTGTTTATCTCAACAATGTTTACTTCGGGATGCCCTTGGTGATTTGCATTGGCCACAGATATGATCTTTAGACAGAACCACATGTATGACATTCCTCAGATCCAGTTTGATACAATACATTGCAAATATGAACAAATACAGTACTTACAAATACAGTACATGATCAAAAACAAATGGAAATCAAATGAAAATGGGGGTCATGTGAGAACATGATGCTAATTTCACCCACTGTCAGTTAGTGGTTGCACTAAAACAACACCCTGCGGACGTACTGTATAGGATAAATGGGTGTATTCTTATGCTCACATTTCCAATAAATTGGCATAACAGTATCTGCAAATTGTAACATCCACATTGTGGAGTCATTTTAAATGTATTCTGCATGCATGCGCACTAAATGAATAATAAGGAATAATAATTTCATGAATTTCTGTGCATTGTCAGAAGGGATGCTAGCAAATACGATTAATCATATTCAGGTTAGTTGATGTGCCTGACTGATATTGACTTTTTGATATTAAACCAGGATTCAAGGGATTAAACCACCCGAGCAGCGTGTGCGTCGTTGTACACCTCGCTCCTTACATGTTACAAATGAGTTCTTCTGCAAGTTAAATCGACTTGAAAGCACATTATCCCAGAGTTTCCCTACCTTAAACTGTACAAGTTCAAGTTGACATAATACATGAGGGAGCTGCTGCCAAAGCAGGCTTCAGTTTTCTAGAGAGCTGACGTGAGAGAGAAAGAAAAAAAAAGCAAAAGAAAAGCTCTGCATGCTGTTTCCGATATTTTCAGACAACATTCATTTGTTGTAATTTTTTTTGACAACACGGTGACGAAATGTAACAATCAGTATAAACACGTCAGTCTGAAAATATGTGCAATGGCTTTCTATAACCCGTATTAAGCATTACCTCTTACTGTGACCTAAATAGAGACTCTTCCACCTTTACAAACCTCTCGAGCTGCAGTCAACGGCGTTCAAGCAATATTCTGCTTTCATTATACTACAAGGTCTCAATGTTTAGGGGTCTGGAAGCACACTGATTTTTAGACAACATGGCAATCAGGACCATCGATTGTGACAGAACAGTAGAATCAGGACCTGACTCTAAACAAGTATGGAAGTACTCTACCTTTATACCTGCAAAAAGTTGTTCTAAAGCACTTAAATGATTTCCTCATGATTTAGTCACACTACAAATCTATTCGTTAAACCTAAGAACAGGTAAATAAAACATTGCATCTTTTGTGACAGTTGGGTTTTTTTTTGGTTTTTTTTAGACAATACGTGGAACAGAAAAGTCATTCCTTACATTGAAATACACATTACCAGTACAGGTGGAGAAAATGTTACAAAACTGAAACACTGTAATGAAAGTAAAAAATGGCAGCCACTACATCAGAAAGAACCATTAAACCACTTCAAATAAAACAAGACAGATGGCTCATGTCGTCATGATCATTTTGTACATTTTTGATGTAAAACATCTGGATCAAAGTTAATAAGTTAGACTGCCTTCTAATTCTGTGCATTTTTTTTAGATTAAAAATAGATCTGCATATTTACATATGTATGTGCACAGCGTGTTTTCCAGCATCAACGTAATATTGCATGTTTATTGCATATGTGAATGTGTTTTTTTTTTTTAGTTTTTTGCTCGACTTTGAATGCAACAGGATTCGTTTTTGTTTTATTTTTTTCATTTTTTTGTGAGGATGGCAATCTGAGAAAGCAACGCAGTTACAAAAATAAAAGCTATAAACCGCATAAAAGATCCGTCTTAAGAGGAACGTAAGCCCTGTTTTTTTTTTTTTTTAGAAGAATAACCAAAAGATTGCAGTTGGTCTTGTTACCTAACACTTTGAATCAAAAATCAAAAAAAAAAAATGTAAGAAGTGTAAAAGGTGAAAAAGGAGCAAAACGTAAATGTATAAAAGCTTCGGTTGGTCTCACATATTGAACCTCTTCATGTTTTGTATTACGGTCTGTGTCTCATGCCAACATGCAAGCTCGACTTTTGAAGGTTAGTAAATGACAGTTAGTAAAGTGCTTGTGTTTGTTTAAACTACATCATTTATTCCACTTTATAGGTATTTTAATGTACATAGTTTCTTGCAATTTTGAGTGTGTTCTAAAACGGTCGCAATTCGATATTTAGTCATTGCAAACTGTAGGCTCATACCGACTTCTTTCATTTATTCATTTATCAGCATTTCTTTAAAGGTCCATTCAGTCATTGTTTAAAGAAATATACACTAATGGAGTTGCATTGTGCTTCTTTTCCAGAGTTTGGGAAAGCTAAACAAGTTTACTATACACAAACAAAGCATGGATGTCAATGAACCGCAGCTCCAAAGTGAAGCCTATTTTACCATCTTAAAGTGTAATACTGCTGACAGCCACTAGGGGTGGCTCCAAAAAGGCTGGGCTGCCATAGACTTACATTGAACTTCTCTCTAAAAATACTAAGTCAATGATTTTTCTTCAGGAGTCATTCTGGTCTCATTCGTTTCATTTGGACCCTCTAATACGTGTTCTGCTCGTCCACCTTTATATTATGGCCCCATTAATAAGATTTTAGGGCGAATAGAAGGCTTTGACGTCTGCCGTGTCGGGCTTTGATTGGCTTTGATTGAGGGTTGGATAAAACTTTTCTTTTTCCATGACAGACAGCTCGACCGTAGGCGTAGTTAATAAGTTACACTATCTGTCAAATGATTTTGTTTTGTTTGAGGTTTGCTGTTTATCCTTTGTCCTTAAGGTAGCGTTCAGCATGAGCTCACCCATCGCCCCTCGCCCAGCTCCGCCTCTTTTCACCAAATACCGACTGAAGACGCGAAGCGCAAAACCCCTGGCTTCAAAGCACTTCAATAGGTGCTCAAATTACATCTAAAAAAAAAAAAACGCTGTGGACGTTGTGTAGTTTAGACATGGCCTCAAAAAAGCCCAGAAAATCATATTCTATCCTTGATCCTTTATGAAACCAAAGATAACAATCACACTGAGTTACATTAGGTGTAGTAGACACCAACTTAGACGGCTGATCTCCAATGGGAGAACACACATAATAATTACAACAAAAATGATTTGACATATTTTTGGGGCATTTTATTATTGTTGATTGTATTGTTACGATTTTTCAAGAGATCGTGATGATAAATCTTAAAGAGAATGACTGAACAGACCTTTACTTGCATGTAATCCTATCCGTAACGTGATAATACAAACTACATTTTTCAGAAGTCATGTTGCACTGGACAGTTGAGATAGCTCTTATGGTACAATACTTATTTCCTTGTATATTTTTTTTTATATATATATAAGCCAAGGATTTTTTGGATTTTTTTTTTCAACTTTTGACATCATTTAGCTTTGCAGTGTCAACTTATCAACATAGTAAGTGTTAGTGATGCCACAGTTACTTACAAAATGAAGTGTGGATCCTGGACGAGTCTTTTTAAGAGAATTACCAAAATGATGTCTACACTGTACATACATTAATATTAACAAATGACCGAAAGTAGAAACTCATTGAACATCAATTACCTTATCTATAGTGTGTTTTTGTAAGCGTTCGGTTTGATGGTGATTTCTCTGGACAGTATTGTAGCTCAGTTTTGTTTGGTCCAGAACACACATAAATTAACATTTAAATACACACTTAAATCTAAAATTTTAAATGTAACTGTGCACATGATTTTATTTTCTTATTAAGCCTCGATACTTTTTTTTTTTTTTGTTAAATTTACTAATCGATTCAAATATTTTACATTTCTTCTAATATTTAAAAGTAACAGTGTTATTTTTAATGCTAAAATTTGTATTAGACCCCATCAGCTAACCTGATGCATGCATTATAAACCACTGGATTCACAAGACAAGAGGTCATTCTTTCTACATTCAGGTTCTTTTTTATGTTATTGCTATTATTTTTTTTTTGCAACGGTTCAGCACAATCCGCAGAGACTTCAGTGCGATTTGTCCGTAGTTAATCCACTGCATCTTTTTTTATCATGAACGTCCTTTCTGCTACAAAATGGAAGGGATGGGGGAACGACAGCGGCGTAGTGGTCCCGGGGCTTCGTAAGTTTCAAAAGGTGGGCTAGTAATAGGAGCGAGCCGCAGTGACGACCCCGCCATCCCCGATATGTTACTCAGACTGCGAGATTTCTCGTAGCCCGTTGCTTTAAGAAAATAATTTTAACCGTCATTTGATTTGCAAAGTTAAGATTATGTATTAATATTTTTGTCGCATGTGCAAATAAAATAAAAGGAAATCATAGTTCAAATGTTTGGGCATGTAATGATAAATGTGCAATATTCAATTGGGTTACAGAGTATTGGAACATGAACATGGGGTTTCAGATGTTATTAAAAAAAAAAAAGTAAAGAAGCACATAGGTGAGGAGAATCAATTAAGGATAAGAAATTGGAAATGTTATCAAATCAAAAAGACATATAAAGGACAGACGAGGACAGACACAGACAAGACAGACAGGACAAGACAAAACAAGAAAATGCGAGTTATGATATGTCTTTTTTTTTTTTTTTTTTCAAAACAGAAAAGCAAACGATTGTTAAATATTAAGAAATATGCACCCGTAGTAGGCCTGTTGAATAAACCACCCAGCATCGTACGATGTGAGCTGTAATGTTTCTGTATGTTGGGTGTTTTAGACAACATTTTGGCCAGAATCATACAATTTAACAGAAACACATAGTAGATATCACTGATAGGAGGAGTTGACCACGTGAAGTTTTGGGGTGATAAAAAGCCTTTGAGAAATGTCACGCACAAAGTTACGTAGAGTAATGTACTGCCGTGTACTTCATAAACAGTCCACTTAACATCTGCTTTTTCATCCTCTAAACTTCAAATGGCCAACATAAAACATGTCCCCACGTTACATTTAAGAAAACAACTCATATTCCCCTTTAATCGCATCCTGTTAATGGAAACCAGTTTGTTGTTTTTTTTTTTTTGTTTTTTTTTTTTTGAGTACAATGGGAAATGACACGGGAATAAAATGGTGGCTTCCGGACAAAAGACACAACGCAATTGCACTGCTGAATTTACAGTAACCAATTCATGTAAGGAATAACACATTAGCGTCCTTTCCCACTGTACTGGTGTGTAACCCAGCATGCAGACATTTAACTCCCCCTTTAGGAAGCAGCCACAGAGAACGTTCCGCTGTGCTGACAGTGTTGTTGCATAAGGTGAAAACAACCACCATTGGTAGGTAGCAGTGATCTGCCCTAACAATGGCTGACTGACCGATAATGGATGGAGTTTTACAGTTTCGTTAGAAATATGTTGTGTGAAATTTCATCTTAAAGAAATGCAATAAACCTCTTAATGCCAACAGATTGTGTGTGTGTATCTGTGCTAAACTCCAACCATCTCAAGGTCACATTTGGACAACAAAGAACACCCATTGGTACAGTGTGACGCCCTTTGTGCCTTCCTGCAGAAGTATAGCAATACTGTGGTGCACAGTGGCCAACTCCACCACTCTAAAGTACGCATCACTTGAGCCAAACATACATAAAAGTCCTTTTTTTATTCTGACTAGCTCAGGCACATTAGTCGGATGGCAACTCAGTAAAATATTGATGACGCCTTCTCGCTGGGTTTCTTAAGCCACATGTCACACAAACATTTCTGGAAAGCTGTCTGGCCAGTCTGTAGCTTCTTTCTAAAGTTTGGTTATCCCGGTATTTTTGTTTTACTGCAGCAGAATATGTCATAAGACGAGAAGAAATACGTTTGCGCTGAGCAGCAGCCATATTTATGAGCTCAGGTCACACAAACAGGAGGAAAACGCCGTGAAAGAACCTAACCTGCTTTTTATAGCGGAAAACTACAACAAAATGTCTCTTACAGCAAACATAAAGCTGTCTCCGGGATAAAGCTGTCACCTAAAATAAGTGGGGCTTGTTTTGTTTAATACGTGTTCTAGACGTTCTGTGATACTTCATGACTGTTTCATCACTTGTGTTAACTGATAAAATAAACTTTTTTTTAGAGAAGTAAATACAAGGTAAAAAAGTATGACAATTAACATAATGCGAAGTCATATTTAGTTTTACAGTTAATGCAGTCTGTTGCATTAATGTCTTGTTTTAATGTTTTAAAAGCCAAATATTGAAATGTTCCGTTTTTATTACAGCTCTTTAATATCAGCTTTACTTCTGTGCTACCTGTGATTAACAGTAATAAATACCCCGTATTATCACAGAAAGAAGGTAAATAAAGAGGAAAGATATGACACGCAGCCAGTGTTGAAGTCATAAAAGAACTACATTATGTTTCATATGTAATATGATCTGAAGGAACTGCAGCTTAATATTGGTTTTCAGTTTTCAGTGGGGTTAAAATGTCCCTTCTAACCCCAGGGTTAGGACGGTTTCAAACACTTGTCGAGTGAGATATGCGAGAACTATGGGTAAAAGAAAGGAAAACCTCACATATTGATTAGATGAAGGGTGAGACCGATGAAGAGCACGTGATGTGGTTCAGATACATACATAAACGACTGCTCTACAACCAAAACTCCTTTTCTTTGGCTGACGTATAGAAGCACAGCTCGATAAAGTTCAAGTTTTCAGAGATGACATTAAAAACGCTTATGCAGTTAATTGTGTCACAGCCAGTGTAGTCTGTCACAGTCCACCGGCTCCTTCATCACTAACTACTGTATTTACATCAACAGGGGGTTTTGTGCTCTGGGATTCACTGTCTGGGGAAATATACTGAGCCTGGCTGTCACCGAATTCAGTGATGACATAATTCATATCCAAAGTCACACTTAATTTGCACTATAGAGGGTGTGCATACCTACCTACAGTCAGACTTTAGTTACACTTGCACTGCAGTGGCGGCCTGGGGATGGGATGGAGAATGAGTGTTAATCACAGAAGGAGATGGTTATGAGGAGGAACGACACAGAGGGACAGAGACAGACGGAACTGCAAATATTCTGAACAGACTGTTTACCAAGAAAGTAAACTGATGAAATAAGACTTGTACTGTAAGTATGTATGTACATAAACAGCAGAGAACTGCTGACTGCTCAAACGCTATACTTAGCATGGTCACATACCGTATCATTCTTACATGGGATCAATTGCCTGTTGAAGATGGTGTGATATCCTCTTACCTATAATTAGATGCATTGATCTCTTTATGGCCATTACTAAAGCCACAGTGCATCCATTCTGTACATACAGTACCTGGGATGTCTTTGGGGAACATTAGATGACATGTCACTGTATCCTGCATCCTCTAGTTAACTCTATGTAGGTCGTACAGACTTATATGTGTCAGCTGTTATCATTAAAGCCAAATCGGTTTAATATTTCATATATATATATATATATATATATCCACATCTCACACATATACATACATATTATACATATATAATACATATACATATGTGCGCACACACACATATATATATGTATATATATATATATTGTATTATTTAAATTATGAGGTAAAAATCTGGAAATATTTGCAGGATGTTGTGATGAGACAACATAGTAGTGAACAGTGGTTTTGTTACACGCTTTAAAGCATGCATGACAATGATGAACAAGTTTTACGTACTGTGAATGATTAAAAGAATGCAATGACAAGTGTTAAGGCATAAAACAACTTCACATAAATTACTTTGCGCAAGAAAGATTTTAGGTGTTCAGTTTACAGACTGTGCATTTGAGGTGCTTTTAGCCTGTTATACTGGTTCACTTTACATAGAAATTGTCTACTAGAGAGACTGGATATAAGAAATGATTTTGCAGTAGCGTAGGCTGTAGTTGTTAGTAAGTAAATACAATGAAACCTTTGGACAAATACTTTCAACAAATCCATATAATTATGATTAGAAAACAAACTTTATAAAATAGTGGATGATTTCTTTAAAACACATGTTTATATCTATATATATTCTGTCAATTATTGTATTAAACATTGCATTAAATGGCTATTTCCAATTCATGGGCTTTTAAGAGTGGTGGAAGTTGTTCGAAAATAATTACAATCTCTATCAAAAGTCTTTGTTATGAGTTATCCTTTCAATTTAGAAAACAGTCCATGATGTTAAACTCAAACGAGAACACAGGAGGAACATAGGGGAAAGTCAAACTGACAGAACAAAATACTGCCGTACAAACTCAAAGACATTAAAAAGAACAATAACAATAACCACAGACAACAGCAAAACATATTAACTCAAATGAAATATAACCTACTTCTATGCACGTTTAAAAGAAGCGTTTACATTACAAAACGCACAAAGAAAACCGACAAATCACTACACAGTTACTTCACAAAAATACGTAATGAAAGTGCACACACGATGTAAACAAAACAAACAAAAAATACAAGCTCCACAGTAAATCCTAAGGGTTCACAAAAAGGAAAAACACACATGTAGTGAGTAACTTGTAATTCTAACAAACTGGAGAGAGAGTGAAAAGGGAGAGAAGTAGAGGAACAGAGACAGAAACCAACAAGTCTGAGATCCTTGAGGAAGATTTAAAGGAGTGATTCGGAGTGGAGCAATCACAGGGTGATTGACCGTTTGACCGTAGTGAGCCATGCATTATTGCATTTGGTGCATAGGAAGTCAAAAGGCCAACAATTAAAAAGAAGACAAGCTAATACGTTGGCAAAGACATCTTATGCATGTATCTATGAAATAAATCACAAGTGAAGCACACAAGAATGAGTCTTAAACAGCGTGAGAATCCCTCTTTAAAAACATGGAGAACCTGTTCCGTGTTCCTTTTAAAAGCACGACCACATGAACTGCATCCTCTTCTAATCAATTTTCAAGTGATTCTTAAGTTTATGAATACAAGTAATCTCCAGCTGATGTTAGAGCCCAGTTACAGTGACGCGTGAAGAAAAAAACTCCAATTTGTATGGAATTTTCTTTAAGCACAATTCATTTCTCTTGTGCATAAGGCTCAACACACTGATACAGATTAACGTGGTAACATTTCAGATCCCCAACCAGAATGTATGAATTACTGTGCACAACCTTCTTGTAAGAGCCCAAAACCCTGATTAAGTAGTGCAGAATTTTTCTCTAAAGCGTCACCCTAGTGACTCCAGCCCTCTTTTTTTTCTTTTTCTTCCATGGACTCCTGATTTGCTTTAAAGAGGGATTTTATAGCACTTAAATTGCAGTTTATACATAGGAACAATTGAAACTGAAGCAACGTCAGGGACCTCTAAATGAATTGCTTGAACGACTCAAGTCTTTGCTTACCTTAGACAGAATGTAGCCACTTTTCAATCAAATCTGTCATAGCGTTTGTCTGTCTTTCTGTCTGGTCGTTAACTTTGTAAGTGTTTCAGTCACCAAGTGCAGTTTATAATCCTTTGGGTGTCTATGCAGGTTTCCACAGTGTGAATACAAAAGGGCCTGAACTTTGGACTACACTAGGTACTGAAAGCACAGTTACATGGTCTTGGGAATAGTATTTCAGATCCATTACACGCTCATAGCACAACAATATTGTTGTAAATCAGTATTGCAGTAACTGATTTAAGAGTCAAGGTAAAATGGCTTTCTTTACAAATACACTGGGCAACATGAACACAATATTTGCTTGTTTTCAGCGTGCTATGTTTCAGGAGGTACTATCCCTTGACCGTCATGGCTCCGCTAACCCAAGTGACCTTTGGCCTTGGGAAAATTACGTTTGTGTTGCATCACTGCACTCGCTGCTCACCGTCACAACTGTGAGAATCTATCAAGTCTGGCCAATTGATTTTACATAAAACGCAACATATGTACACGTCAGCATGCACACATTTGCGCGTGGACTGTATTGCTGCCTTTAAGTGTCATTGCAGCTGCTGTTTTGTTAAAGCCAGCATAGTCGATCAGTGTAGTATGAGTACATGTACATATGACATACTGTACAGAAATGTAACATTAGCGTACTTTTAGAGGCAAAACGTTTTAAACTGCAGCGCGCTCTTGTTTGCCAAGGTGTAGGTCTTTGGGGTAGGGAGCAACACAAATAAACACAGTAGAAGGGAAAAACAAAATAAGCCACACACGACAACACAAACACAACACTCAGACGGCTTTGAGAGGACAGAGACACAGTGTATAACATGTAAGAATGAAAAAGCCCACATACACACGCGTGATATGACACAACCTGAAGAGAGAGACAACAACAACACAGAGGCACATCAGACAACAATGTGACCCGCTGTTCCCATTCAATCTTCTTCAGTGTATGTTTTTTATTAGTTATTGACACAGGACATGACAACTGGGTTATTTTCACTTGAGCTGCTGGAAGTGTTTGCCCACATGGACTTGCACTTATGACTGTATCGCAAGTGTTATGCCCTCACACAGACACATACGCACAAGTACACACCAATATGCGCACACTATTCATTATCAAAGCAGTTCCATTTTCTTTCCAATTTTTTTTGTTTTTTTGTTTGACATCCTGAGCATTGTTTATTGAGAGAGATTTAGTGTAAATGATCGGTTAATTTTAAGACTGCTGCAGAGTTCACAAAACTGTAACGAAGCAAATGTTAAGGTACAGTGTTGGGCTGAGGTTAGGTTTCACTGAATGGCAAGCGCACAAATCAACTATAACCATTTGCTACCCAAATGTTAATGTATAAATTGACTTTAAATTGCTACCTAACCTTAGCTCAACTGTTTGAATCAATCTCTTAATTTAATACTTCAAATTGACACTTTTCACACATTCAGGCACTGAGAGGACTCTTCACAGGTGACACCTAAAACTCCACCAAACATGTAGACACAACAATGTGAAGATGGCGATGTGTGTCATGCTTTATGTGTGCATCCGTGGCTGTGTTTAAGTGGGTGCTGTACTGGTGTAGTGTGGTTTTAAAACATGCTAGTCACGGAGAGCCAAATCAACTTTTCAGGACCTTTACAACTAGGCTACAGGCTCCTTCTTTTGACTTTTGTTTCAGTGTTACCTCTGGTCTATGGTTTGATCCAGGAAGAGGTGGAGTTTGCATTGAGGTCCTGCTGTAACAGAGACCCTTCCATCTTATACCAATCCTCAGTCAGAGGGGAGTCTGGGCTGGGTGCCAGGGCTGCTGCCTCTAGTTTGTTGTCAACAGGGGTTGTTGAAAGTTTGGAGGGAGTGTGAGGGAGTGTTTTGGTGCAGGTTTGGCGGTAGTGGTGGTGGTTGGATTAGAGTAGTAAATGAATCAAGGTGTCAGGTTTTCATGAGCACAAAGATGATGCATATGGGGTTAGAAAAAAAAAGAAAAAAAAGAACGAAGATCAAACAAAACGAAAACGGGGGAATCAACATGTAGCACGAGGGTAAAGAGGGGGCGGGGAATGAGGGCAGAGGGGAAAGACAGCCAGGAGGGGAAAATGTAGGACCGGTGAGGGAGGGAGGGAAGGAAGGAAGGAAGGAAGGAAGGAAGGAAGGAAGGAAGGAAGGAAGGAAGGAAGGAACAGGGGGCAAGGCAAAATAAAAAGGACGATGAGAGGCAGGAGAGAGAGAGAGAGAGAGAGAGAGAGAGAGAAACAGAAGTGACGAGAAGTAAATTAATGCATGGTCAACTGTCTGAGCCCAGAAGACAGAGAAAGACAGAGATCGTTTATGAGCATGAATGAATGTGACATTATGGGACACGGAACAAAATTCACAGACACCATGGAAAGATGGAAGACGTGACTGAGGCAGTGAGAAGAGAAAGGAACAAAGGAGAGAAGTAGACGGACAGAAAATCTTGTCTGACAGAAGAAATAAAATATATCAAGCGGTGATGGAGACACAGACAACATGAGTGTGAAGAGGTGGAAACAAATAGAGCAGAGCAGAAGAGCTAAGTGTACTGTATGTGTGTACGTAACTGCATGACTGTGTATCTGCGTGTTTGTTTGCTAGCTGTGATTGGAGCCTTATATCTTTACAACTGTAGCTGAGGCATCCAAAATCAGTTTCATGTGTGCTCTCCCATCCAACCCATCTTTTCCTAATGAACCCGATCTTAAATCCAAACTACCCACTTACCATATAAATATGTTTATTTTGCCTGGCGTCTTTCTGTGTGTGAGTCTGTTATATAAGATGTACATGTTTACATTATGTATCCATCTCCCGGTGTGAAACGTACCTTTCCGCACATTCCCATCTGTGGCACGGAATTCCCTGGTGTTGAGCAGGAAGCAGGCACGGTCCTGCTGGTAACGTTCCCGGGTAGGCCCTCGCCCAATAGGGCTCCTCTCGTCTGGGCTCAGCACCTGGTCGATGGTGGGGCAGTCCTCGTTAGCCAGCGCGGCCGAGGCTGCATCACCGTTCTGCTTGGAGTCTGGAGGGAATGTAAGGTGGAGATACAGGAGAAAATACATACATGAGTCTAGTCTCAAAGATGTTTTTATTTTATTGATGAAGTGAAGCAGGTCTCCTGTTAAAGTTCAATTTATCTAGGGTCCCAACAAAATCTTAAAAAGCCTAATGTACACACATACACATACAAATGTACATGATATGTTTGGGTCTTTTATTGTGAAAGGTAAGTGGTGAATCTGTATTGCACGGCACTTGTTGTTTTGATTGGAGATGCTTAGCTAACTGTGTTTAATGGATTAGTTGAATATTTTATCAGGAAAAGTAATCAACTAATAAAGGAATCATTACATTTGTGTTACAGTGTTACAATGTCACTAAGTATGTGCGTTGTTTTGTGTCTTATTTAAACATGTCATAATAAAACTTCAAGAGATCACAATTCAGACTAAAACAAAAAATTCTAACGAGAAAAACCCACAAGAAACCTCTGCAACTGGGTAGGAGTAAAAGCCCTGATGAAACCAATATTTTGTGGTTCAATATTTGTTTTCTTAGTGATGACTAAGGCAGTCATGTAATGCATTAAAGGTGCATTATTGCTATATGTGACTGACGCTCACTGCTACAGCATGTAGAGAGCGAACAAAGAACAAATTACCTCTCGGTTTTTAGTGGTGCTGCCAGAGAGAAAATATGTGAAGTCAGCCCAAATTGAGATGCATTAAGCTGTTTTAATAGATAATTGAGTTCATTTTCCTTCCATAGTGTTTGTTTTTCACTGACAGATGGGTGCCTTTAGGCAACTGTGGACCTACCACTCAATCATAAATTACACATGAGATCTGATGGGCCAGTGATTTCTCCAGGGTGGATCCAGAATCAACTATGCATCACTTCTTGATAGTCCTCCCACTTCTTTCTCCTGACACTAACCCACCTCACGACCCCTCAAATTATCACTGTGCAACTGCACATTTCTCCCATGAGCATACAGGTCAGCTTTATGAAATCTGGTGCAAATGGAAAATTGAAAACCATGGGATTAAACTTGCCTAATACTCTTTCCAAAAAGGAAGGAATTCAATTAAGACATAATCAGAATGAAATATCTCACCTCTGTTTATCTCTATTATTTCTTCTTGGGCCAGAGGACAGTCACCCCCTATGCCTCCAGACCCCATCACACCACCTAGGACGTTTCCCAAGATTCTTTGTGGTGATGCTGTAGCCATTGCCAGCGCATCTGGTTTGCAGTAGTTGGGGGACCCTGGTTGGGGTGCTCGGGGGATATGTTTGTTCTTCTTTTTAGGCAGCTTTTGTTTGGCCATGGCCAGAGAGTAGTACATGCCGAAATTGTTGACAATTACAGGTACAGGCATAGCAATGGTCAGCACACCAGCCAAGGCACACAGTGCACCCACCAGCATCCCTGACCACGTCTCTGGGTACATATCTCCATAGCCCAGTGTGGTCATGGTCACAACGGCCCACCAAAATCCAATGGGGATGTTCTTGAAGTTGGTGTGGGCGCTGGCTGTTGGGTCATCTGGGTCAGCGCCAATTCGTTCGGCATAGTAGATCATAGTGGCAAAGATGAGAACACCGAGGGCTAAGAAGATGATGAGAAGGAGGAATTCGTTGGTGCTGGCACGGAGGGTGTGGCCAAGGACACGGAGACCCACAAAGTGGCGGGTAAGCTTGAAGATTCGGAGGATACGGACAAATCGGACAACACGCAGGAACCCCAGGACATCCTTGGCAGCTTTGGAGGACAGACCACTCAGGCCCACCTCCAAATAGAAGGGAAGGATGGCGACAAAGTCGATGATGTTGAGGGTGCTTTTGAAGAATTCGAGTTTGTCTGGGCAGAAGGTGACTCGAAGCAGGACTTCAATGGTGAACCAAATGACGCAGACACCCTCTACGTATGTTAACCAGCTGTCGGTCACCACTTCGTATACAATCTCCTCACGGGTCATGTTGCCCACTGTGATGTTCTCCGTCCTGTTAACAATGGTGTTGAAGGCCTCATGCGTCTCCATGCAAAAAGTGGAGATGGAGATGAGGATGAAGAATAGGGAGCCGAATGCCACGTACTGCAAGAAACCAGCAAATAGAGAAAAGAGAGGAGAGAAAGTCAGTCACAAATCAAGAAAATGTAGCAATTCAAAGAGAAACTTGAATAGGATACAAAAAGAAAAAACAAAATCTCTTGTTTTTTCATTTGATGTCTCAATAAAAATGGCCTAAATTAATATTTTTTTCTTTCTGAGATGGTTACCTCCAACAAAAAGTGCAAAAATGATTTGTAATTTGTTATTTGTAATGCACCAAATGAAAATAACAGCACCATGTTTTTTTGGGTGTTTTTTTTAATAATTAGCATTTTTACAAGTGCAATTTTAATTGTTGGTTGTATTTAGTGTTTTTCCTTTTTCTGGACCTCATAAAGACCAGAGATCAAAAGTGAATTACAGATCCACATATGGATGGATATGGATGAGTGAAGTAAATTAGCAAGAACACTACTGATTCAATATAACTTCGGAAAAGATCAGCTACATTACCATCTACGCCATTCTATCTATTCCAAATTTTAGGCAAAATGGAAAAAAAAAGTATTTCTCCACATAATACGTGGACTGCCAAATACATTTGCATTTCAAAGGATGTTGAACAAGAAGCATGTCGTACATTCTGTTTTACTGAGGGCAATGTGGAACATAACATGAAGCATGTCATGCCTTCTGTTTTAAGGATGACATTATAGAATAGTGCAGCCATTCACACAGTCTGGATCACAACAAGCTGGTAGGTTGCTGAACTTTTTATGTGGACTGCCAAATAAATTTGCATTTCAAAGGATGTTGAACAAGAAGCATGTCGTACATTCTGTTTTACTGAGGGCAATGTAGAACATAACATGAAGCATGTCATGCCTTCTGTTTTAAGGATGACATTATAGAATAGAGCAGCCATTCACAAAGTCTGGGTCACAAGACACTGGTGGGTCGCAGTGTTGAAAGTTGAACAATAAGCATGTCGTACATTCTGTTTTACTGAGGACATTATAGAATAGTGCAGCCATTCACGAAGTCTGGGTCACAACAAACTGGTAGGTCGCCGGACTTTTTATGTGAACTGCCAAATACATTTGAATTTCAAAGGATGTTGAACAAGAAGCATGTTGTCCATTCTGTTTTACTGAGGGCAATGTGGAACATAACATGAAGCATGTCATGCCTTCTGTTTTAAGGATGACATTATAGAACAGAGCAGCCATTCACAAAGTCTGGGTCACAACCATAGACTGTATATAATAGTGGACAGACTAACTTTGATGTCACCCATTGGTTTCTGAACTGCTGTTTTGAAGCCAATCGTTTGCAATTTGGCCATCGCCTTGTTGGCTTTAGGACCCGGAAGTGACCATATTTGGACAAAAGTGGGCGGAGCTGCGGGAGCATGAGGGGTCAGAGCCATCTGTGAGGGGTCATAGGTGAGCAAATGCTAAACGCTAGCTTACTGATTCTGTAAAAATGGTAAACTTCATGAAGCACAATGTCATTTTATGGTCTTGCTAGTGTAACCTGTTAACCACAGTGGTCATAGTGTTGTGATAGTTGTACTTATAACATTGAAACTATGAAATGCTAATGTAAATTCAGTTTTTCTGATGACAAATAAAAGTGAAGTAGTCTGTTATCTCCATCTAAAAGCATTTATTTGTTCTCATTTATCAAGTATTTATTATGTGTATATGTGTCAAATAAAACTAAATTGGGATTTATCAAATGTACTGGCAAAACACATGGG
>JAPQRN010000012.1:8081089-8094944 GCA_037367275.1 Coranthus polyacanthus
TGTGCAAAGGTGAGTGTGCTGAGAATGATTTATGTTCAGCCAGGTGTTTGACGGGGTCAAATGTAAGATGTGTGTTGTAATAGAAGTGGGCAAATGTGCTTCTATAACACATAAAGTCTTCCTTTAGTTACAGGATGTGTAGGATATTGCTTGTGAATAATTTACAATCTTGATGCAGTGTGCAATTAAAACATTTTCTCTCCAGCAGCATGTGCACACTCTGTACTTGTTTGTTTACATATACATGTGGGTATGCATGTGGCGGATTGTGTGACTGTCGTAGACAATACACTGCTCTCTCGTGTGATTTGACGAGATTTGCCCCATTTAGAGAATTCTGACTCCCACCACTATAATCGTCTCTGGCACCGTGCACTCCACCATGCCAGTGTCCGGAATTGTTTCGGTTTCCAAAGCATGCGAGCAAAATGTCCAGGGTTTACCACAATGTCCAAGTAATTGACTGTCTGTACAGTGGTGTGGAGCGCTGATTCAGCACTTAAACAGCACGGCTAAAAGGGCCGAGGAAGAGGAGGAGGAGGAGGAAGATGGCTAGAAGGACATAAAGACAAGCAGGAAGATATCGAGAGAGATGTGGAAGCAATTTTTGCAACGTAATCATAAAACATACTAAATGCTCCTGGCTAAATGTAACAGCAATGGTGGTGATAACCATCCAGACAACAATGTTAAGTCATCAAGTATTGTTGTTATACTAAGCAGCAGCAGCAAATCAATAAAATTCCTTTTCCTGTTTTTACGCCTTTAAAGAGCTCCTTACTTATTTAACATGTCTCTGATGTCTGTGTCCTTGTTATGAGACATCAAGCATCAATGCAGCCAAATATCGCCAACAGACAGCGCTCAAATTACAAGGCAGCATCCAGAGGAACTGGGACTTCCGAGGATGCAAAGACAACATGAGAAGGCCTGCGGTACAAAACGCTGTCAGGGAAAATTGAAACAGAACACGATACATTTACCTATTGCCGGCACAGGAAAGAAGTCGAGCAATTATCACATGCCTGCCAGCAGCTACCGCTCGAGGAAAACTGTTTACCTTAATGAACTTAGCGAGCACCTAAGAATATCTCCCTCCATCCATTATTTCCTCTGTCAAGAGGGGTGATAAGCCAAGTTTGGTGCTTCAGCTCGTTTCTGTTTTCTAAACATTTCTCATGTGCTGAATGCTCATACAAATAAACATTGTCACCCCCCCTACACAAGTAGAGAATGAAATTAAGGCCTCCTTCCCTCTCTTTGCTATTTTCAGATACAGTCCACAGGGAGAGAAACAAGAATGGAAGTGGGAAATAGGCCTTTCAGTGGGGTCAGGGTTTGAATGGAATCTACTTGGAAACACTGACCTCAACGGCTTGATAGTAAAAGTTTAATTCCATTCACTTAAACCTTGAAAAAAACCATTAAAATAAACAGTAAATTTGCTAAAACTGGGACACTGGTGAAGAAAGTTAAAGCTTTGAGGTTCAAAGCAGGGTGTTTGCACAATAAAAGTCTCTTGTTGCAGTTTTAAGGAGAAATACATCTTTCAGGTAATAATAATAATGCTGAATGATGTTGTGATAACTCTACCTGGAGAGTAATGGGAACACACAGCAAATAAAAGAGCAATAAGGCAAGGTGGTATTCAGGGTTTGCTGTGATTGGCTGGGACCTCTGCAGACAACACACACATTCACCTTCACCGCAATGTTTCATTAAGCTCTGACCATAGGAACTGTACTTGGAATTACGTGGCTCCGGGGCAAACAAAACTGGTGCGAAAAAATCTCACAAGAGTATGCAAAATTAGACATGACCTATATCATAAAAAGTGAGCGTCTAATACAGTTAAAATCAAAGGAGGGCAGAATGTTTTACTGAACAGGTGCTGCTCTAGTGGCTTCTTGACCAATTAGTATCGTTGCTTAAAATATCCTTACTTTTGTCTTTCCAAAGCCACAAAGAACTCAGCGGACAAATGTGATGCAATGTCCCAGACAAAAGTGGTAATGTCACCCAAACCCAGCCCTAGACATTCTTCTTTTCATCCAACACCATATCTATATATACACGGACACCTATCAATACATCTTTTTTTCTATTTTCTGTCCAGCGCAGTGATTTTCTATCCAGAGACGACCTGTTCCGAGGCCGCCCGGGCGCAGGGGCAGGTCATATTTGTGTTTATGACAGCGCTGTATGCTCCAGCACCGAACACTGTGGAAAAGAAGAGCAAAACAATGAACCACAAGACATGACCTTCAGGGAGCGGGGCTCTGGACAGACGAGAGGGACGCTGCTCCCCAAAAAGGAGCGAGAATGAAATACAGGCACAGAAAGTCCGATTTGGAGGGGGCAAAGGGGCATCTTGTACATGCTGAGCTACAAATGGTGCTTTGTCAGGAGATTGCTGACAAAGACAACTGTGCCCTTCTGGTGTGAAACTGGAAGAGACCAAAACATAGCTAAACCTGTGGGACAGAGATTGTAGGATAACATACAGATAGTCAGCAGTGGAATTAATACAAATAAAAAATGTTGATCGGGTAAGCAAAGTCACGTTTTAGAGTGGGAAGAGTTTATAGAAAGTTCTGCAGCTCATCTTTCTACATATGCAATACATTACATGTATTATTCCAGGTCACATCCAGATTTTAATGTCAAAACTGGCAGTTGAAAGTAGCCTGAAATTTGAATTAGTAGATCTTCTTGAGCGATAAATCCAAACCAGCAAACAACATCTTCTACCTCTGTTTAGCACCTTACATTCAGCCCTGCTGAGTGACAAGTGATTACACCGAATTAGATTACCTCTGGTTCAATAAAAAAAACACTGGCAAATAAGTTCATCAATATTGGTAAATCCTTAGTCATTCAATTAGGATCACTGCCATCCATGCGGCCTTTAAAAGAGTCATTGAAAACAGTAAATTAGAAAAAGACAACAAAAAAAAAAAAAAAACACAAAGAGGATAAAATGGGCCATGATCAAAATGTGTCAGACACGGCACACCGGTCTTTTACTGCACTGAAAGAGCCATGTCAACCAGGCATGGATCAATAAAGAAATCAGATGCAAAATGTATTGTATAACACCTCATCAAACAGAAATAAATGTATCCATACATTTTGTTAGTGGTTTAAGGGTTGTGTTACCATCCAACAATAAACACTAGAAAATGCAGACCTAATATTTGGTGTCAAATTTCCATCCATTTGGAATACACAATATTTGACAGAAACAAACTAATAAACTTAATGTGATTCATATTTGTCAGTCAAACATAAATGAAACAAGTAATAACCTGGTTCTTATGAGTTTGAGACAAATTGAATTTATTGATGATAAATACATGAACCTGTTTATTGTTTATTTAAAACACACTGGGCACTATTATCGCTGCCTCATTCTTACTTGTTTCACTAATATTCAAATATTCATCACATTAAGTTCTTCGTGTCAAAACAATGTAATCCAAATGGATTGGAATTTCATATGTAATTTAAAATACATGCATCTTAAACATTGTCTTTGAGCGTGCAACGGGACCAAGACACTTTAAGCACTGTCGTAGGGTATAGGGAGAGAAAAACACGTAAAAAACAGACAAAAAGAGAAGATAATCGATAAAATATCAATCAATAGGCAGGCAGAAGGGCCAGGGTAGGAAGATTGGATGGCTCAAGCCTTCACAGATAATCGAAGACACAAAGACAAGGGTCCCCACCCCCATCATGCCATGTCTTTCTCTCTGTGGTTGTCACCTCCTCCCTGTGTATCTCCTCTACCTCTCTCTCCATCCATGTCCCTCTCAGGCTCCCCTTCGGTCCTTTTTTTTTTCCCTCTGTGTCTCTCCACTACCTCACCCCCTTCTCCATTTCCCTTGCTCTGCTATCCCTCTCACTCCCACCCCCCTCCACCTCTTTTCTCTTTCTCCAGTGCTCCCCCTCCTCTCTCTCTCTCTCTCTCTCGCTCTCTCTCTCTCTCGTGTCTACTGCAGCAGAAAAGCCAGCACAGACACCAGCATGTGTGTGTTTGTACATGTGTGAGCTACTACGGTATATCCACGAGCGAGCCTCATACGATCATGATGAGCAAAGGAGTTGATTTAAAGAAGAGGGGAAAAAAAAGAAAAGAAAAAAAAAAAAAAGCTCTGCATGCGTGTCGAATGCTCTGATCAGAAGATTGATTGCTGATGAGTTACATCACAGCTATGCAAACAAAACCCCTTAAATCATTAGAGGAGCATCTCTCCTCCTGTCTCCCTTTATTTCCTCTCGTCTCCCTCTTCCTCCCTCTATCTCTCTCTCATCTGTCTCATTGTATTTCCACATCACCATTTCAGTTTTTTTTCCCTGTCCGAGTCTCTCTCCATCTTTGTCTTTTCCATCCACATATAATTTTCATCTCTCAGGACTGAAGACCAAAAAGGTTCTGCCACATTGGACGGGATACTTTTAGAAAGAGCTAGGGAGGGGAAAAAAAAAACGAGTGATCTGGGTCATATCGCTGTTTGACGTATAGCGCTGGCATATTAGACCTACAGAAAGAAATGGGGCTGCGTTCACCCACAAATAGAGCCAGTGCTGTGCAGGCATCGAAACGATCACCTACTACCTGCTCTGTACTCTTCATAACCCCAGTGTAGCGACACAAACAGCAAAATCTCCGACTGTTATACTGAATTAACATTATTTTTGGTATGATTTATGAGATCCTGGCCACTTTAATCAGCAGATTTGGTGTTAAACTGTACATTACATAATATACAGCATTCTAGCAGATAGGCAGCAGGTACAGTAGTTTGTATTCAAGGTGGTAACACTGCAAATGCTGCCTCTTTTTGCTCTAAGTCATGAAGAAGAGGTATTTCAGAATCTAGCACCAAATCAGCACATAGTTTCTTCGTTTACGTACACATCTGAAGCATGTTTTTGTCACATTATTGTCATTTCTACAGAAACTGTCGCCATTTGTACATCTTGCAAAGAAACACTCCACTATGAGCTTGTGTTTGAGGCATAGGGTGGGGGTAGAGAGGGGTGGGAGAGTGGGAAATCAATCTGATTGGAATGAGAGTGACAGTAAGAGAAGCACTTCCTGCCTGATCTTAAGTCCTGTGAGGCGGATCAGATGGCCAGATCCAAACTATCCATCTGTCACAGCCTGACATTTTACTCTTCCTTTGGGTGGAAACGATCTAGGTGTATAGGGCTATACATTCTGCTGGAAAAGGAGATGTATGTGAGTCGGGAGGCGCAGGCTACTGTCTTTATCGGTGATTGGAAATACAGTATGTATTGCAGAGTGTGCAGTGCTTCATGTTTTAAACGCCATTCTTTTCAAAGACATTCGCTGTTTAGTTACTTTTGGTGTGGCATGAACGCCTGGCCACTGCAGGTGTCTGCTGACTGTCTGGTTTTGCATGTTGGATCTACAGTATGCATGCATTCACAGTATCTGTCAGCCCTCACACACCCTCATAAGATAAAAACTGAACCCAAAAAACAGGACAGACAAGGGTGATCAAACTATATCACTGGGTGTACAAAACAAGAAAACAACAAAGCAGCTGTGATCAAGCAGCTGGATTTGTCTTTAACTGGAGGGTCTAAAAAAAAAAAAGAACCAAAGCCCACTGTTTTTATGTATCAAGGATCAAAAACACAGTCAGGGGTACTTGTTACTCATACACCTGTATGATCAAATGCCATCAAACGTTTGCTTTTAAGAGGAAAATCATTAACTATTTACATGAGAGTAATAAAAGGTATCCCAACACAGGAGCAAGTTATGCGTAAGAGCAATACATCCCGTGCGTAAAAGGCATGTAGGATTCAAATGGGACAGGGGGACTGGCAAATAACAACCCAGCAGAGTGTAGCACTACCAAGGGCAAATGTGGGAAAAGACATGCACTTCAGCTGTGACGATTTGGCGTCGTATGTGCCTGTTCAGTGCGGCGCTACAATAAATAAGACTAACATGAAATACGGCGCATTGATGTGCATCGTAAACGGACAAATATAATCTAATGAAGGCGTTTGGATGCAGGAGACGCAGTGGATGCTGCGTTTGGAGGCAGATATGTATTAAAGCCGCTCAAGTAGCAGAATACGGCGAAAGGAATTATGGTAGCAATAAAAAATGTATTCAGTGTGAATCCAGCTCGCCTTTAAGGGACACTATATCAAGTGCAAGACATGGTAGTGATATGTTTGACAAAAACCTTGGATGTTATATCAGTGAGTGCCCACCTACAAATAGATATAGCTGTCATACCATTTTCCATTTTCTTGTGCTATCAGCATTAATTATTCAATATCAGTAAGTCTATATCCTGCCATTTAATATAATCTATACTGTCAGGGATGACACACATACCAACAGTAAGTGGCCTGCAGTTAATTAGGAGGGAGTAGTTTCATTGCAGTAACAGGCTAATGTGAAGAAAACAATTACAAAATAAAGTTTTAAAAAGTTATTGTGACTGAGGTTTTGGTCTGAGACATCATGGGGCAGAATATGCAACAGTATAGAAACAAGTTGGTCTCTCTGGGAGAGACATGGGTAACTCACCCGGGCATATTTGGAGGAGTAAGGGTCTTCAAACAGTGCCCATATTTTGGGCTGCCAGGTTTTCCACCAGCCCGCTTTCCTCGCGTCCTCCTGCATGCACAGTCTTTTTAAGTCCCCATCCGCACCGCCCAGAGCCGGGTCGTCGTCCGGCGCGTCCGGTTCAGGAGTCTCGAAGCTGTCCAGTGCCTCCTCCGCATCTCTGTGCTGCCTGTAATTCATCCAGCAACACGCCTCCACGTCCGTCTCATCGATGCCCCAGAAGGCCAGCTCCTCTTCGAACAGGGGACCGCACACATCGTTGGGACAGTGCAACTTCCCGGTGCGGTAATAGTTGAGGATGAAGGAAAACACTGACGGGTGGCGGTCGAAGAAGAACTCGTCTAATTTGGGGTCGTAGTCGAAGTTGCTGAACGCGTCCGGCTCGGTGAGCCACGATAAGCGGGTACCGGGCAACGTTTTTAGGGTGCTCCGGTAAGTCTCATGCCGCACCCCCCCGCAGTTTATCACGATTTTCTCGCTTTCCGACGGACAAGTCATGTCTGCACTGTAACATGCTTTGTTGGACGACTTGTTCCCACCCTTGCGCCCTTTAAAAGAGGATACACACACCGAACTGAGCATAGAGGACCGGGGGGGAGGGAGAGGATGAGAGAAACCGAAGGGAGGAGGAGGGAGGAGTCTGAGGAGTCTGCGGGGAGAGAAAAGGGCAGAAATTTTAGCAGAAGGGAGAAATAGATGAGGATTATCAACATTGCAATACAAATTAAGAATTGCATGCTAATACCAGCTGTATATGCAATTATTCAGTTGATGATCAGCTAATGGAAGGGTACAAAGTGACCTTGTGCAGGTGCAGTGAGTGACGGGGGAGCTGAGATGAGAATGCTGTGTAGAAAAGTTGTTTTTAGCACAGCATCCTGGAGCAAAAACATGTCTTCAACTTATATCAGTCCAACATATGAACAGGTGGCTTTGAGCACATTCATGAGTCAGCATCTTCCCATGCTAATAGTTCACACCACAGAGCTGAGATTTAGGATAGCTCATACAGAGCCTCATAAGCTATTGTGATGGAACTGTGGAACTGGTGGTCCCAGCGCAGTCTTGTTCCCTTTACTGAACTGTTCTTCTAACCGTCAACCACGAGCCTACATGCTCTCCTTCAGCCAACAATCTCTAAATTGATCCGGTTGATGCTCGAGTCATTCAAATACTTTCCCTAATTAGGCCACTGCTGAGCATGTAGAACCCCCTTCCTCCCCACTTGCAACAACCCTGCTCTTTTCCTTGACTTGGCACCCAAGAGTGTATGTATAAATGTGTGAGGCGGGAGGGAGGGGGGGGGGCGAGAGAGGTATTGGAGTGACGAGTGTGAGAAAAGAGTGACAAAAAGAGAGGATGTATTAAACTGGGGATCTATCTCCCTGCTTCTTTTCTCCTTCCTCGAGAATGTCTCTCTGACGTAAGGTGGCGCAGCACCGTGTGTGTGTGTGTGTTAATTGCCTCCCAAGAGTGCAGTGTCCGTACTAATGTTAGATCTCCTCAATCAGTCTATGTGCGTGCTACACACACTGCTGCAGCCCCCTCCAATCGCCTGAGATTCATGCGATGCACAATTATGTCAATGCTCTCTGCCACTTCTCTCATGCACTGTGTGTAAAGACATGTAGAGGAAGAAAGGAGTAAGAGAGGGGTGAGAAAGTGTAGGGGGTGGTGGGGGTTGTAGGCCGAGGGTGGGAGTAGGAGGAGGAGGCCATAAATCAGATTTTTAATAGAAGGATCGAAAAGGACAGAGCACATCAGGAAAACAAGCCATGGCTCAGACAAAAGACTTGAAGATGGGGACAAATGCAAAGAAAAGCGAGATGTGGAGGGAGCCTGTGTTGGAAAATGAAATATGTTAGCAAAAGAGAACATGAAAAGATGACAGAAAGTGAATGCAGCACGGCTGCCACTCAGTAGAGGCAGTTACAGTGAACAGCTAGTATAATATTGTCTCTCCTCTGGTAATGGAAGGGGGTGAAGAGAGAGTGGAGGGGGAGGTGGAAGAGCAGAGAGAGGAGAGAGGGGAAGGCATCGAAAAGGAGAGTGCGCTATAAAAGTGAATGAATTCTGCTGCAGTAAAAAGCCAGAGTTATTTGCTCTCTCACTCTCTCTCTCTCTCTCTCTCTCTCTCTCTCTCTCTCTCTCTCTCTCTCCTTCTCCCAGTGAGGTCACAGTATTCTCCTGTGAGCTGTGTTGCTGTTCGCGGCTCTCGATGGTTTAGAAAGACATACGTTCACAGCAAAAAGGAAAAAAAAAAAACCTATACATGCTCCGAAGCTATGTTGTTAACCTTTTTCTCTATTCAAAGAAATGCACCACTTGCCTCCTCCTCTGCCCCCTCCTCTCCCGTGAGCTCTCCCTGGCCCTCCCCCTCTCCCCTACTACACTCTCTCTCCCTCACTTTCTCTTCCTCGCTCGCTCTCATATTCCGCATAAAGGAATCACATTTCATTGAAGGAGGAGAATCAAGCCTTCACTCCTTCCTCCTCTTCCTCCTCTCACAACACTGCCTTATTCCTATCCAGTGCCCCCTTCTTTCCTTCTCATTCTTCTCTGTTTCATTCTGTCCCCCTTTTTCCTCTCACTGCATTTTACTCTTAAAGCTCTCTTTTCTTCCCATTTCTCCTTTTTTTCTCTACTTCACTCATCCTCTTGTCCCATTCCCCTTCTCCAAAGTAAGCTTGTTTCACTTTGGCTCAACTCTCTCTCCTCTTCTCTTCAGACTTCTTTCTTTCTGTCATGTAGGACACTGCGGTCTCTCTGATTTGTGTTTTCTGTTGTTTTGATCACTTAATTGCACTTTTTTTATCTGGAGAAACAACTTTTTGTTCATGGAAAAGTTTGCTGTGTCAATCCTCAGGTCTTATATTGATTAAAGTTTCTTTTTCAGATTTAATTTTGACTTTTTTTCTTTTTTTTTGTTTTTTGGTGAGGATCCTGGAAAAAAAGGCTAACAACGCTCAGGTAAGATCTACTATAAACAAGGATATTGCATGTCAGGCAGCGATAAGAAACGACTTAGGCGCAAATATTAAAATGCTTTAAATGCTTTCTCCTCTACACTCTTTACTGCAGGAGCATCAAATCTGCTTGCTTGATGAAAAAAAAAAAGCCTGCACTCATGAGTTTCTGAGTTGCACTGCAGCTTTCTGCAAAAGTAGTTTAGCTTGCATTTCTGGAGCTAGAATCTTTTTTAAAAGTTAAAGCATGACATTTAAAAATAGGCTAAATGAATGAAATAACTCGTGCATAACATAAACTGTCTGGAAGTGAGGTCAATCAGGGAGAGTCAGCGTTGTCCTGTGGTGCTTTCCAGCAGGGACTGCGTGTGTTGTGGGATGGATTATGTTTCAGCACCATGGACAGCGGCGCTCTCTGGGACAGAGGCTCCCTCCATCAGCATCCTAAAGTTTTCAGGGGTTGCATTTTCATCCCACTGTGAAACTTTCACCACTAAGACGACTTCACTTTGTAACTCCATTCTCTGGCTTCAACTGCATAATTGCAGTTGTTGTAGTTTATTGGTGAACTGCTGAATATTTAATACACAGACAGCCACAAGTCTGTAACTGTGGTTAAATGCCTTTTGTTCCCCCAGAGTCATGTGTTAGGAGTTTATTGATTTTCTAAATTTACTGAAGTATTCTCTCATGCTTTGAAATTAATTTGGAGGTTAATTTGGGATAGGGTACAACTGAGATCCAACCCTTTCTTCAGTACAAATTACATTTTGAGGTTCATTTTAACACAATAGGAAAGAGTTAAAACATTGAGATCAGATTACCAGCTTTAATGAGTAAGTTGTTTTTTGTTGGATTGCAAGACAAGATCTACAGTTTGAGGGCTGCAGCTTAACAGGGGAAGTAAGCACATTTCTTTAAGCCTCAGCGCTTTGATCACTGACAGCAGTGCAGTTGCTTAAAAAAAGCGCCAGAGAGCATGAGCGGTATGGAGGGGGGACCGAAGCTAGAGAAGGTGAGCATCGGGTGTAAAATGGAAGAAGAAACTCGAGACAAATGCACAGAGGTGAGAATGAAAGCAGAGAGGAACTGTTTTTTAGATTGTACGCATTAGGAAGAGGCTAAAATTGAGCCAGCAGCTTGAGGAGGGGGGCACAGGAGCAGAGAGGAGGACCGTTCCCCCCCTACATACACACCTCTCTTTCTCTCTCCTGCAGCATTTCCTGCCTTGGCCACCATGTCCTGCGCCACCCTGCTACTACTACCACACCACTGCACACAAACACACAAGAGACTAGAGAGGAGAGAGGGAGGGAGACGCATTGACACACACACTCACCTGGCTGCAACAAAAAGCCTAAAAAAAAACATTTTTGGGGGGCAAAATGGGGCGCAATCATTTTGAAGCTCAGTGAGAAAAGATTATTTCTGCCGTGGACTGTCACAAAGAATGGGTTCGAGAGAGAGAACGCTTGTGCACCAAGACTGCACTGACGCTAATATATATTAGCAGAAACACTGCAGCAAGAGGGGGAGGGAGCACGGGATTATGGGATGCATTGACTGTGAGGTACCAGCAGCAGTAACCGGGGGGAGGGGAGGAGAGCGCACTGGAGAGAGAGACAGAGAGAAGGCAGGGAGAAATTTGGAGGAGTGCTGACTATGCGGAACAGACCTAGCACTTGGCAGAAAAAGCAAAAACCTTTACCAATCGCAGAGGGGGAGAGGGGAAGAGATAGAGGGAGTGAGATCGGATGGAGAATGAGGGGAGTAGGAGAGAACTGGACAAAGAGTAGAGGAGAAAAGGTAGGTGAGGTAGAGGATGCAGAAGTGAGATGGAGAAGACAGGAGTTGGGGGAATAGGGAAAGAGGGGGGATTAAAAAGATGGGGGGGGGGGGATCTTGCAGTGCAGAAAGCTGCAGTTCAGGACAGCACCTGAAGGAACAGAAGAAAAAAAGGAGGGGGTTGGAAAAGGTCTGCAAATGAGAGCAATGGAAGCTTAAGAGAGAGAAGGAAGGAGAGGAAGAAAAACAAGTGTAGGGATGTAACACAAATATACAGCTGAGCTGAATGGCAAATGTACCACGGGGAAAAAGGGGGCTCTGCAGAGAAGTGTGTAATATATGTTTGTGTATGTGTGTGCGAGAGAGAGAGAGCACGAATTACGTATGTGCTTCTGGTGCGCAGCCATTTTTTTGCCACCCGCTACCTCATCAAAGGATGTAACCACAAGGCTTCACGCTGTTCCATCCATATCGCTTCCCTCCCTCCCTCTCTCCTCCGTTTTCCTCCTTCCCCTCCTCTCCTCATTCCTCTCCCCCTCAACTCTACCTTATCTCCCTTTCCTCCTCTCCTCTTCTCACACACATACACTCCCCAGTGTTGTGTTGAGGAGACCCCAACAGGAGAAAGTAAGGCACTGCAGTACGGTGAAAGCACTGCGGTCACCTCCCCTTTTAGTGCAGTGTCACACCACACAGTGTCCTTTCCCCCCTCGGATCGTCATTGCACCTCATGTTGTAACTCCGAAAAGCAAAATAAGGTGTATGTCTGAGGATGTTTGTGAGCTGGAAGGGGGTGTACAAATCAGAGGGGGGGGGGAGAATGAAAATGATAGGAACTGCATGAATGGATTGGGGGGAAAAAAGACCCAAAAAAAGGGGTGCGTATGCAGAAAAAAAACAAAGAATAAGGCCATACAATGAGCCAGTAGCTCTGGGACAGCAAATGTACACAGACGTGCGGTGAGGTGGGGGCATTTCTCATCATAATAAAGCTCACCAGTGGCCAATTCCCACAACATGAATTAAATAACCAATCAATTAAGCTAGCAGAAAGGAAATGGCCAATCTAGTCAGCGACACTAGCATTGAGATCTCCGGGGGCTGTGCCTCCTCTGAACAATCCACTCATACTGCAGCACCAAAATCCCCTCAGGGGGGTCTTGATCCTTGTGCATATTGGTCAGTCACCCCCCCCAGACACTGCTGCTCTTTTCTACGATCCCCCTCCAGCCACCTTTTTTATGGGAGACCAAGAAAAAGAATCATGCTCTCCTGGTTTTCTCCTTTTAGCTGCCTCGTGGATGATTAATACATAAGGCCATTTTCAGGAATAGACTAGCAGAAATGAAGCTTGTAATAGAGCTCTGAAAGCTCAGTCAGTGTCCATGACTAAAATCCTTCCTGCCCACAGGAGAATAAATGCTGAGATTTATTGGATAGGGTGAGACTTCACTAGATAACACATGTGTTGTGAGAAGAGTGGCAGTGATAATCAAAATGAGGAGCCATGATTGGTCTACGAGAGGTCAGAAAAATCCTGAAACAGCATTCAGTGCAGGAAAAAAAAAACAGCCATGGGATACTGTGTCATGTCAGGAAGGAGCTCTATTTTTGGACAGGGATGAATACAAGCCAAGCAAGGGCAATTCAACATTAAAATCTGGTTCTTGGAGGATTTACATTTCGAGCAAATAGCTTTAACCCCCACACAGTCCAGCTTGCTCTTTGGTCATTTAAACCCGTCTGCTCCCAATTAATGATACTGCCCTTCCTGGATGATTAGGTCCATTATGATCCAGCGGTGCAATAATGTTGTACAGGGCCCAGACAGACAAACGGTACAAGGGAAGAAGTATTACTACACAGATGCCTGACCTGTGAACTAGCCACCAATTAGACATAGAGGAGGAGTGAGATTAGACTGACAGGACAAGGGAGAGAGGGTGGGTTGTAACGTGTAACGTGGAGAAATCAAATGAGTAGATATATGAGATGAGCGAAAAAAGAAGTGCAATGAAAGAAAAGGTTCAGGTGAGCCTCAAGGTCAAAGGGTTGAAGAACAGAAGGTTTCAAGGGGTTAGGTCAGCTCAAACAGGTAATAAATTAGTTGAAGGACAGAGGAAAGTTCTCAGCGCTGAGGCTGGTACAGAGACGTGAGACGAGACAGAAACCATTACAGCCAAGGAGAGAGGAAGGGTCAGAGGCAAGAACACACAACCCAGGACACGACAGATGCGTAATTCAATCACAGCCTCAAAATAGATTTATTCCCCCCCTACTTAAACAGCAGCGCCCTCCTTTCGAGCCCCATCAGAACTCTACCAATCACATCCACTGACAGGATGCCACTGTCTCCGGTGGGGAGGCTTTTTTTTTTTTTTTTTGGTAAAATCGAAGGGGTGTTTTCTGGGTTACCCTCAGTTCTAAAAATAGCACCGGCTGTAGATTTATAATGCAGGATCGAGGTGGTGGTGGTGGTGGT
>JAPQRN010000012.1:8096508-8110697 GCA_037367275.1 Coranthus polyacanthus
CCCCATAAAACGGGCTTTTTTTTTTTTTTTTTTTCCTTTTTCTTTTTTCTTTTTTTTTTTTTTTTTTTTTTTTTTTTTTTTTGCTATGTCCCTCGATTTCAGAGCCCCTCTCCCACCTCTTTGTTATTGCCAAAAATAATTGCCAGCCTTTGTTACAGTGTCTCTACGCTTCCAGGCGCAGGGTGTAGCTACCATTCAAGCTCTTCCTCAGTCTCCCCTTTCCAAATGTTTCAATGGAGATGCAGCCTGTAGACACCTCTCTCTTTGCCTTTCCCTCTCTGTGCCTCTCTCTGTTCCTTTGGAGGAGCGTCACCTTCTGCACTATTTTTTTCCTCAGACGATACATGTGGGCGGATTAGAGAACAAGACAGAGGGGTGGGAGGACCCCGGTGAATACAGAGGCTAATTTCTCATATGGCTGCTGAACTTCATAAATACATATGCTGTAAAATACGCACGGCAGCGGGGACGCGTGTGCTGATTTATTGTCATATGTTTAATTGGTTCTCTTTTTCTCTTTAATTTTTCCCCAGCCTCCCTCCCTCCCTCTCCCTCTCTCTCTCTCTCTTCCCCACTTAGCCTACATAGCCCACACATGCTCACTCTGCTGGACGGACGCACACCATTTTGTCTACAGGTTCCCAGTCTTGACTCTCTGGCTTGGCTGACATCAGCAGTCATGTGGTAACGCAGGAGCAGGTGGGTTAGATGACAGAATCTGGAGGAACATGTTCAGTGATGATAATGATAAACGCCGGTTTGATGGAGTCACCTTTGCTCCCAATAGGCGCTCCCTATTCCTAACGCTTCTTCAAAAAAAAAAAAATGGCAAAATCATTTAAATCGCTTTGTCGATTGAATTATTGGAGAAGACGCACCTGTCAATAATACCAAGAGCAGAGCTGCAACAAGTAGCCTAATAGATCGGTGTGAATAAAACGACTACTTTATAATCATTTGTTTCATTTTGTGGGGTGTTTTTTTTTTTTTTTTTTCAAGCAATTGCTGGGTGTAGCCTGTTGAATTCGGTTTTATTTATATAGCACCAAATCATGAGATCAAGACCTTACAGTTTTATAAAGAGAAACTCAAGAAATCCCTGTGGAGCAAACACTTAGCGCCCCTTGTTTAATCTGCAACACCTGATGAAATATCTTCTCTCTCACTCTAGGAGATTAAGAAGCTTTTTGACAATTTTTTTTTTCCAGACGTAATGACTAATCGATTAATGAAAAGAGCCAGATTTGGATGCTTTTTCAGGTCACACAAAACCTCTGTTTCAAACGCTACAAACCCTGGTTTTGTTTCATCAGAGCCGTCTGCGGGAGGCCCGAGCCAAATTTGAGCACAGGCACAATGATCAGCAATTTTGCTGATGCACTTAATCGACAGGAAACTTAGAGTGAGTGCAGCATCACCTCATAAAAATTACAACAGCCGTAAAAGGCCAAAAGGCTATTGCTTAGGTCCCCGTAGCCTTGCTTTTTCCTTTTGACCACAAAATGTTCTCTCCAGAGCAAAGTGTGGACAGAAGAAGGATGAGTAAAGGAGACACAGTTAGATGGGGTTGGCAGTGCACTTAGAATGAGAACAAAGGGCATTATTAACCATTTAAAACTGTAAAGCGAATGTTTGTAAACATGCACACAGAACAAATGAAGTTGTTAAATGGTTATATATTCAGATTTGTGTTTAATTCTCCAGCTTCCTAGTACTGTTCGGACTCATTGCGTAACACTGAGCCACTGCGCCATTATCCTAAAGACCTCATAACTCAGCAACCCTTTAATTTCCTTTGGAAAGCCAGTCTTACAATAATTATAGCATTAAAAAGCTCGCAGTTGTGTTAGCTGAACCTCGTCCTTCTTATTCAAAGTCACCCTGGACAGAAGCTACATTAAAATTTAAATATGGATATATTTTATGCAGTGTAAAGATGCCTTTTTCTCCGTATTTATGATTTTTAAAAAACATAAATCACACACGTACGTGGCTCCAACCAATAACTGAAAGGTTTAGGGTTATATTTTGCACCCCCAGGAAACACTGCATTACTCTGTTTGGCACTATTTCCCTTCCTGCTCATTTACAAGCCCTAGGATTGGTCAAACACAAGATTTATGCACGTGTTGTTCTCAAGAATTCTTAGATAATTTAGGTTGTTGTAAAACAGCAACCAGCACCCTTACAGCACACATCTGCCATATTTTCTGCACATTCAGAGCATTCATAGTGAAACATATTAAAGCAAAATAAAGCTACAAATTCGTCTTCTGGTCATGCAGTAAGAACTTTATCTAAATCAAACGTATCTTATGGCAAATCTCCTCTGTACGTATTAAATTAATTTACAACTACATAATGAGCACATACATGTCCAGGAACTTTAACCAAAAGGTTGCCAATCACCATTTAGAAAAGCACCATTCCCTGCATCAAACTAGAAGCAAATTCACCCCCCAAGTCACCAGACCAGAACAAATGAGTCCAAAGTCATCCACAGAAAGTAGCTGACAGTGTTTCTTCATCAACCTGCATAAATACTGAATGCTCAACTTTGTTCTTCCTAAGAGTGAGCATTAGTCAACACAGACACATCCACAGTTAGTCTCTTGGCGGCAGCATAGTGTAGCTCATGCATAAGGAAGTATCTGAGGAGAGCCTGTGGTCAACACAAAACTGACGGAGGAAAAATATAGGTTCACGATGGGGTCCCCAGTCTCATCATTTCATCGCAATTTACATTAAAAGTTAGCCTTATTGCGCGAGCAGATATTCAATTGTATGTATACAAGTAAATTCTACATTTGCACAGATGGAGGCTGTACAGAGGATTACTGGACTTGATTTAAAGACTGACAATGAAAAATATGTTGTTCAATAATCTTTATTGACGCTGTCCAACGCTAATGGAAAACCAGTGTCCACTGATTTGGTGCCTCACGCGTTGTTCAGGAATGAAAAATGTCAATGTCACTGATGAAACCCGGTGTGATTTTATGTTGCAGTTGAAGGTACTGAGACCTGAACAAAACACAGAAAACAAGCTATGCGGAGGTGCTGTTCATATATATATATATATATATATGTATGCCTTGTGCTTGTTTATGCCTTGTGCTTGAAAACCCACAGACCACACAACAAATGTCAATATTGACTTTAATCATGTAGACAGAAACAATGTGCAGTAGTATGGAAGACTGTAAGCTACACTTTATTGAATTATGAACCAAGTGCCATGATAGCAGCGGCAGTAATGCCTGCAATCTCATCATGAGGTTTGTTAAATGAGTCGATGCAGTCCTATTTCACTGTGTCGTGTCATTTAGCACCGCAGCTAAGAGGAAAACTCCAGCCGTGTGTTATAGCTTCATCACGGTACTGCTGTTCAGGTACCGTTTTCTGCAAAGCACTCATGTTATCTTTTGAACAATTAAATGAATTGCAAAAATATAAAACATGACTACAACGTATTTTTAACGGGACAGAGATAGTTTCGTACATATGCCTCAGATTGAATACACATTTTTGGAGGTCTTCAACGCTACATTATCCTTGGTTGCTATCACATGTAATCAGAAAACAGACCTGAAAATCATATAAAGGCACTAAAATAAGGAACTTAAAAGAGCAGATGCAATCATATTTTGGCCTCATTTAGGCAAAAATGACATTTGCCATCAACGTGTAATTGAATAGACTGTTCTGCTTCCCATCACACTGTATACGAGCAAAGGGAGCAAGTAGATGGATGGAGCCTTTGATGAATGGTGACTGCGACACTGCACCACTGTGTTGCTTTATAAGTTTCTGCGATGACCCTCTCCAGGCAGGATTGCTTGGCCGAGTGTGCGGAGCTGGGTAGAGGATGTAGCTCAACTGGACGGACGGACAGCTCTCTTCTCCGCTGGCTTCCACTCGGTTTCCGTTTGATCTACTTAGCCCATCTTTTAACTCAAAATGTTCTTCTCCTACTCTCTTTGTCTACGCCCAGCCTTAAGATATATGAAGGGTCCACAGTGTCTCGGAAAATAAATACACTTCCAATAAATCAAGGTTGCGTTAAGCACCGACTAATTTTTATAGAAACCCCCAGTTTAATGTTTTTAATTATGCTATTGGTGTTGTTGTTAATCCAGGTTTTTAAAATTATTTTTATTGTATTATTGTAAATTGATGCTTTGACAGTGTTGTCTATTACATTCATGCCATTAAAGCGAATTGATCTGAACAGTGTGTGTGTGTGTGTGTGTACCTGTTCATTTAATTTTGCTTTTCCTTTACTTCCCACTGACAATTCTGTAATTAGCAGTAGTGGAAAAAAACAGACATTTGAAATCCCAATCCATAATATATTTTAAAGCAACAACAGTGGCTTTTTTTGTTCTGTTTGTTTTTTTTCAAAGAGCATCTGTGTTCACAGTCTAAAAATGCTCATCTAAAATCCACATTGGTGTTTGTGTTTGTCTGTATAGTTCATTAGTATTACATTTGACCACTAGGGGGAGCACAAAGTTAAACTGCCTGTGGGAAGCCCAGTGATGGATCACTTCTCTCCGTCTGCTCCACAACTGTAACACAGCAGTATTAAAAAACAAAACAAAAAATTAGCAAAATGTAGAAAACACCACCTCACCACTGTGTTTTGTCTAAGTGTAGTGACATTTTCCATGAGGTCTTCTGTTCTGGTCGTCTTCTGCCCGAGGCCCTGAGCGAGTGAGCTGGAGCTCCACATAGAGTCTAATTTAGAGCCTCCAGTCTGAAGACCAAGGGCGTCGTCGGCTTCATTTCAGCAATGTAGGGCACACTGTGCATCAGCTTCTGGGCAGCAAATCACACTGACATACTGCTGGCACGCACGGAGCCCAAATCCCTTTCTTCGTTTCCACAGCTGAAGTAAAAGACCCACATTTACAACGCAACACAAACATTCTGACATCTGTGTACGTTGTGTAAAATAATGGTGAATGTGAATGAAATTATGTTAAAATCTTAAGTCTTTATTTAGGTGTTTAATTAATAAAGTCATCAAACATCTGGAGCAAGAACCCTTTGCACGAAAGCCAAACATACAACCCACTTCTAGAAGATGGGAAGCAAAATCAGGAAAAAGAAAAAAAAAAACAGTGAATTATTCTCCAAAAAACAAAAGGTTTTTGTTCCTCTACTGGTGCGTATGAGCGTGTGCATCAGAGACAGAGACATCTGCCTGAGGCCTTCACTCTGATTGAGCTCCAGAACATCATAATTTAGAGCTTCAGAACAAGGGTGCAGGTTTCCGACGCATTCTTAAAACAAACACGGGCACTAAATCACAGCGACGCAACCTGGGCACACGGCGGGTCTAAATCTCACACTGTATCTCTAAGAGTGAAGCATAAAACACAACCGCTAAATACGAGAGAGACGCAGCTGCAAAAAGCAGCAAACACGGCAATTAATTTGACTGTCGAGATGCTTCAGAGATCTGCTTTTTGTTGGACATTTCAGAATAACTACAATATATTACAGCTCAACGAACGAAATCTTTTATTTGCTGTGTATTTCAATTCACTTTTGAGGCAAACTGGAATGAAGTCATGCGAGACTAAAAGGTCAAAACGCAATGTTTATAAAACTCTGGGAACATGATGTGACAAAAACCTATGGATAAATGATTTGGGACTCTAAGGAGCACTGCGAGTTCATTGTTTCATGGAAGAAGCAGGGTTTACACTTTTCAGTTCACATCAGGCAGGATTTGAACACCTACCTCTCTTCTTTGAAAATAATATCTCAAGACATTCAGACAGAAGACTCCTGGCCTTGCGATCGAATTATCAAATCAGTAAAAACATCTTTGAAATTCCCTGTCTGAGCGACACATGGCAAACATTTTTATGTAAAAAATCTTTTGATTTTTGTTGGTCTACTTAATGTTTTTTTTTCCCCGCACTTAAGAAAGCACAGAAAATAAACGCCTGTCGCACTTTCATACCGTCCGGAGTATTCAAACATCTGTTACTTTACTGTCTTTGTCTCCTGAAAACAAACCCAAACCTCTGATCATTTCAGTCAGGTCTGCTATGATCCACAGATGATCTGTCCTCTGGCAGATTGGTTTTGAAATCATAATCCCAGGAGATTCTTGCCCTTGTTTTTGGCAGACATGGGCTTTCTCTCACTCCTTTTGTGTGAGTCTTTGTTCTTTTGGCCTGCTTTAATCTCCGCTTCCCACTGTTTTTTCACAAGTGTGTACAGCCTCATGGTGGCCTGGGCGTCTTGGACCTGGGAAACAGTGGAAAGGAAAGAAAGGTGAGAGATATAGCCCACAAGAACCTAAAAATCATTGTTTTTACATAGCTTTAGTTGGTTTGTGTGGTGGTGCTGACTTACGGACGAGTGTTCACCCTGTTGGACCTTAACGTTGAGCACTTCTTTACAGAGCACTCTCAGCGCGGGTCGACCACTCTAAAAGAACAAAAACTTCACGTTAAATACAACACTGGTTCTGAGGATTGGGTTTGGGACCCTCTAGCACCTTTAAGGGGTCCGTGTAATTTTGGAGTCTTGTGCAAGTTTTTCGTGACAGGCTACGTTCACACTGCAGGCAAAACTCTTCCAAATCTGATCTTTTCACTCTTATGTGACTCAGATCTGTTTTTGTTTCTCATGACAGTGTGAACAGCACAAATCACACTGAATCTGATCTTTTCGGTTCTGATCTGGCCCACTTCCATATGTGGTCCTCAACCCTATGGAGTCACTCAAATACTATGACGCACTTCAAATGAGCTCAACCTTAAACACAGCATTTAAAGCAGGAAAATGCAACACACATTAATGGAGCAGAATAATAAGTAGTATGATAATACAATATAATATGAATCCAAAAAAAATACACTGACAGGGGCTATTTTACTGCTCTGACTACTTGATAATACTTCATATTTTACTTAAAGCTGCAGTGCTTGATAGTTTTTTAGCATTACTGGGCATTAACTACCTTTCAACACATAGTAATTCAAGTGCTCTGAGAGGACGTGAGATTTCTGCATCTACACCTTGCCTGTGTTTTCAGGCTGTAAAAAAAGTTACCCCGTGATGCAGATGTTGGCTAATCAAAGGTGTTTTCAGACCGGTAGGGGGGTTTGACAACGTGGCTGACAGTTGTAATTACCGATCGCCGTTTACTTTTCCATACCAGCGTGAAACGATGTCAGGTCATCTATCTTCACATTTAGTACTTTGATTTGGACTGAGAGGGGAAATGGGAAGGTGCGTATTTTCAAATTGTGGCATTTTTTCACCTTGATTTTGGCTCCTGCGGCTTTAAAGGTATGGTTTGGAATGGACCTTTAATGAAGGAAACCATCTGAAAACTTCTAACACCACTGTGTTTGGTCATGTGCCTCAGTTCAGGACCGTGACAAGTTCACACTGGAATCTGATATTGGCCACAAAATCAGATCTGAGCAATAACTGTGAATTGAGGACTAAGGCTTGACTGTGTGAACATGGCTGAAGTCTCTTCAGTGTGAGGTTACATCGTTACCTTTGCAATTTTCCTAAAGGGTTTATACTTCTGGGTGTCACGGATTTTCTTTTTCGGATGATCCAAAAGTAGAATCTGAAACAGAAGTTGGAGATGGGTTGTAACAACGCATATGTAAAACATGTAATACATTTTCATTTCATCATGCAGTAACGCCCACATTTTATCACAGTAAACAGCCAGAGCGTCAAATGGAATAAATTACCCTGTATTTGAGAGTAAAATATTAAATATCACAATGGTTACAAAATACTGTAGTTGCACTTTTAGCTCTTCTGGCAGCTGCTTTTGAAAAAGCTGGAGGTTTTTAATGGTGTTTTTGAGGAGCCTCGTCAAAAGACCCTTGCAGTAGACTGTATTTGAAAGATAAATACGATAAAAACCTAATTTTGCTAATGCTTTTATGAGGCTCTTTTAGACTGAGATCTTTATAGGCTGAAACTATAATGATGGTTTAATGTAATATTTGGAAAGTTTAATTTAGTTTAACTGTTAAAACTCTAATATGTACAGATGAAGACATCCACTTTAGCTGGTTATCACATTTGCACTACCATTTTAGTATGAAAAACTGCTGCTCTCACATTTTGTAATAACTTCTTATAAAACACGGGGACATTTTTTTTTTACATACTGTATTACAAAATGAGGCACATCATTACAAACTGCGGGTGTTATTACATAATGAAGTGAAAATTTATGATTTGGACTGATTTTGAAACGGTCTCTCTCACATCAAGGCTACCTTTAAATCATTGTGAATAGCGTGTCCAACCACTATTCTCCCTTGCAGGATCTCAGCGACTTCCCGCTGCACAGTCCGAATGTCCTCACCTGCAGTTTTCAATCAGACGAGACGAGCAAGCAAGCAGCACAGGCAGATGATTTTAAAGAAGTTCATTTTCAACAGTATCTGATTTTCAAACAGCGTGCTAATGTCTCTTTGAAATGCATTTATTAAATTTATTTTCTGAGACTCACCGTGTTTGATGTCCTGTGGTCGGATGCCGCTGACAGCTGTCCTGTAGTCAGTCACCTTCTCCGTGGGTTTCACAAATTTGTCATAGATGCATTTCCCAAACTGGTTTACGAGAGACACGCGCGCCAAGATGCTTTCCTCTCCATCAGGACCGACTCCCACCATCTCACAGTCGATGGCCACGGCTCTGGTGAGGCTGCCACAGCAATCAGACAGGTTTTACAAATCTATTTTTGAGGGTTTGAAGGTGTTTAAATGGGTGACACAGATTGGTAAAAATGTAGGCAGACATGTATAAGCATGTTGGTTCTGCCAGTGCCTGTTCAGTCACTTCTTAATACATAGACTGTTTATGCGTAAATAAATTCACAAAAATGTAAAAATTGATTTGAGGACTACATGCTAGGAAGACCCTCTGTCTCTGCTGTTGTTGCACATCTTTTTATATGTCAATATCCAAGGTAAAAACAGGATGGAAAGCTGCTTGTAGACTTTTGGGTGTATTTTAAAACAATTCAATACATCTACAGGACTCACCCCTCAAAAGCTTTCTCCTTGACCAGGACGCTCTCTACGTCCTTGTTCGTCTGCACACCTTGCTTCTTCCTCATGATGTCCGCTGCCTCTGCTCCCAGCGTGGCCTCGATGTCATCCGGGTCCACGTCATCAAACCAAATATCCTCTCTGCAACAGCAAGGAACATCCAGTTATGTACACAGTGCCACAACGAGCAGCCAATGCTCAGTGAAAAGTCTGCTCCTGTATACTTACTCTGTAGGTTTGGTCTCTTCTACAGGCAGTTTCGTTCTCTTGGCTCCTTGCTCACTACCTGACTTGTTTCCGCTGTCCTTTTTCCTTTTCGGAGCAGTAGAGGCTGAGCTCTTCGCGTTCACATGGGAGTCTTTACGGACAGCACTGTCACAGATAGTCTTGTCAGTTTTCCCTGTATCTTCCTCCCTGGGTCCAGCATTGTTCTTAGGTATATCTTTACTAGTCTTTTCTGTAGGTAGAGCGCCGTTATGAAGTTCTGTCTTCACAGGCTGCTTCTTCTCTGGCTGGGTTGCCTTTAACACCTTAGGAAAGATTAGCAACAATTTTCAGTTAAAAAAAAAAAAAAAAACTAGCAACATGTAAACTCAGATGCAGACATAATTCTTACCTCTTGTAATGCTTTCCAGTTGGCAGAGAACTGCTGGGCTTCTACAGGCGGTAACGTTTGTTGGTTTTTAGGTTTTCCTGTGTCGTTTGGTTGACACTTTGTCTTTTTAAACTTCTCTTTTTTCCTGTGTTTCTTTTTCTTTTTCGCTGTGTTGTTTTTCTCGGTGGGTTTGGACTGCTGCGTTTGACAGGAAGAGTCCGTTTTCTTCACCATTACTTTTGACATTACGGCCACTTTGGCTTAAGTATTTTTGTACGGTATGTTAAAATGTGTTGAGTCCATTCATGCTAACCCTCCTCAGCCACGCTAGACCAGAGCTCCGTGCCCTGGAAGACAACGTTAGACACGAAACGCTCAACGCTGTCTCAATACAAAAAAAAAGAGTAAAGTAAGTTTACAGGACAATACCAACAGAGAAAATTATTCCTATATTTCCCTTAACTGCTGTGAAAATCGCTCTGTGGAAAACTTCAGGTCCTCTAAAGCCATGCTGAAATGTGTATTTCCCAACTGTGCAACAACTAAATGTGTCCGACTAAAGCCTCACAATGTTAATTAACGCGACTAGTTTGTTGAGGTGCCAGCTAATCTAATGACAACTTCACTTTTTTTGTTATTACGCCTATTCAAATGTATCTAATGTATTCAAATGTTTTAAAATACTTATGTTTAGCTTTTATTCCAGATCCGGAACTTTTTTTTTTGTTAAAGGTTTCACATCGTGCATGATATCAGGTAGGACAGAATGAAGGCGAGATAGTTGAGCGACGATATTGTTGTTCATCAGTGTTAAAGTATTAAATACGGTAAACAGCTTGGTTTTCTAGACATGTCAGTTTATTTTATACACAGTCCGCATTACTTATTTTTATACGCAACGTGCACTGTAATTTAAGTATATTTCCAAAGCTCAGTTTACTTAACTAGCTGTCTTATTAGCTAGGTCAGTTCAACTCTGGAGTAACGCTAATGCTTGTAGTCACGTTAGCTTGATTAACGTAACGTAATAATAGATATTGAAGTCTTAATTCTCTCACCTAATTCCTCAGTCTTTGTTGTGATTTCAGGTCATGGTGGAAAACTCTCCCTCTCCTCTGCCTGAGAGGGCCATCTATGGGTTTGTTCTTTACCTTGGCTCTCAGTTTGGCTTCTGTAAGTCAATTATTCACATTTCACTCTTACAATGTCCATCCAGAGTAGTACAATGCCCGTACAAAATTGTGAAATTGAAAACAATAACCTTGATTTCAAAAAAAAAAAAAAGAAAAAGGATTGGGGTTCACTAATCGACAGTGCCTACAAATATAAAATCAGATATATATTTGTCACCATATTTTAATTAAATGTACTGAGAAATAAGCAAAAAACAAAAACAAACAGTCGACACAGTGATGCAGACAATGACAGGTAAGAAGTCTCTGATGTGACTTTCCTCTTTTCTCTCCACAGTTCTGTATTGTCTGTGGGCATTCGTACCAGAGGAGTGGCTTCATGCGATTGGGCTGACGTACTGGCCCCAAAAGTGAGTAGTTTAATCCCATGACTTCTCTCTCCTGACTGTTGAATGAATATCTGCGCCTCAGGAAATCCATGTCCCACATTAGGAGTTTTATTATTTATTAACTGAAATGTTTGTTTGTTTTTTCTTTAGATATTGGGCCCTTGCGGTGCCAATCTATCTGTTGGTGGCGTTAGTGATCTTTGTGGTTCTTCTGTTCGGAGTGAACATGAACAACACAGCTCCACTAGACTCTGTGGACAACATCACAGGTGAAACCCTGTCTGCTGATATTATTACCACGACTGTAGAGCTGCAATGATTGATCAGTTAATCGATTAGTTGTAGTCAGTTGAATTTGTGTTTGTTTTGATAATCAGTTAATTAGTTTGAGTATTTTTTTTAAAGAAGTTCAGAATTCTCTAATTCTATTTCAGCGTCTTAGATTTGAATGTTTCTGGGTTTTTTTAGTGCTCTATAACAGTAAACCGAATATCTTCAGGCTGGTGACCAAACAGTACATTTGACGACATTATCAGTGGCTTTTGAAAACACTGATCAACATGTTTCACTATTTTCTGACATTTTTACAGCAAAAAATGAATTGATTAATAGATGGAATAATTGACAGTTGAGCAATGAAACAACAATGAAAGTAATCATTAGATGCAGCCCTACATGACAACGTTCATACAGTAACTGGTAGCACAGCGACTTTTTCAAAGTGTAATAAGAAGTGTAATAAGAAACGCAGAGATTATCTGGCTGGTGCTTATTTGGTTTTATGTATTGCGGCTTCTCTGCTGCTATGTTTCATGTTTAAGTGGAGTCCAAAAGCAGTCTATCTAAAAGTTAAGATTTTAATAGAAAAAAGTTTGTTTTATTATTATTATTAATGCATGCTTATAACATCCTTCAGACTCCCTTGCCTTAACAGCTTTGATTTGTTTTCTTTGTAGATGTGTTTGCTCAAGGCCAGAGGACAGAAGTCTCCCGGAAGGGAGGAATACCCAGACTGAAAGATGTCTCCATTAGTGAAGTCAATAAAATGTTCTACTTGTCTCCCCCAGCTATAACAAACAGAGAGTGATTTTGGTTGGAGAAAGGATACAGTTAGACCTGCTGAGGATTTATTGTGGCTTTACTGGTTTGCCTTTGTTTATAAATGGATTATGCTTTATTTATTTTTCAGGGATGATGCATTTACACTTTTTTACAACGTTATCATATGAAATAAACAACATATGATGTCTTATGTACTTGATGTTGAGTTTTAAATTTTAAATCTCAGTTTACTCAGAAAATGCCTAAAAAGGTTGAAGCAACAGTAGAAAAATCTGATTTGAAGATTTGAATTGTCCTTCATTTCAACTAGAGCAGCAAGAAAGAACCACAGTCCAGAACCGCAACCCAATTCAAATCCAATCCAGTATTTATTTTTTTTTCTTCAGGAAAGACAGCATTACATCCTAATCTGTCTACGGGTCGCCTGTGCTTCAAATAACTAACAAAGCCAGAAGAAATTTGAAAGTGAAAGTCATGGAAATCTTGCTGCCAGAGGGAAGCTGCTGTTGTAATATCAAAAAAGGGAAATTTATGGGATTGTGAGTAATGTGACAAGGCTTTACATTAAGAAAGATGAGTTTGAATTACACCACAATTATCTGAGCAGCACACACATTGAATTAGACATTTATGACGGTGAATGCAGGTCCTTAAATGCCTGTCATTTTATAAATATTAGGCCTTAGAAGTCAGCAAATAGTCTTACATGTATTTGTCTCAAAATACCTTAATGTGTAATTCATTTATTTTAGGCTACATAATTGTTGAAGAGAAAGACTGCTGTATTTTATTTGGTGCATCTTCTTCTATCGTATATCAATATCTTCATGGAAAGATTTGTTGAGTAGATTTCATGTCATGCGACGATGACCGATCATAATAATGAGATCCTGATCTTGTAATTACCATATTACAGCTTTTTTTTTTTTTTTCCCCTCGCCGTAGTCCTACCATTCCTGTCCACTAGATGGCGATGACACACAACTTTGCGGACGGTCTCCACAGAAGAAGACCGCGCTTCCACTGTACTCGCTACTGTTTACATCAATGGTTTCTATCGACAATTTGTCGCTAAGTTATCAACCGTGGGACTCCTAGCCGTAGTCGCGGGTGTGTTTTTAAACTCTTCCTAAAACAGATGGCCTTCGCTCTGCCGGTGTGGCTGGCCGTCCACGAAGAGCTCCTCGCACACGACGAGGTGGACTATGGAGCTCCCAGTTGTTTCGATGATTTTGACGATGAAGCTTTGTTCCACCTCTTCCACCTCACCAGACCTTGCATCGCTTTCATCGCGGACAGCGTCCGCGCCCGCATGAATAAGGTGGTTATGAAAAAGCCTCTGGTGCCGGTGGACTCGCTGGTCATGGTGACTCTGAACTACTATGCACACGGACTGTCCTCAGCCGCCGTCTTGGACAGACTCGGACTGAGCCAGACGCACTGCCCTGCCATTATAAGCCTAGTCTCTGGGACCATCTCGGGCATGGTGGACCAGTTCATCTCTTTCCCGCAAACCGAGGACGCCAGAGCTACCGTCGCCTCCAAGGTCGAGCAAATCTGCGGCATCCCCAACGTGCTGGGCATCATCGCTCCAGCCCACTTCAAGGTCCGAGCTTCGCCGTACGAGACGGACTCGTTCAGGTCATTTGTCAACACCTTGGGTTACACGTCGGTCGTGAGCCAGATCATGTGCGACTCCGACGGGAACATACTGAGTATTGAAAAGTGTTGCGTGGGCGGCACGTTTGAGCAAGAGATGTGGGAGTCGTCGTTCAAAGGAAAGGAAATAGAAGAGGAACTGTATGGGCCGTATTGGGTTATTGGTAAGTTCAAAGACAGTGGAAGAACTCATGTTCATCATCATGCATCATAGTCTTCATGTCCTTGTGCAGAGTTTTCCAGAAATCAGTAAGGCCTCAGAAAGCAGCTGTTGAGTGAAGAAATGTTTTTTTTT
>JAPQRN010000012.1:8113514-8130387 GCA_037367275.1 Coranthus polyacanthus
CCCCGCATGTGGCCATACAAGTACTACAGTCACAAGCATAGACTTCTATGTAATGTTTTTTTTTAGACAATGAACGTTTGACAAACAATAACTATTGATTTTGAACTATTGACGTTGATTTTGAAACCCTTAACTTCTCTTCGAGGTATTGATAACATCAGTTATTGAGATACTACACTCTTTATCTGCTGAGGAAGACCTGTAACTGTACAGGTAATACAGTCACAAACATAGACACAACAACAAATTCTATAATCTTTAATTGGGGTTTTAAAAAAGCACTGGTGTAAACGTTTGTTGTGTAATAATGTGGTTTTATTTACAACAGCTGCACAGAAGAATTTCTCAGTTTACTGCTAGGAATTTGTCTTCTACAATCCATAATACTAATAAATAAATGTACAATGTCATCTGCGTGTTTTTATTTTTCTTTCTTTCTTTCTTTAAAGGCGGGAAAGGCTACCAGCTAAGCAAACACGTCCTGACTCCTGTGTCAGAACCGGCCAACGACAGTGAGACCCGCTTCAACGAGGCCCACGCCAAAGTCCATCGTGTCATCTGGACGACAATAGGCTCCATGAAGAGGCGTTTCAAGTGCCTGATGCAGCTTGGTTTCGCGAAGGAAGGCGGCTTGGACAAAAAATCCAACATTATCAAAGCGTGCAGTGTCCTTCACAACATTGCCAAGAAGTTTTCTGTCCCTCCCCCACCTGGACTCGGTCAAACCGAGCCCCTGTATCCAGGCAGGCAGTATTCAGTGACAGCGGGGATCAATGACGAGGCCCTAAAAGCCAGACAGGCGCTCATCGATAAGTTCTCTGTTGCCTCCAGTAGCCAAGACCAACCAAATAACAGCACAGCGGAAGACGATGTATGAGCAGAGTGTGGGTTCGGTCTGCAAGCGAAGACATTCTAACACATTAGACACATATTGAAACCTAAACCCAGTCTGTGATGCAACATTTATACACAGGGCGAAGCAAGATGCCATTCTGTTAAAGTTTGACTGTTTTTTAATGTTGTTTGCAAGTTCTTATTTTTGTTAATAAAATATTTTATTTCTTGTACAGATGTAGAACAGGCTTTTCTACTTACTTTTCTTAATAAAGAACACATTCTTTGGTCGTCTGGAGTGATGTTCACTCACACGATATATATATATATATGTATATATTAAAAAAACTTACATCTTAAGTGTGCTTTGCATGTACAGTAAAAACATAAGATTAAGTCATTTATATTTACAGTTTATAATAAAATATAAATTGTAGATTTTTAGAATCACTCCATTAGGTGCTTGAAAGATCGACTTAAGACAATCTCGCTTAGATTAGGCGTTCCTGCTGTTTTAGTGCAACTCTCTGAGTGCAGTAGCATTGGCGTATATCATGTCTGCGTTTTCATAAATGTTCTCGCCACTTCTGTCATTTGGCTGCAGACTGTCCATGATGCAGTGGTGCAGAAACACATACTGGGACTGAAAAGACAGAAAGCAAAAATTGCTGGTCATTTGAAAAGCAGAACTCATGGGTGTACGAATGTCATGTACACGTTAGATACATACTGTGGCTTGGCTGACACCTGCCACCAAAAAGGTTTACCAAGACGTACCAAGCTGCACAGTTGTCGTGTCTTTTGTATTTGTACAAATAATGAAGATGTGCATATTAACATGTACTTTGATGCTGAGAGGTATTCATATGAATGGTGTCCGTGAATTGTGGTGTATGTGATGATGTGGACCCTTCATTCAGGAGACAAAGCCCTACCGCGGCTTTAATGTTCACCGCTACGTATTTATGTTGGCATTCTGTATGATGTTATGAAAAAAAATTGTTGAACATTTAGGCAAAAACTTAAAAAAAAAAAACAAGAGATAAAGTCTTCCAGCCTGAAAGAACTACAGTAAATGATCAGGTTTACCTCCGTCTGCACCATGTGTGGTCGACTTAGTCTCATCTTGTACACAAAGCCGTTGATGTCCACTGCCTTTTCTTTTTCGAGCTGCTGCAGAAGCACATCCAAGGCTATAATAGTGCCTGTCCTCCCCACTCCAGCACTGCGAGAGACGTCGCAGCAGAAGGTGAGGAGATAGTGTCAAGGTGTAACGGTCATCATGAAGTAGCCCCCGACGCTTTCATTTTAAAAGCAGTTTCATAATTGCAGCAAGCGATTCACTAATTCTCCTAAAATAATCTTTTTAAAAAGCGTCTACCAAATGTGAAAGTTTACCCCAGCACGGATTGAAACGTGCTATTCTGTACCTGCAGTGAACCACAGTAGGTGTCCCTGCAGCTTCTGTCTGTATGTGGTGTCTAAGCAGTCTTCTGAACTGGATCAGCACCTCCGTTCCCTCTGGGACTCCGTGGTCGGGCCAGGCAGTGAAGTGGAAATGTTTCACCGTGCGCTCCTCGGAGGTCTGCCTCTGTAAAGAACATTCAGAGGGACGGAAACAGAGCTGACGTGGAATATTGTTTGCTACGTGAAACTGCTGCACACCTCAAACATACAAAACATCAAATCAACACGGGCATAATTACAGTTTTGATCCACTGCGGTTGCTCATGTACAGTGTGGAGATATGTGACTAGCATATTTCATTTGTACTTGACCCTGTTTCATACATGTTTCAATCTAAACTCCCGTAACGTCCAGCTGGGCTCCTGCTGCTCAGATGTGAGGATAGTCGTCAGCTGTCCGTAAACACTAGGCTCTTTGTCTTCAGGCCAGTAGCGTTCACATTTGGTCTTTAAAAGAGGGAACACACAAAAAGCAACGGGTAGTTGAGTCGTTTTAACGTAGCTGCAAGAAGGCAACAAAAAGCAGCAATGGGCAACACCAAAACCAGGCTTTTTGTGATAGTAAACGTGCTTATCCTAGTTTGCGCGTTTACATTGTCGCAGTCTAACCGTAACTTATCTGTTGGAGAAAAAAAAAAATGTTCTTCCCTGCGCACTTCCCTTAAAATCAGGCAATAAAACTATCTGAAATCTTCCTCATGATGACTCACCCTTCCTCCCTCGGTGCAGTTGGTTACCATGACGATGCCTTTCACTCTTTGCTCCCAGATCATCTTCCAGAAATCATTCACTGTTGAGGGCAGAGGACCTTGAGAAGCAATATACTCTCTTCTGCTGTTATAACCCTGAGAAACAATATGCAGAGTTAATATGCACAGTTTTATGCCTGACACTGCTGAGTATGAAATAAAACAGCTTCTATCCACGTGAAATAGCTCTGGTTAGTTAGTTCATGTCATATAAACTGCTGAACTTTAAAGTAATAGCGCAAACTTATCACATCTGTCCTTTCTTACTAATGGACTTTGACACTTTGGTGCTTATTTTTATAAGCCGTTTACTGGTCAGTGGTGCTCTATAGTTACAAAAAGAGCTTTAATAAATGATTTTCGACATACTGGCATGTAACTGGCATTAATGTAGTCATCAGTGCAATCGGGATTTGAAGTATTTAGCTTCACGCGACACCAGTCATCTAGGATGAGAAAACAGAAGATGAATTAATTGCGCCACGTCACAATAAAGACGACATGGCAGCTTCAGACAAACAAAAATCAGTTTATGCAGCGTTGGAAGCATTTCGACAAAATGTCTCTCTTGCTTATGACGCCATCCATCAGTCAAAAACAGGCTCACATGGCAGGACATTGGTGAAACGATTCTTTGCTTTGTTGTCAAGGAGAAGAGCTGCCTTTCGCGTCTGCTCCGTGCCAACAGTACCGAGGCTCTGCATGAAAGGTGGCAGATGACATGTCATGCGATGGTAACACATAACAAAAGAACGGCAACACATTTTACAGCCCCACACAACAGTAATAAAGAAATAATAAAAGGGAAGAACAGATTGATTGTCTTCTTCGCACACCTCATATTCCTCGCTGAAACCTCTGTTCTCATCTGCATTTAATTGGTCAAAGTGGCTTGGGAAGTTCTCCACAGGAATAGCTCTAAAATACACAGTATTAATGTCAGAGTGGAGAAACACCGGTGTCAACGTTATGGACAGGTCAAATGCGTACGTACGTGTTTTTTTTATTTGGTAGCTTGGAACCACGGATGAATGAGTTCTTGCTGCAAGGCAGAAGAGCAAAGACGTTCACTGACTGAGTTTTGGAACATTTTAGATAGATTATCGAACTATAATGTTGTTACTAAGGCAGTAGCGTCAACCTTATAATATGTGGTCTCTTCAATACAATGAACACGGCCAAACAGACCAGGACCGCGAAAAGCAGCACGGCCATGACGGACCCTGCAATGACTCCTGCAGGGGGGGATTTGGATAAAGCACTTCAGAGCATTTCCTATTTCAATTACAGGCACAGCAGAAAATAGTATTTCTACATAATAATATATTAATTTTCGCTCACCCCTTGGATCAGTAGAACATGGAAAAACATGTGGGTCACTTCTTCTGGACCCGGAAACTGAACCTATAGACACTTCATACGTTTTGGCTGGTTGAAATCCAGATAGTTCAGCATACTCTTCCCCATTTTTAATAATTAATTTCTTTTGTCCAGTCACATTCACCTCCACAGCACTCCACACACCATCCGGTGGAACCCAGTCAATGTAAATAGAGTAGCCAGCTGCCCAGTTCTTACACTCAACTTGGTGGAAACGTGGAGGAACTGAGTAAAAAGAAGATGCCTTTATAATCACGAACAACACACAAATATTATACGAACTGTCAAAAAATATCAAAATATGTACAAACATGTACTTACTGATTGTGAGGTTGTGCCTGCACTGCGTATAGTTTGTAGAATTTTTTTCATACACAAAATGCATCTCATAATTTGCGCCGGGATAAAGGTCAGTAAATGACACGTTGTTAGCTCCAGGACTGGTATGAGTGTGCGATCCGTTAGTGGCTGTTGCGTTTGAGACCAAGCCTTGAACCCTTCCTTGTATCGACGACGTAGTAACTTGCCAGTCTACACTGTTACAGTCGATGGCTGAAATGAATGAAAAAAAAGTAACTAGAGACAAAATTCTAAATTTGTTAATGTTAAGCATATACTTCAGCCTCAGCAGTCTGGTTTTCATCCTGGTAGCCGTACAATAATAACTGCAGTTTCAGTCAGTGATGACATTGTCTCTTCTCTGGATAAAAAAATATTTTGTGCTGCACTTGTCGTTTACCTCACGCACAGTCATCCATAATATCAAACTCCACAAACTTCAGACTATAAGTCTAGATCAATCGTTAGTTAATTGGTTCTACTCCTACCTAAAATAAAGATCTCGGACCGTTGCCAAGAGTGATGATATTCAGTCAGGCCATCTTACTGTCAAACATGGGGTGCCACAGGGGTCTATCCTCAGACTGTTGCTGTTTACATTATACATCAATAACTTAATCCTACATAATCAATACTTCAACATCCATTTTTTTTTTTGCAGATGATGAACTTTTATATGCCCCATGTTCCACCTCATCTCCAGTCACAGACTAGCTTTTAAACGCATGCCATTCTCCGCCTCCGTCAGTGACTCCCATGCCATTAAAACCTTAAATGGATCCCACACTGCTCTCTCTGATTTGTATAAATACATGGGTATATGGCTCGATAGCAGACCCTCATTTCAAATTCATATTCAGCATGTGGTTATCAAATGAACCACACTTCCTCCAACCACAAAATAGTTAGTCAACACTCATGTCTGTTGGTGAATATGTAGATATGCATTACCGTCACGCTGTCCCTGCTACACTCCGACAGCTAAAATCTGATGCGTTTCATTTGATCACAAATGACAACTTTCAGACATATCATCATTCTCAATATGGCTCAGTTGCATGGACTTCTTTACGGTCAAGGAAAATCACTCATCTCATGTTATACGGAACACGATCCAGTAATTATTTAACCTTAGATATCCCTCATGTACGCACCAATGTTGACAGAACTGGCTTCAGGTACTAATGTCCACAGACGTAAGACCTTTGTTCCCCTTGCAGATTTTATAGCTTTGTTATATAACGTTTGTTTTTTATGATTCTCGTGAATATTTGTCGAGTTTCTTGTAGTGTTTCTTGCTGCTCTGGTCTCAATGAGACTGCCTGATTAAATAAAAAGTCAATAAAAATAAATGACAACATAGCGTTAGGACATATTAAATTACTTATAACTTAACTTAGAACTCTTATAGCTTAGAACTTAAATTAGTTACTGGTGAGTTTTCCAGAACCAGGAAGTGTAGGCTGTTTGAAATGTACACACGCGTTATTATTTTATTCATATTCATATTGGAAAAATGCATTAACAAACCTTGCCTGTATGTAGCCTACCCTACTTACTTGTTAATGTGGAGTCTTGATAAGCAGTGCTGTTTAATTCATAGAACGTTGTGATCATGCTGAATGAATACTCCGTTCCAGGCTCCAGGAACGTGACTGAATGTGACACAACATTTGAGGATCCATCTGGGATAACTAGCACAGTTGTGTCATTAATTGTGAGGAAGTAGCTCCAGTCTTTACGTACATTCTCCCACTCCAGGATTACACCGGTCACATGACGTTCTGTCACTCTGACCGAAGCCACCGCTGGAGGAACTGGTGAAAAGACAGAAAGCCTTCATTCACCAATTCAATTAAGGATGTTTACTTTAAATCTCACACACACCTTGCATAAATGGGAATTTCGGATCTTGGGAGAAATATTAAATTACGGCTTTTACACATTTAAATAGTACGGTCATTTTAAAACATTTAGCCGGACATAAAGGTGAAGGGTGAATAGCGGCCTTATGATATAGTTTGACATTTTAATATCAGCCTTTGAAAGTGAAAGCAGTGCAAGCAAAAAGTCCAGTTCACATTCTACACTTTCTGTTTAAGTGAAGAACAAACTGTCCGAGTTATCACTGTTGAAGAGAACAAGAGATTTAAAATGATATCGTTACTAGATACTTCTGGAGGCCTACATATGTTAGAGATAAAATATCTTACCAGTGGCTGCACTGTAGTTTGCTCCGCTGCTTTTGAGAGTTTCAAACTCGGTAAAGAGAGTGAACATGTATAGAGTCCCACTTGAAAGGTCTGATATTGTGTGTGTCACATTTTCATTTTCCTCTGTCGCATTGACGCTTTCATTCCTTTCACTGAACACAAGTGTGTAGTGGGGGATTGCAGCCACTTTCTTCCACTGCAGAGTTATACTGCTCTCATTTTGGCTTTTGACTTTGAACCCTTCTGCATTACGAGGAACTAGGATGTAAAAATACACAGAGAAGCGACGGTAACAGCATTTGATTAAAAAATATATCAGGATATCGTCGACTTTTACAAACTTTTTCAACAAATTAAACTGGAAAAATGTGATTATAAGAAGAGAAAACGTCTTACCAGTGCCTGCATAGTGGGTTTCTCCGCTGCTTTTGATATTTTCAAATACAGTGAAGAGAGTGAAATTATAAAGGGTCCCACTTGTAAGATGTGATACTTCGTATGTCATTGTTTCTTGTTCCTCTGTTGCAATGATGTTGCTTATGATTGTTTCATTGAACACAAGTGTGTAGTTGAGGGTGTTAGTCAAACTCCACTGCAGAGTTATACTGGTCTCAGTTTGTGTGGCTGATTTAAAGTCGTCTGCATTGCGTGGAGCTGAGATGAAACAATACATAGAGAAACGATTTAAAATGTTTACACATCTGCATTTTAAATGACATATTGTTGCAAAGCTCCGTCATGGCTCTTGCTCTCAGAGAAAAGAATTAAATATCTTACCAGTCGGTGCGGTGAGGTTTACGCCACTGCTTCTCACATTTTCAAACACAGTGAAGAGAGTGAAATTGTATAAGGTGGCAGCTGTGAGGTTTGGCATTGTGTGTGTCACTGCCGTGACGTTTATCTCGCTTTCATTGAACAGAAGAACATAGTTTAGGATATCACCCACCCTATCCCACACCAGATTTATACTGGTCTCAGTTTGTCCATCTGATTTGAACCCTTCTGCATTTAGCGGAGCTAGGATGTAAAAAGACACAGAAAAGTGAGCATTAAAGGTTTGGTGACAGAAAATATCCTCAAAAAAAAAAAAAAAAGAAAAGAAAAAAAAAAAGAGCAACATGAACCGCATTGTCTCCTCTCTACTCTCCACTACTGAACAAATGCCCAAAAATCTGGTTTAGGGAAGCTCAAAACACTTTCCCCTTTCAGCAGATGAATATGAAAACAGTCTGAGTGTACACAGACATCATTCTGCGATGATTGCATTTCTATATTGTATAAGCTACAGCGTGTCCTGGGTTGTCACAGAGAATAAAAACGTCTTTTGTTCCACTTTTGAGATTGGATATTGTCTGTGTCACTACTACACTTCCTTGTGACATTCAACTTGTTTTCACTGAACACAAGCGTCCAACATATAACACGAGTTATACTGGTCTCATCCTGTCCGACAGACTCAAAACGCTAGTGTATTATGAGGAACTATAGGATGTAAAAAGACATGGAGAACTACTACTATGACGCTAACACCTAAATTAAACATTGTTACAGAGGTCGGTTATGCTTTGTTATTTTATTAGGTGGGGAAAAAAAAAAACACCTTACCAGTGGATGCATTGAGGCTTACTCCACTGCTTTGGATTGTTTCAAACACAGTGAAGAGGGTGAAAATGTGCAGAGTTCCACTTCTTAGATTGGATATTGTGTGCATAATTGTTTCGTCTTCCTCTTGTGCATCGATGCTTATCTCCTCTCCATCATACGTAAGTGTGTAGTTGTGCATGTCAGCCACTTTTTTCCACTGCAGAGTTATACTAGTCTCACTTTCATCAACTGATTTGAAATCCTTTGCATCAGAAGGTGCTAGAATATAAAGAGATGTCATTACTCGCAAATACTGGCTGACGCAAGCTCTATTTTGCATGTGTCACTAGTGAAAGAGAGTGAAATAGTTATTAGAAGTACAATAAAATAAAGCTACTTCAATTAAATTTGCGTGTCGCAAGGAAAACAACAGGATATTCAAAGGTCACCTACCAGTGGCAGCTTCAAACGTCCGTCCAGTGCTGTTGAGTCCGTCAGACACAGTGTAGAGAGTGAAATTATATTTGATCCCAGGAGAAAGTCCCGAGACCACATGTGTAACTACCTCTCCAACAGGTTGATATATGTCTTGTACCTTCAAAGTGTCTATTGAAATAAACTGCAACATGTATGTTGAGATGTCTTCAACCTTGTCCCACGTCAGCGTTATAGTGATCTCATTTTGCTTTGTCACATTGACTGTGAGGACATTATTGGGTCCTGCAAAGAGGATGAGATGAGTGTTTCATTAGACATAAAGTGTTGCATGAGAGGCTTTTACTACATTAGTGATCATTCACAACAGGTCGCACTACGGCACAAAAAAAAAAAAAGGACAGAAACTGAATGTCACCAGACAAAGATGAAGAACAGCAGCTCACACTTACGTGATTTTGTTGTTGAAGTGACTGGCAGCGGGGTGGTTGTTATTGTTGTCTGTGTCATTTCTGTCTGCGTTGAATTTGTTTGCGATGTGGTGTTGGACTCGATTTTCTAAAAACACAATGACGCAGAATGATTTGAGGATAGGGAGGTTACGATTATCAAAGTTATACAACATTATTATTAAGTTTAAGCTCCAGTTAATGAATCTACGTGAACAAAACTAAGGTAACCTGTGTTGTGGCATAATGTATTTTATCTAACAATATGAACAGCCACATGGCAACACTACTGTTTATAATGTGTTTCTGATTAATTGTACTAAAGGTTTTGGGGTTTGTTTTTTTTTTGCTTATGGGCACTACAATTTACATCACAAATAGATCTACAAAATGTTTTGAGTCAAATCTATGATTCTGAGGAAACAATAAATATTTAAATGTAAATGATGACATGTCTAAATTGCTAACGGAAACGCCAAAAACGTATGATGAGATGTTGTTAACCTCGTCCTGTGTTATACTGGCCTCATCTTGCTTTGTCACCGTCACACCGTTGACATTAGTTGCTGCAAAGATGATGAGTTGAGAGTTTTGTCAGAGGAAAAGTGTTGCGTGCGAGCCTTTCTTACTGAATGTCATCAGACAAGTACATACCTGGTTTTGCTGTTGAAGTGGTCGGCATCTGAGTGGCTCTCGTCATCGCTGCTTTAGTTGATGTTAGCGCGTTTCCTGTCAGCGTTACATTTGGTTTTGATGTGGTGTTGGAGTCGATGACGCTCTAAAAAAAAAAAAAACACAATGACAACAAAATCATCTGAGCACGAAGGGATCACGACTATCAAAGTTATACAAAATCATCAATGTTTAATCTCTTACTGTAAAGAATTTTCAGAAATTCCCAGGAATTGTTACACTAAGGCATTCTGTATTGTGATATAATGTATTATATCTAACACAATGTCTGATTAACTGAATCCTCCTTTTAAAGAGTTTTTTTTTTTTTCTTATGAGCACTGTCATTTACATTATAAATAGATCTATAAAACATCTGAGTCAAATCTATGATACTGAAGAAATGGTAACTATTCAAATGCCGAATGCTCGTGAAAACATTTTATTATTTTGTACTTATTATTTTAAGGAAATACGTTTAGAACAGCAATTTACATGTTAAATATGCCAATAAAGCGGCTGAAATAAACTGAACAACCAGACCATGACTTGTTTTTAAAAATACAACAAATTCACGAGAGACTTTGATAAACCTAAACCGTCTCCCTTTATTGTTCTAATCTTCAATCTTCGAATCAAATTGCCCAGAATCTACAGAATAAAATATAACAAAACGTGTCTGAGATGCAGTTTCCTTTAAGTTTTACTTTAAATGATTTCCTCATTTGTGCTTTTGTTTCTTGGAGGAAGTTAGTAAGAATAGATGGCTGCAGCTGAGACAGAATGTGCATTTATATTTCACCATCGGAAAAATTCCATTATCCTTTTGTTGTGCAATAGTGTCGTTTACTGTGCATTCTGATACTTCAATCAAAAGAATTTTGCCAGCTAAACTTTGCCACTAACACACGCTTTACATCTTCACTGTGGTTTTGTCTGTGAAGTTTCCTTTTGTTGAGGCCAGCCTTCTTCTGAATAAAGGTGGTCTATCTGATCAACCAACAGGAAGATAAAAAAAGACTTACCCAAAGTAGACTCAGGAAGACACACCGCAGTAAACTGCTTGAGGTGAATTTGAAAGATAAAGTCTTCATTGTCGTTACAGTTTATTATTAACCTAAAGACATACTATGAGCTTGTTATATTCCTTTCATTTGCCGGCCCAGCGTGAACTTCTTTTTCACTTCTGTGTCTTGACAAGACCACCAGCACTTAAGTTTCTCAAGACAAACAACCTCTTTGAGCCTAGGCTGAAGCAATCCAGTATTAACTTTATTCCAGTGGTGTTGACTTTTAATTCTGAAGCATGTCCTCCTCTTGTAACCTCTGAGCCCCTCTCATATTCGCAAGTTAGTAAAGAGCCGCTTCTCCTTTTCGGCCTTGTATAACCACACAGACCTTTGCCCCGCCTGTTACTTCCTTATTAACGGTTATGATGTGACACCTCTTGAAGCATGCGTCAATCAAACAATTTTCCATGTTTCGCGTGTTTATATGCTGTAATTGCTTTATTACTGCTGTTCATCAGCCGCCTGCCATTTCCAGTATCATGTCTGCAACTGTCCGAGAACCATTACGTATAAATAAAAACTGTCCTTAATCCTTCCTGAATTGAGACAAATTCCGCATACTAGTCAGTGGGAATTATTTTTTAAGCATTTAAAAAAAAAAAAATAATTTCAACATTTGTTTCATTTTCTTTTAAATCACTGTCTAGTCTCTTCAGTTGGGCTGGTTTCACAGAAGAGAAGATTTGCTTTTGGTTTTTTTGCACGGTCTTGATAGGCAGTGATATTTATAGCTTCTTTGTGGTTGACAACTACTGTATAAGGAACAGAAAAAAACAGAAACATTACATATTAACAGGACAATTTGTAATATTCTTGTCGAGCACTGCTGCCCTCCACACTTCCAGTGGTTCCTTAGTATGCCATTACAGTCATGACTACATTTATGGTCTCACTTTATGAAGTAATGGTCAATAAAAGTGCTGGATGTGAAAGACAGTGTAGTCTTTTGGGGAAACATGAGGAGGAAGTAAACCTTCATAAATATTTATAGTTTTCCCCATATGTTAATCTTACATGACCCAAAACGATAATAAGCTTGTGTTCGATGCCGAGCAAAAACAGTGCTCTTTTAAAAGGGATTTTAAAGGGATACTATTCAAATACAAGTTTTATACCTGCACTGGAACACTGAAACTCAACAATGTTTATGTACCGAGTCTAAATACGATATACAACAACTTTGAAAGTCATTTCATGTTTAAAATGTTTAAACAGCTTGACTTTGACACAAGCTCTACTTTTCAATTTTTATGTCATAAGAACATTCAGTTCTCCGATGACTTTGCTGTGTTACTACAATATAGTACTTTTAATACACTTCAATCAGAAGAATCCATCTTAATTCAGGATTTTATTAGGCTGGTGGTTTTGTGGTGCTTCTGCTTTTTGTTTTTTTTTGCACTGGGTGCAGCTGAATACTCTTATTTCCTGTACAACTATTCCACTTTGCATTTCTCTGAATTCCATGAAGAATCAGGCCATCTGTCTCAAAGTGATTTTGAGCTTTTCAAAACGGTACCTGTTTCATTGCCCTTCTGTTTGTTCCACCCACTTAGTCACCAAATAGACTGCACCGTGTACAAAGTGTAAGCCCTCACGTCCCCTACACTCCCCCTGTCTTTCCATCCATGCTGCTGATTCACTCCACTCCGCCTTTAGTTGACATATTAAAGGCCGATGTGTGTGTATGATCTTCGCGTATGTTGACGTACGACCAGATTGCACTTAACATCTCCATATGTTGTCTGGGCTGAACACTGGTAAACATTGTTTTCAAAATGTGGAATACGTTTTCTCCAGCTAATGTATTGTGGATTAGAAGTAGCTGTGACCACTTTTATTCAGATTTGATAAAGTGATACATGCCAAGCCATAACTGTTTGACATTTTGTTAGTTTGGGTTGGTCATTAATGCAATATGTAATGCGTCTCCGAAACAACAGGGGGCAGTACACATGCGCAGAGTAAACCCAATATTTCCAGTCTATGGAGTAAACACGACACACGACAGCTGAGCTAACTAGCTAGCCGACGTTAGCAAACACAACACATCCATGGGTGTTGCAGGTTCGTAAACAGGAAGATAAAGCCAGCGACAAAGGTTATAGATTGGAGCAGCGTCTCCTTCACAGAACAAGTAAGTGGCATTAACTAAATAATACACGTAACGCTAAAGAGTTAAACCAGGTTTTGTCTCAGCTAACACTACCTAAGGTAAGTCATCTGTTAGGTAGGCTAGCGTTAGCATAGCCAATTAAGCAATTGTAGTAAATTAAGATAGCATTTAGCATTAAATTGATAAGATAACACCACTCGCTGTTATTTTAAAATGGTTTTAACATGCGGAATTATACCAAGGACGTTAACTCTGAGGTTTACATGAAAGGCGCAATAACAATTTGTGCTTACGTTAACATAACCTTCAAAACAACACCGACTGCAAACGTTACAACCCACTTGAACAACCCACTTTCGTGGCACATGACGACACTTTGGCTCATGTTTTACCGAAGCTGTTAAACATCGGTTACATAAAAGCTGGCAGCGTACTTAAGGGGACGGGTGAACTAAGGCGTTTCTTACCAAGGTTTAGCTGACTGAAAACAGTAACGTTCAGGTAAGAGAGACATCGCTTTGCTGTTTTGAGTGACGGCCTCTGTGACCTTAATAACCCGCGTTTTTCACCGGCGTCGGTTTAATTAAAAAGTGCAATATGTTCTGTTTTTCAGATATGCAGTCTGTGGTGAAACAAAATCTCCATTCGGAGACCGAAGGAGACCTCAACAAACTCATCAACCTCAAGCTCACTGCATCCTACACCTATCTTTCTCTGGTATGATTTCTGTAACTCTTGCATGAGTCCACAGCTTCTTAAGCCATGTATTTGAGTCATGTTTTTGCATGGATACAAAACGGCGCTTCCTTCTCTACTATAAAGAAACTTTTTTTCTCTCTCTTGCAGGGGATGTACTTTGACAGGGATGATGTTGCCCTGCCAAAGTTCTCCACGTTTTTCCTGGAGCGGTCAGTGAAGGAGAGGGAACAGGCTGAGAAGCTGCTGGAATATCAAAACATGAGAGGTGGCCGAATTCTGCTCCAGACCATTGCTGTAAGTCGATCTCACCCACGTTTTTTTTTTTTTGAGGGCATGTTTAAGCTATTGTTGGTGAGATTTTCAAATATCTTGGCACATTCCTCGATCTAAATTCTAATCTTCTCTTCTAGAAACCAAGTAGGGAGGATTGGAGAAGTGGTCTGGATGCAGTGTCCTTTTCTTTGGACTACCAGAAGTCGCTGAACACATGCGTCCTTGATGTTCACCGCAGAGCTGGCGTCCACACTGATCCTCATGTAAGTCGTGCGCTATTAGATGGATAACCAAGCTGCTGTTTCTGCTAAATTTGAACTCCTGATTACACGTTTTAAAAAAAACAAAACTTTTTTTATGAGTTCAAGCTGTACTGAGCCACAGTCTGATACATTTCGGGGAGTACTTTGCATGTTACTTAGTATTCTCTCTTTATTTTTTTTGTAGCTGTGTGACTTCCTTGAGCAACATTTCCTCCAAGACAGCCATGACACCATCAAGAAGCTAGGCGACTATGTCGGCAGTCTGGGCCGTATCACTGCGTCTGCGGAACACAGTGGCATGGGCGAATACCTCTTTGATAAACACACTCTGTAAGGGTCACGGCAGTGCAGTGACACAAGCTTCGACTTCATGATCAGTAGAGTCAAAGAGGGCATCGGTCCCTCACACTGCATTCTCTTCCGTTAAAAGAAAAATTCTTATGTTACTCCAAACGTCGTTCAAAACAACAAACAGAAAATACCTCAGCACTTATAAAACCATAGTGGGAAAAATACTGTTCTCACAACTATGGTGCTAAAAACTACAATTTTCCTAAGCTGTCACACTGAGTCACGCTCATTTGGACTTGGTTGTATCATGTGTCATACATTCCAGTGTGTCTGTCAGAGCCTTTTTCCTTCACATTAACTTTGTAAAACTGCATAATATTTTGGATCAATGTGGTTTAAAGTGTCTAAGATTTGGAATATCATGGAAATTTTCAATAAAGTCAGATTATGCTGACACCTTTTTTTTGGTTTAAATTTTTTCTTTTCAGATGGCATTTGTTGAGACATATAAGATTTATGTGACTGAACCTATAGAACATTGTAAAGATAACAGTGAGACTTTGCTTACTCACTGTTGGGTGGGAGCTTAATGTTTAACATTAGGTTTCCAGACAGACTGTGGTTTTAAAAGTCCATGCCGCTTCTTAGTAAATTATATGTTTCGGCATAGATACACAGAGGTATGTCAACAAGAGTGGAATCATAGTCCGGCATATATCCTATTTTGCTCTGTCAGTGTTTTAGTTGCAGCGCAGTGACAGTGCAAACCAGTGGTGGAAGAAGTATTCAGATCCTTAACTTAAGTACAAGTAGGAATACCACGCTGAAAGTATTTCACTACAAGTAAAAGCTCCATTCAAAACCTCACCTAAAGTAACCGCATCTAAGCATTATCAGTATAATGATCCCTGGAGCTCATTTGATCTACTTTATATACTGTTGGTAGTTTAATCTACAGCAATGCATCATATTCTATAAGATCATCATATGTTTGTAGGCTCGCTGTCCTGCGAGAACCACGTACGAGCTCGGAAAAACAGGCCCGGTTTCAGCTTCGTGACGACACATTTTACCACAAATCCAAGAGGGCATTTAAAGAGTTTATTTAGAGGGAGGGGGATTTTTCCCAACCTATAAAAGAACACTTCACACAGTCAAATCCAACATTTTTGGAGATGCATGCTTTTCACTGGACAGGAAGGGAATGAAAGACTGTGATCTGGGGGGGGGGGCTGTCCGACAAACGTGGTGAAAGAGAAAGTACATTTTCCTCAGATGTAGTGGAGTAGAATGAAGTTGCATAAAATGGACACTTACCGGTATATACACTTCACCACTGGTACAAACACACAACATTGTTTACAAAATATCATCAGGATATACTTAAAATGGTCTCACAATCTGACAGTTTTGTTAATGGATTAAAAAGAAAAAGGTTTTTGTTAAGTTGCTTGGCAGACCTAACTACAAAAGTCATGTGTTAACAAAATTCTGTTGCGTTTTTTTTTTTTTTCCATGTTGTGTCCCCTCTGCAATAACTATTTGGAAGAGACTGTTGAATGTTGGGTTGGAGCCACTGATATCTCCAGATGTAGCGGTGCAAACACATGGCAGCACGCCTGGGGATTACTGTTCACAGTGCGCTAAATATGGGTATGTGTTTTGTACAGTAAAATGGTAAGCCAGGGGATCGGGAGGATGGAATATCTACTCGCAGTCAAAGTTGTGGGTAGATTGACGACCGACTGCGAGGACGGCTATGCTGAGGGGATTAGCGAAGGGCCGGACGCACCACAATCTCCTAAGTCTAATGGATAAACACAACCACGACTGCCATGTCCCATCAATCTAATGAAGTCACTTTTCCAAACGCAACAAGGAAAGACTCAGATTGTTTGTGGTGTGTTTCCAAAAAAACAAAAAAAAAAAACATTTTGGCAGTGGATTACTAATAGAAAAGGATACTGTTGCTCTTCATGCATCTTCAGTCAGAGCTCTAAAGCAACAGATGTGTGGTCAGCATTCGAATATTAGGAGGAG
>JAPQRN010000012.1:8134799-8146192 GCA_037367275.1 Coranthus polyacanthus
AGCTACTGTTGAGATGCTCCGGGTAAGGAGCCTAATGATAACCAGCTTCAGTGGAGCTGTTGATGGGGAGTGTGGTGACACAGAGCCACGCCCTACTGGGACAGTGTTATTATCTGATTGTGGAGAAGGGTGGTGCTGAAAACACACATGCATGCTCAGCAAACTGTCACTTGTTAAATGGTTGCTTAAAACGTTTAAAGTCAAGGCAGAAATGTAAGAAACACTGTCGTAATACGAACCGTACTTTATTTTGGTGATACATTTTCTACGTAAGCCATTGGGTTTGCTTTCAAGCTTTGCAAAAACAATTCATATTCAAGGATATTATCTGAAATGCATCAGATTGCTGGAGTAAACTGACTCACCGAAGTGGATTTTTCTTTGATGTAATCTCAAGATGTGAAAGATTTAAATCCTCCTGAAAATCCTGATGCATAAGAGCAACATGCTCTTACAAAGCCTTCAATAGTGTTTAGAAGATCCGTGTATTCTGTGAATTTTCCACATCATGTTATTGCTTTTTCATAGTTCATAATATTTGCAGTTACGTTCACAGATATAGCATACTTTTTGCTTCGTGCTGTGAATTCATTCATCAGATATGTTGTACTTTTTACCATAATATAAATACTCCTATTCTTCATACAGTGATGGCTAAATACACTTTTGTTTTGTTCTTAAGTTCCCATGTGGGCCATAGGAGCCATTGTTGTGGTGGTCCTGGTGCTGGTGGCTGCTTGCATCTTCTGCCTTTTCAAAAAATGCTTTGGGAAAAAGAAAAAGCCAAAGAAAGTGCGGGAGAGGAAGGCGGGTCGCCGCAGAAAGGAAAAGGAAGGTGAAGGAGAGACCGGAGAGAAGGTATGGCGTGATACACGTGTGCTTATGTGAACTCATCTGACGTACGTCCAGTGTGCTGACGTTTTTCTCTCACAGGAGGGAGAGGTGAAGAAGGAAGGGGAAGAGGAAGAGAAAGAACAGGAAAAGTTGGGTAAGCTGGAGTACTCGTTGGACTACAACTTCACAGATTCTCAGGTAGGTCCTGTGTGAAAACAACACCCTACACACGTCTCATCAGCTCTCTTCAATCTTTGTCTCCCTCTGGTCGTTCTGACGTCGGTTCTCTTTCCTCTGAAGCTCATAGTGGGCATACTACAGGCCCAGGACCTTGCTGCTATGGACATGGGGGGAACCTCAGACCCCTATGTCAAAGTCTTTTTGTTGCCGGACAAAAAAAAGAAGTACGAGACGAAAGTTCAACGCAAGAATCTGTGCCCCGTCTTCAACGAGACTTTCATTTTCAAGGTACCACGTGCTTGACATTGTGGCTTTTGGTCTGACGTTATGCATGTGTTTGTCCTTTCTCTTGTCTTGTGTTGGTGTCTAACCCTCTGCGAGGTTAAAACCGCGTCTCTACTTTCCCATGGCCTTAGTTTTTTCGTTTCTTCCCACGATAAATAAAATTAGACTATGTTTTTAAGGTCTGTGCTATTGTCTGGATGTGTAAACTCAATGTATTGGGATATGTTTGCAATTCTCTGACTCGTGCTTTTCTGTAGATCCCGTATGCAGAGTTGGGCGGAAAGACCTTGGTGCTGCAAGTTTTTGACTTCGATCGATTCTCAAAGCACGACATGATTGGTGAGATAAAGATTCCCATGAACAGTGTTGATTTGGGTCAGCCGATGCAACAATGGAAAGACTTGGAAAGCGGTGAGAAGGAGGAGGTATGACGTGTTATTATTTAACCATATGCCATTTTACAAGTGAGGTTACATGCAGTAAGATATTTTTGTTTATAAAACAGTCTTCACGATCGTAATGCACCTTTTTAACAAATCTTCATTTCAGCAAGAAAAGCTGGGTGATATTTGCATTTCTTTACGATATGTACCCACTGCTGGGAAGCTGACAGTAAACATAATGGAGGCAAAGAATCTGAAAAAAATGGACGTCGGTGGTTTATCAGGTAATCAAATGTCTTCTCTGGATCAGTCTTGTACTCTAGATATTTTGTTCGTTCTTCATTTGAAAAATTCTGTTTTGAAGATGTGTAATTGCTATAACTTATTCCTTTTTTCCTCTTCCATAAGATCCGTATGTGAAGATTGTTCTGCAGCAAAATGGCAAACGAATTAAAAAGAAAAAGACAACAGTCAAGAAAAACACGCTAAATCCTTACTTTAATGAGAGTTTCAGCTTTGATGTTCCTTTCGAGCAGATACAGGTAGGTTGTTGTCTTCACGTAGGTCATCAGTGTCAGATTAAAAACACACCATCGGTGCTGATGTCAGGGGTGATTTTTAATACGCTTCTTTGTCTATTTATTTTTTCAGAAAGTACAGGTTGTCATCACAGTGTTTGACTATGATAAACTTGGGAGCAATGACCCGATTGGAGGGACCTTCATGGGTTATGGAGCTACCGGTGTCGGCCTGCGTCACTGGTCAGACATGCTTGCGAATCCCAGACGTCCAGTGGCCCAGTGGCACACCCTTCTGACAGAGGAAGAAGTTGATGCCGCACTGAAAGCAAAACCTCGCTAGAGTCATATCAGTTTCATTTCCAAAAAGACGTTTCACAGTCAGTTTAACCCTGGTGTTTTCTCACTCTGCATGTTCAGTTTTCACACATTTTGAAAACATGTTGATGCTTGTTTTTGTGATGTACAGACATGTTTTTGATATTTTGTTGTTATTAAATCCCCTGCTTCCTCAAAACATCTCTTAGACATGTATGTCAAAATATATACACACTGTGTGTTTGTTTATATGGGCTATTTATTTACTAAGAAAATGCATATATGTAAATGTGCACCATGCTCATGCATAGACCTAATGATGTGGCTGCATAAACAAAGGAATTTTGAATTGTTTTTTTTTTTTCTTCGAAGAACTGGCTGACTCTGAAGACGTTGGGGCAGTTTCTACATTTCCTATTACTGTATGTACACTGGGCCTATTTGGTCTCTGTGTGCGGTACACTAGAGTATTGAAACACGCTGGATTACAAATAAACCCACAATGGACTGTTTCCTATCATTGCCTCTTTCAATGAATTCATTTCACTTCAAAGGGGGTTTTATTGGCATCACAGTTTCAGGAAGCTATGTTTCCAAAGCATCCAAAGAAATTACACTGAATTAATAAATGATACAATACACAGTAACAGTAGGATTTGGTATATGTGCATATACATATGTGTCACTATCCTTTATCTTAGTCTGTCAATGGTTTATTTTAGTTAATAATGGCTGATATTCAATTGTTTTATTGTAAAAAAGCAGTGAAATGAAAGCTGTAAGAGCTGAGAAATCTTCTCAAGACATAATGATGGTTCAGATACCACTACATGTTCACCTATATAATCTAAAAACATTACACTGCCATCATTTATTAAACCATACCACCGGTAGGTGGCGTCTTTCCTGCCGACGAGGATCTTTCCCATGATACCTCCCAACGAACGGTTGCCTAGCAACAGAACCAAACTGTTCAGACGGCTAAGCTGCTGCACTTCAGCTAATTGCCACTTAAAGCTACAGTGGGGTGAGTTTAACCAAACATTTTGCTAAACCAATACTGGCTGGGGTACAGAGTAATGACACTATAAAGCGAATTATTACCCTATTTAAATTGGAGTGCTTTAAGCTAACATTACCTATGGGTTTGTGTTTAGCGTTAACGGCCATGCTAACCTGTAAATCATCGTAGTTAGTCAGGGCAGTTCGCTCTGCCAGAAGCCCGCGATACTGACATGAAAACGACTACAATAATGTAAAGTAGTTACTGTTGTTTTCTGTTGAAATCGCCACACCACAGGATGAGTGCTGGACGGCCTTCTGAAGGCGCAGGCTGCATTACCTGGTGGGGCTTCAGTCCTGCGCGAGACCTGCTGAGGACAGGTGAGAGTGCACGAGCATTCATTGGTCTGTCTCCACACGCGCTTTATGCGCCAGGTGTATCAGTAGATTCATATTCCCACGTATGGAAATACAGTTGGAAGTAGTAGTCATTCCCATAAGTGGTTTTTATGCTGCTTTGAACGTATTTACTGCATTTAAGGGCTATGAGCAAGATTAATGAGGAAAGAAACTGACGTGAAAATAAGTTTGCAGTTCATAAATCATCGTGCATTGCTGCAAATTAAACTACCTGACAATATTTAAGGACCTTGAAGTCTGAATCTGTAATTTTGTTCTTTACATTTATAGCTCGGAGGATTTTTAGCTGCCGAGTTCAGTACCAACACCGCAACTATGCTCTTTTCAATACATTCTCTCTAAGAATAAACCACATTTTCTATAAAACTCGGTGAAAAAGGTTAAGTGATTCCTAACAGAAGGCACTACCTGCAAAATGAGAATTTCTATGCATTTCATGTGAATGCCTGGATAAAATTAGCTCATATGTGGTTAAAGAATGCCAGCTTTTGATACTTTGTGCTTCAGACAGATTCCAGTTGGTACTAAAAATATTCTGAGGTTCTCACGACCCTGGATGCATGTTGTGTTGGAGCTACAGTATGCGCTCACTCTCTCTTTCTATCTCTAGGCCCTGTACGACATGAAGGGGAGCTCAATATTTTACTCGTTGGCAGTGGAGATCCACGGCATATTCTGAAGACTATTGCCGGCTTGCAGGATAAAGACAATCTTCATGTGAGCCCGTGTTAGTTAAGCTGCTATGATGTTATCCCTGATGATAAATATTGTGCTACAAATGGATTGTTTTCCTCTGTTACTGTAGGTGTGGGTGATAGAAAACAGCATGGAGGTAGTGGCAAGACACATGCTGCTCCTCTACCTGACATTGATGCCCCAGGAAAGCATGGGACTAAATGGTGTGTGAGGTGCTGTTATAACTTCACAAATAGCAGATAAAAGTATGAATCGAGCCAGATGTGCCCTAAACCCAGAGTTTGTCTCGTTCTGATTTTTATTCAGAGAAGACAGAGGTTTTCCTGGAGGTGTTTGGGAATAGCGATGTCCGTAGTCAGACAGCGGAGACACTGGGACGTGTAGCATCGCGTCTCTCTCTGTCTGTTACTGAGACACTGGACACAGCCCCACACCCCTGTCTGAACACTACTCTGCTCAAGGTACCAGCATCAGTTTCATAAGGCTATCGTTCTGGGCTCCTGTAAGATTTGATTTGATGTTTTTCGAAACTGTGACACAGAGTCCTGTTCAGTTTAACCCATCTGAGACACATTTTAGTTTACTCCACATTCGGTTCAACTTGATTTCTTTTACACTGTTTTTATTATTTCCGCAGTTCAAGGAACGAGACGAGCTGCTGAGGATATTCAAGCTGTGGACGCAGCCTCAGTCTTCATCGTCTTCATCGGGATCTTCTGCTCCTCTCGTCATGTCTAAGGCGTGGGATTATCGGGTCAGGCAGCACCTCGGGACACGCTACGACTCCAGGAAGGGCTGCTTCGACTGGGACCTCAACATGAAGCTGCACGACAAAGGGGTATTTGAGTATTATCTGTGCTTTCGATTTAAAAAACACGCTACCCAAATTTGGCCTCCAGTAGACGGGCAGTAAGCTAACATCTTGTTCTGTAAGACGAGCACTCTGTTTTCTATCGTTCTTTACCTGCAGTGTCGTGTCATTAACAAACAACAGTACATCCAGTGGAGGGAACGGGGTGTGGCATTTGAAATGAGAGAAGGTGTCTACCAAACGACCAATCCAAGTCTGCTCTCTTCAAAAGTGTTCAGCCAGGTTAGTATTTGTGTATTTTTTAGATACAACACAATGCATTAAGTAATTGAACTCAACGCGTGCGTGCGTATTTCAACAGAGAGGGACGAAAGTGGCAGTGAGAGGCTACTGGGGAGACATAGTGTCCAGTCCTTACCTCTCTTTTGGCATTGAATGTGATGATAAAAGTCTGCTAAAGACACAGAACGGGCAACACATAAAGGTAAAAAGTACAGTTTACGTGTTTTTTTTTTATATAGTTATTGAAATCATCATTGCTCAGTTGCAGAATGTTGTGCATGTACCGAGGAAGATGGAGTCTTATCTTTTACTCACATCCGCAGACAGCCCAGGATATCTCTGTTGCCAATGTGCAGGCACTGTTCCAGTCCCTGTACAGTAGACAAAGCTGCCCTATTTCTTCTCAGTCAGATGCAGAGGCAGAGGAGCGTTCCCAAGAAACTGACCCAAAATCTGTAGCTGTAAATGGTAAATACACTATCTGTTAACACCAAAAGGCCTGGGACTTATATAGCGGACAGAATGCATATAGTCGACGGCAAAGGGGTTCAGAATCAGACAGAGGATTTGGTTATGTTGTTTTAATGTGTTTTAATGTTCTGTTTAAATACATTAAACAGTGTAAATGAGAACAGTTCCCGTCAGCGTATCATAGCTCACTTTCCATCTGATGTGAAACAGGCTTTTTATCAAATCTGAATCATCATTCTTTTATCACTGGATTTTTTTCAGACCTGATGAATCTGAATGGGATCTCTGTAACCTTCCTGCCTTTGGACTCACTTAACAAACTGCCAGAAAAACAGAAATACTCCCACTTCTTCGATGCCATCTTCTTCTCTGTCAGGTGTCTCTCTCTTCTAGATATGATGTTATAGTACATAGCCTTTCACCGTCCAGTTATCTGGACTGCAGACTACTGATGTGACTGCTGACCATCTTTCATTTCTGTGTTTCTGTTCTCGGTCAATGCTGTGAAGCTGTGTACAACAGTTGGGCCCGGTGTTGAGACAGATTGCAGCACCAGACGCCGTGCTTATCGTCGAGTTGGCCAAGTGAGGATTTTTATAGTAACAGAGCTTGTTACCATAGTGACAGTACAGTGATTCTGAGAAATACATCTAGTTTCAAGCATTTGCTTTTGTGTCCGATTTTGCCACATATTTCACATGGTTTCACTCATTTTAAAAGTCAATAGTTACAGAAATGGTAATTGCATGTATGTATTCTTGCACATCTTAGGTACCTTTTGGATCTGAGCAAAGAGCAAGAAGATGGCTTTGCAAAGAAAGTGGTGAGCATCGCTCAAGAGGCTGGATTTGAACCATGGCATGAGGCAAAGAGTGATGACGTCCACGCTGTTTTCATACCACAGAGGAAGTGAAAGTGGTTTATTGCAGAATAACTCTTTAATCTGCACAACATACTATGCAGGCCGAATTTAGATATTTCCTTTATAAGGACACGAGCCATATGAGAAGTAGCAAGATGTAAATCTCAGGTTCATCCTTATTGGGTTATAAGGATGTTTGTTTCTAGTACCTGTGAACCTTTATGTTCTTTGACTTTTAAGAATGAACATTTCATTTCTCATTTCCATGACACTGATTGACTATTCTTTTTTTTTTTCTCTTTGCATTTGCATTGTAATAATTGCAATCGGAAAGTGAATATATTTTAATAAATGTCACACAAAAAAAAAATCTACTCTGTCTTTATAACACAAGTTATGAACATTGCAATATATTTGTCTAAAACCAGTCAAGTGTCCTCTTGTTCTTTCCCATGTGTGAGTTTACTTCCAGCGCCCTCCAACCTTCCCCTTTCCATGGCCCTTTTTGCTGCATCAAGACAAGGAAAGAAGTTTGAATGTGAAAAGCTGTAGGCCACACAGAGCTGATCATCTGATGTGTTAGTAATAAGCAGATGTGTGCTCCGTTGCACATAAAGGAAATGGGCATTTGCTTTAGACCTGAGCTTGGTATTTCCTGTGTACGTTTGAATGCTGCCATCCATGTGTGTTCATTTTGCATAGTGAATGCAAAGTTATTCTGAACGTGTTTTTTTTGGTTTTTGGGTTGGAGATTGTGTCATGGTATACCGAGACGAGCACATTTCACTCACAATTTCTGAGCGTGTTGGATTCTGTTCAGAAGGACATTTATCTGAGAAGAAAAAGAAAAGATACACAGATTCAGATCTGTTGTCCAAAATGTGCCGAAAGCAGTGGTCTTGCGTGTTTCTCAGCTCACCTCGTACTTCTGCCTCTTCATCTTCTCAGTCAGGTCAAATTTTTCCGACTCCAGGTGGTGGATCCATTCCCACATCTCCTTGGCTCTCTCTCTAAAACACAAAAGTATCGACAACTTCAGGTGACGCGCAGCGCTGCGATTCCTATCACGTCAAACCAACCCAAATCAAACCCTTGAGAACCTTCAACCAACCTCAGGCTGTCTTCTCTCAGGTTCTCTATAGCCAGTGGCTTGCGTCTCTCCGCCAGAGTCTTCTTCTTGATTTCTCTCGCGGTTTGCTTTTTGCCTCGCCTCTGCTCTGCCTGCAAGACACGAGCACGTTCCGACACACACTTTGACACTGATAAATGTGTTTTTCCTACAAAGTCAGCTGGACATTAAACGCTGACCTTGGCCAGGAACCCGCCAAAGTGAGCCCCCATGTTGGAGAGCACCTTCTTCTTCTTGGCCTCGTCATCTGCCCTCTTCTTCGCCTCCTCGTCCTCTTTCCTCTGCCTCTCCTCCTAAACAAACAACCTTCAGCTAACCCGCCGCAAACAGCTGTAAATCTTCTACCTGAATAGATTTTCGGCATTTCCTGCATAATCAAGAACACAATTACCGCGATCCTGGTCTGTCTGTCCCGCTCTTTTTCGGCCCTCACACGCTGCTGCTCAGCTCTTTCTGCCCTGCGGCTCTCCTAAAACAGACAAAAAATATTATTAACCACCCTTATTTTCCCTCAATAGCTAACCCATCCTGAACAAATCTCTCTTACGATCCTCTCTTTGAGTCCAATCAGCTCTTCTTCCTCTTTCTTCCTCTGCTCGAAGTGGACGTCGATCAGAGTCTGCAGCTCCAGGAGATCTTTCTCCATCCTCTTTCTGTGGATGTCCTGACAGGGGACCAGCAGCAGACACTCGGTCAGGATCGTGCTGGGTTTTTTTTTTTTGGTGGTGTAATGGTGTGATTTGTTGAACTAAATGTAATCTTGGAGCTACGTACGTCAAAGTCAACCCTCTCCCCCTCTGGGATTTTAGGCGCAGCGAGCTGTGTGACCACCGGCCTGAGGGAAAAGAAAAAAAAACACACACACACACACAAAAGCTTTCACGCACGGCTGCGCGTTTTTTTTTTGGGGACTGAACAGACTAATTGAGAACGCATCTTACTTGTATTTGGGGCGTTCTCCTTCGACGGGACGGCCAGGACGAGCAAAGAGTGACAAGTTTACTTCATAAAGCACAGAGCCGAACAGCTACAATCAAACATGAACTCCAACACGCAAAGGTTGTTAGACATCAGTTCATCTTATGACTATTTACGCACGATCACTTGCCCTTATACTGTACGCCGTCCCAGGGGTGGTTTATTGTTTTGTTTTGCATGCTACTGTTGATAGCTTTGTGGATTTTATGAAAAACACATTCCTAAAAGCTGCGAGCAAACGCCGGAAGGGACGATGATATGTAAAACAATATTTGCATGTCGAAGGTTGTCCTGCAGGGACACTTTGAATGACAGGTTATCTGGTGTAGTATTTCTTAGGTCTCACCTCCCTCTCCCTGCTCCTCATCTTCTTCTGAAGGAAGAAAAAGTGGATAAAGTTACCAAATAATAATAATAATAATAAAAAAAGAAACAAGAAAAAACACGAGGTTGCTTTATGAATAAAAGAGTATACGTACCTTCATGGTGGCCTCTACATTGGAAAAATTGGAGAAAATAATTGGCATGAAATGATACAAAAGGATGTGTATGTAGAGAAGTTACCGAATGAAGAATGAGCGAACTCACCCGTGGTCCTCTGCGTCAAACATCATGGCACTACTGAAACGAACAACAATGCACACAAGAGCTATTAGAAACGCAGGTTGTTTTTAAGTTGTTCTGAAACTCAGGACAATAGCTGAGTGAATTTGTTTGTAGAATGAGCCCTAGACTGTCTCCACTTGCCAATATGACTTCATACAATATTAAATTCTCCAATCTCGTGCGATTAAGAGGATTTAGCAGGAAGCTAAGAATACACAGAGAAGAGATAAACGTGAAATTGGCAACAAAATGCGAGGCTTAAACTAGACTGAGGTGGCCAGCGAAGATGAGTGACGCGCTCAGCACAGGTCGGTCGCTTTTGTTCAAAGAAAAAGATTAGAGGCAAAGGCCATTTGTAGCTAATGATCTAGGAATAGAAGAGGCCGCAGAGACCAGGCTGGAGCAGGGTCCTGTTACCCTGGATAAGAGGGAGGTATCAGCTGGCCAATCCTCTTTTTTAATTTGATTTACAAAAGAGAATGTGGGATGGAGAGATTAGGCCGGTCGGCTGGCTGCTATTAGCACCAGCCAAGTCCTCTATTATCATTTGATCTGTCACAGCCTCACTGAACCGAACATATCTCTGTTCGCTCGGAGGCCCCATAAACATTTTATTATTCTGAAACCAAACCGTCATCCGTTTATTTACTGTCAACTCAGTGCGGCTTTTAATTAAGCCTTCTACATGATGCAAAAGGCCGCAAAGAGCCTCGTGTGAAATGAGCAAACAGACAACTGATTTTTGGTCGTCATCTTACCAATTTCAAAAAAAAAATTAAAAAAATGCTATTTTCAACGCAAACAACTGAAAGCCTTTCCAGACTGTTTGTCTTTGAGTATATTAACATAGTAGATAAAGCACCGAGGCTGCTCCGAGGTTTTTCAGATCCCATCATCGTTAGTTTTGAGCCAAGATCTCAGAGCATGAGCATGTGAATCTGAATAAACATGGGCACGGGGACAAAAGGCAGATGAGGGATTGGGAGAGGAATTCATCGCATTGCTTCACTGTCAAATGTTTCTGGCCAAAGTAACCGACACGAGTCCCACTCTGCAGCACAGACACATCGACTAAAAATAACTTGTCCTCGGGGAGCTTTCCTCGTTTCACCTTAATGCACACGGACTCACTGATGGGTCCAGTGACCTGTTAGGTTTCGGTGAAGGAAAAACACCTAAACGTACATTTACCAAATAGCTGCGACAGACAAGCTGACGACGCGTGGCACCTTAGCTTTGAATATCTTAATTCAGTATCAACTCGAGTAGATACAGAGGAGTGGCTCTAAAAGGTCACGACCGGTTTCTTTAACTGCTTTAAGGAGATGATTGAAATAAGGATGATGAGCCAGAGACCATCAGTTATTATTATTAGTTTACCATTTAAAAGCGCGTCAAGCAAATCACTAAATGTACCTTCTAATCAAACTCAGAGTAACACCGGCAGCTGTAAAAAAAACATCTAGAGAACGGAAATATTACATACCTGCACATAAAAAAATTTTAAAAATGGAGAAGGGCGTTCACTGGGGTGGAAAACACGAGGTGCAATAAGCACAGGAGGAACAGCTTTATATGAGGTAGGGTGACAAGGAGGTGACTCGGAATAAAATGTGTG
>JAPQRN010000012.1:8164219-8179558 GCA_037367275.1 Coranthus polyacanthus
ACAAAATACAAGCTACATTTACTTATCATCAATAAGAAAATGACGTCCACTGGCGATTTCGAGACACGTTGCGTTTAAAGTTACCGTTAACGTGAAGTAAAATTGAAAAATGTAGCAGCAACAGTAATATTAATCACATTTACTCATTTAATCGTCAGCCAAATATCATTATTGTCGCGCACGAGAGCCACACACTAGTGTTAGCCATCACGCGACTGTTTTGGAAAAGCAACAGAAGAACATTAACGCTAGCTATCATTCAACGACGGTACCGTAGGTTTTTGGAAATCAACGCTAACCGCCGCTAGTGTTGGCTAGCTCAACACCCAAGCCCCTTATGCAACCCAGTGTAGCTACGCGGCTTCGCAAATGTACACTGTTAGGATTCGACTTTTGGTGTCTTTACGGCACCGCGACACAACGCAGTCGGAGCTCCCTTAGCCTACCTGTTGTTTACGGTTAGCGAATTTTCCAGAACCCGGGAAAAAGCAGGAACCGAACTGCATGAACTTCTGGCGTCGACCAAGCTCCCGGTTGCTCCGTTGCTGTAGATATTAGCCTTCCTCTGTTCTGAACAACTGTACTACAGATGCTCGCCTGGATGGACCTGACGCTGCCTTCAGAGACCGTCGGAAATCTCGCAATCGTTTGAGCTGGAAGGCCCGTGCTAATAGCTGACGGCAATTACATTTTGTTGAAATTTCATGCACCAAAACCGCTGCTTTTTTTTTTTTTTTTTTTTTTAAGAATAAAATTCCACCCGCTATAAAAGTACTCGCGAGCTTCTTTTTTTCTTCTTCTTTACTATTCCATTCATAGTGTGATGGCAGCTCAGCGTGACTGTTATCAATGAGGGAACATCAATCTGTGAAATAAAACCGAAATCAGATGAATGGCTTAGATACGTCCTAAGGGGACCTTCAAGACAGTCATTTCCTGTGCTATTTTGTAACTTTGATCAGTGAGAATGACTGATTATGCGGGTGATTAGAAATGACTCATTAAAATAATCTTCAGATCTTATGCAAGTTATTAAAAACTATCTAAAGCCGGCGGTTTTGTAAGGTAAAATAAAACAGCCACACGAAACGGACAGACATTTGAACTCAGAAACTAAATAGACACGCACATGAATTTAAGGTTTATTATTGTAACCATAACAATAAGGTGGATCTCTCTTTATTTTAACCATCAATTCAATCATAATTTTTCTTTTTATCACAGGCAATAGTTATAATAGTGCACTTTTTATATTTAAATTATGATACAGACATTTCTTTTTTTTTTTTTTTTTTTTTTAAACACCTTATTCTACTGACCCTTATGAATGGAGAATAGTTTACAATCTTAGCCAGAGTTGGGTCAATGAAAGTGAAGGTGAGGTGGTGATGAGAGAGATGAAACCGATGGCGGTGAGCAATCATAAAGTGGGTACGGACAGTGAAGCAAACAACTTCGTACAGTTTCTCTTGTGCTGATGATGGCTACACAACAAGTGAAGACGGGGTAAAAGGGACAAGGCATAAAGCAAGAAGAGATGAAGCGACTTAGCAAGCATTCAGTGTGTGTGTGAGAGAAATTATGTGCCTGTCAGGGTTCGCTGTGTTAATCCATTTAATATCCCAGGGTCAGTCACACATATCTTGTCAGAAAATCTGAATAAAACTCCATACCGGCTCCAGCTATCATCCATCCATTTCACACAAAAAAAAGGAAAAAAAAAAGGCATGAGTCATAAATAAAAATGAGAGGAAAAGTAAAACGAGAGACACTTTCTAGCACTGCTTTCACTTGTCATTCTTTTTTTTTTTCAAAATGGGTTGAATAAAACGGAATAAAACAGTTTTCTTGAATTTCTCCAAAACATTTGATGGCATAAAGACTAGTTTGTGAACAAAAATAAATAACCACAAAATGAAATAACGTGCATAAATAAATAGATAAATAAGTAAATAAATAGACGGATGGATAGATGTAGAAGAAGACAAACATTTTTTTTTTTTAAAAAAAGCAAAGAAATTACCATAAATATAAACATAAGTGTTAGCACTGTGCATCCCTCTGGAAACATTCTGCACTTTTCTTGCATATTGTGCTGTATGGAAGACTGGTGATGAACATCGACTAGTCTGATAGAGTACTGGATTAATACATGACATGTCCGAGTTGCTACGTCTGCTTGCAGAATGGTGCGACTCTCAGTGATGAGCGTGGGGTGCAGTGATGGACTACTTGGCTTGTTGGTGAACACTGAAGTGAGGCGCATGGGGTTAGGAGACTCTTCGCTTGCTTCCCATTTTGAGGTCCTGTTCTACAAAGAAGTGACATCGCAAGCTTATTAAGTCTGGGATCATGAGAATTTCCATCGATGGATGTTTCGGAGAATTGTTTTTCTTTGTGTCTTTTTTTTTTTTTTTTTCCTTCTTTTTTTTTTATTTTTTCCAAGTCAGTAAGTAAATACTATGGCAATAGGTGACAAGCTCGACGAGAAAGGTGGCTTCTGTTCAATCCACGGGCCAGGAATGCTCTTCTCATTCAATCTGGGCACAAACAGCTGTAATGAGGTTCATGGAACTATTCACGCATAGTGTTTTTTTTGTTGTTTTTTTTTCTCTCCATATAGTAATGTTCATATATCTGTTCAAATCAAAAAATACTTATCTTCAGAGCAACAGGGGTCCAATGCAAAAACATAAATGCATCGCTTCGTATTGTCTCTGAGTAAAAAGAAAATACAAAAGGATCAAAACATTAAACTTCAAAAGAATGCCTGCCAAAAAAGCAACTGGTCAGCGCCTCCTTTCCAACACTGAAGTGTTCTCGGTTACTACTATCACTATGCTACTGACATCTTCGAAAGAAATATGTAAAGTAAACAAATAAATAAATAAAAAAATAATTTTTCACATTCACTTAGCTTACTTTGTTGGTTTTCTTTGCCTCAGGAGAAGACAGTGCTGGAATTCTGGTTTCCATTCTGTAGTCTCTCCTGAGAAAATCAGGACTTAGCTCACCAATCGCCACTCACTGAAGTGGTAGCAGGTCGCTAGCTCTTAGGGTTCATCTGCTGAGATACATCTATGTTTCTTTCAGTATGGATTGGTAATTGCATGTTGTTTTATAGTCATATGGTACTGGTTAATTTTTAAGATTAATCTTGAGAACCATCTCGGTTAATTCTTTTTGGTGTCGGATACTGTATAAGAATGATATGGTAGACTAGCCTATCTGATCACGTCAGCATCCTTTAGCAGGCTGATTTGCTAACTGGCATGCACATTAGCACTTCAGAATTCCTAGTTTGATCTGTGAAGCTGTATCTATGTTACCAAACTGCTCATTCATGTATTATTTTTTTTTCCGTTAAAGGGTGATTCCTTAACACTTCTTTCTGATGTACGGGTAGGAATCCTGGTGACCCCAAGAATGTTGAGTTGGAAAAAAAAAGCATGAAGGGGGAAAGGCTCAATCCTTGCTATGGTCAAGCACCTTCGATAACTTAGTCAAGGAAGAATAGGAATAGCTCATGGCTTGCAGGGATACTTGTAGATGAGGTTATACTGTCTTCTTTCCGCTGTGATTCAGGCATCCTGCTGCACTTTTTACCCTATGGTTGGGATTGGGTTCCATTGGAGGATAGCAGTCGGGTTCTCTCTTTTGCCGAGCCTCTGCGCTGCAGAACTCCCCCGCTGCCTCCTATGCCTCCGCCATCTGCTCGGTCTCCCCACTCGCACCTGTCGCCCCCACCCTCGGAGCGCCTGGAATTTTGGCGGGTGGGGGTCCCGTGGGGCCGGCCATTCTTCTCATCTGGGAAGGGATCAGGAGAAGAGGACAGGAAAATCACTCTTACGTATATGTGCTACAGTCGTCGGGTCTCAGGGGGAGATAATAATATGCAGCTAAGAGGCCGATCCAAATTTCCAGACCTGAAATGAACCCCACTGTAAACCTCTGGAATGTGATCAAGGGGAAGATGGATGGACGCAAGTCTTCAAAGCTAAGCTGCTTTCATTTTTGCAACAGGAGTGACATAAAGCACCCAACAGAAATGTGGAGAGTTTGGCAAAACATATGAAAGAGTGACGCCACAAAATATAGTTTTCTGGAGTGTTCCTAAGTTAAAACATTAGTATTATGTTGTTTAAAAATGAATATGAACTTGCTTCTCTCTGCATTATTAAACACAATATTTTTGTTTGGAATTTGAGTGAAATGTTGTATTTTCTAGAGTAAAAATGTACAATAAATTAGTGAACTTTACTCAAACAAATACCTGTAAATAGCAAAACCAGCGGTCTCTTATTTTTCCCACAGCTCTACATATTCTACATTATTATTACAAGACAATAACTTAATGAAGTGTTACTGAATTCACACGAAACCAATACCAGTACTTGGAAACTCCTTCAGTGAAAAATTAAACACAAATATAATCATAAACCTCATATATATATATATATAACAAAACAGTCCACAGTTGGTAGATAGATCTGTTTTTGACCAACGGTGCTATAAAGAAGCATTATTACCTTCTGTAAAACCTGAAGCACTGGGAAAGAACTGTGGGTGGTGTCGTTAATTAGATGACATTATAAGAAAGTCTGGGCTCTTTCACACCTCAAAGTTGGAACCAAGGTTCACGCTTTTGTTACATTGTATACATTTGATCTAGTTAGTTTTGCTATCATGCTGTGATTTTGCAAACATATTAAGGAACTTTACATGTCATATCTACATCCTGCCATCGTCGTCTACGTGGACTGTGTCCCAGTGTGTGTCGGACATCGGCATGTTGTTAATCCGGTTCGTTTTTAATGTCTTCCCTTTGTTTTTCTTCTTCTTTTGTTTATTGGAAACGATAACCTTGTGTAACTTCCTGTGATTAGTCCGAATCATTCAAAAAATTTAAAAAAAGGTGTCATACTGTAAACAAACCGAACCATGGTTCAGTGCCATCTGGACTGAAACCACCTCTTCTGGTCGAACCAAGGTCTGGTTTGGTGTGCACTTTGGTCTCCACACTTGCAAATTTGGTTCAGATCCAACTGAAAAGTCCTAAAGTCTGGACCAAACGCAGTAGCTGTGAAAGAACCCTAAGCAAGTAGTACACATTGGAAATGTGAAAAGTAATGTGGGTAATATGGAGATAGGAATAAACGATTCGGTAAATGGTTCAATTTAACAGGCCACTGACAGATGTACTGTAAATAGATCAGTCATCGGTCAGTTTCAAGTGACTTTTTTGTGTGTGTAAGCGGTCTCACCGGATAGGGCTTGCACCATGGGTTGATCATGGGAGCTGAGAAGCTGAGCTTGAATTGTTTCCACCACTCGTCTGAACCTGCGACTCGGACCTGAGGATTCACAAACGGAACTGGGCTGATGTTTGATATTCTTGCCAGTATGATACAGGTCTTTTAGTAACAAACCCGAAAGTACACTACATGCAGGATAATGATATTAAAATTAAGCTTCCGATGTAACTAAACTCTCAGTGTCCACTTGCCTGATATGAGGGTGAATGTCACGCTGTAGATTCCTGTCTCCCTCCTCCCCTCCCTCTCGGTCCTCTCTCTGTCTCGCTCCCTCTCGCCCTCGGAGAAAGCAATGTCCACCTGGAACTTGACGGGCTTCTGGAAGACGGAGGGGCCGCCGGAGGACTTGTACTCGGCTCTGAAGCTGGTCTGGGAGAGGACGCTGTGACTGAGCGACGGGATCTGTGTGGTGGGGAGACAGAGAAGAAGCAGAGAGACCGACAGACTTACGAGGCGGGAGAGGTACGGGGACCGACGTGAGTATAGGGAGACAAAGGGTGAGGGTGAGGAGAAGAGAGAAAGAGTGAGCCATTGGTGAAAGAACCAGAAAGCAAAGTGATGCATCAACGTGCTGAGAGTGAGCAAAACAGAAATACAGAGAAAACTGAAATAATGACAGAAATGAAGTGTATACAGCATGAGAGTGCATGTGAACTCCTTACAGATTTGCCAGTGAGAGCCGTGCATTTTACAAACGAGCGCTGATAGTGAGAGGCGCGAAAGAGAGAGGGCATTGGATACTCACAGACAGGAAGGCGTGGACAATGTCAGCTTTGACAGAACTCAGAGGTTTGTCTCTGATCACCACAAAGATCTGCTCCTCTTTTTCCAAGCCAATGAAGTTCCCAAACCATGACTTCTTAGCCAACCTGGTAGTCAGACATAAAGAGGGTGAGCAAAAAACAGCTGGCAGAATTAACAGCTTCGTTTTTTTACTGGTGAGAATCATCGGCTATAATAAATCTCAAGGGGTTATGTGTGTGTGCATGAATAATTACTTACTCTGGGCTGGACTCTGGTGTTAGACTGGACATGTCTTCTGATGTTGGAACTAAAAGAGACACATCCGTATTTTTTCAAAACCAGATTTGAGTAACAATGCAGTGCCATTTATGGATTTGTACTTTTCCTGTGTTGAGGAACAGAGGGAGAACTCTTCAAACTGATGACCTACTATAGTCTAGTTATTCCATTCCTTTGCAGATACTGGTGCATGGGGTGGGACAAAATACTGATACAGGGATATATTGTATTATTTCTTGTTATGATAAGTTATTGATACACCGGTGCAAAATATTAATATTGCACATAAAACCATAGTGCATACAACATTGTAGTCAGCAGGTGAATTTCCAGCCGTTTTTATTTGCATTTTCAATTTCAACCAGAGTGCAAACATCTAAAATTCTAAAAATGTACACGTGTAAGAGTGGTAAAATGGAAAATTAGGTGTATCGATAAAATGTAAATACGATTAAGTGCAATGGAAACAAACAAACTTAGTAAAGTATTATGTGTATGTGCACGTGAGGATTAATAAGGAGAAATGCTCTATTAGATTGAAACAGCAATGAAATGCCACCATTTATGAAGAGCTGCAGAAAGAAATATTAAAGTTTGAAACAGCAATATATGATCAAGGTCGGCGGTTTGGTTCAGACGCTGTCAGCCAGCTTCTGGTTTTTGTCAAGATACCGATTATGTCTATCAGCTCCTTAATCAGCAGCTCAGGTAGTCTGTTACTGTATGAAATAAAACATCTTACTGGCAACGTTTTAGACCATGATGATGAAGAACCCTATATTAATCAGAGCCTTCATTATACATAGATTAAAATGTTGTCATTTTTTGTACGCCTTACCGTAGAAGAAGTCATAAAAAAAAACCCAAAACTAAACAAATATATGATAACATAACATATGATATACTGCCAGAATCTTACAAAAATACTGTGATACAAATTCTTGGTCATACCTCCCAGTACTATGATGAATCGTAGATTGTCTTGCAATATATCAAGTATCTATGTATCGTGATACTAGAGCTAAACATTTTTTTGAAAATTTTGTGATTTTTATTCGAGTATAAACAAGCAAATAGGCTCAAATTGCAACTGCAATCACAAATCGCAATACTGTCCACAATAATCGCAATATAACTTTTTCACCAAATCGTGCAGCTCTACTCCTGTTATCGTGGGCGATGTATTGTGATAGCATCATATTCTGAGTTACTCCGTGATTCCCACCTGATGTCAAAACACAACATAACAACAAATACTGCAGTAAAAGGTACACAACCGCTCACCTTGCAGTTTACGACGATGGAAACGTGGAGAGCCCAGGAGGTTGTTCTTAAAAGAATTGAGGCGAGTCCTCCAGTGGGCGGAGCTGCTGGCTGCCATGCCGCTTCCCCCTCCTGGGCTGGATGGTGGTGTCAACGACAGCGAACCCACCCCTCCCCCTCCCTCCGCCCGCGAAGAGGATGAGGACGAGGAAGAGGAAGGCGGGGTGGAGGAGGGGTGGTGAGGGTGGTGGACAGGGGTGCCCAAGGGTGTGGGCAACGGAGAGCCCTGGGGGGTGACCTGCGGCACAGAGTGGGCAGAATTTGGGTAGAAGCTCTTAGTCACTGACTTTAGGACAGAGGACGAAGGGAAGAAGAAACGGGGGATGGGTGAGAGGAGCGGAGACGGGGAGGGTGAGCGGGAGGATGGGTTGTGCAGAGGCAGGGATTTGATGGGCTGCAGATGGGGGCGGTCAGCAGGTCCCTTGGTGGGCAAGGTTTGTGTCTTTGGATTCAGGGGAGCTTTGGGCTTTTCATGAGCCCTTGCTGAGCGAGGAGTGGTGGTGCTTCCCTGTTTGGGCTCCTTTGTGAGGGGGGTAGCGGTGGCAGAGGTGACATCTGATTGGCTGAAAGTGAAGACGGGGCTCTGATAGGACTGGGGAGTGGGTTTGCAGGGTGGGGGGTTTGGAGAGATGGAAAACAAGAAAGAGAGGGAATGGAACATGGAGAAAGAAGGATGGAAATGAATATCATGCTTCATGACAAAAGAGTGCATCTTGTGAGCAGTGAAAATGTGAAATGCAAATGTACCAGTGCTTTAGTTTAACCATCTAGACATTTTTATACTAAAGTTAGCATTAATATGTTAATATGTGAGTGAGGGTGCAGTGATCAGGTAGTGACAGGTTTAAGTATGCAGTGACAGGAGACAGTGGCAGTGATGGAATTACAGTACTTGCTGGCAATAAATTAATAATACAGTTTTAAACAAAAACAGAAAGGTTTTAATATGGCTGTGTATATAACTTGTTCATGCAAGAAGTACAGTAGAAGATAGGTGATATGAAGACAGAAAGACAACTATGACAATGTCACAGACTTCTATTGGGTGAGAAATTAGCATTTGTAGGGGTTGTGGAGTGTGGTTAGAGGTTTATTATAGAGCTGAATCGGAAGGAGATTGCTGACATTAACAATTTGCATTACATAACTTCAAATGCAAGTAAAAAAATTAAGCAAAAAATAGCGAATCAAAAGTTTGGCATACTGTAGAGCTATGTTACATTAAGAGGGAGAAAAACAAATTCATTATTTAATAGTTCATGTTTGTATCATGTATAGATAGTGCAGTTAATCATGGCAGAAACGGTGCATAGAGTTTGTTAAAATGTGGCCTACAGGCCCTTACCCTAGGACTGCTGAGAGGGCTGGAGGAGAGTCCAGTTGATGCTCCACTAACTGAGCGAGACCTGACAAAGAGACCAAGTCAAAAGTCAAATCAAAGTTTATCTTCGCCCAATATCAAAATATTTCTGAAAGGTCTGGACATAAAACAATAATAAACAGCATCAAACAAAATAACAAAATATATTATATATATCAAAAGCAAAGTAAAAACAACAAAAATAAAACATGCACACTAAACCCCTGTACATTCATACATGTGTACAGATGAGAAAAAACACACACATATATATATATATATATGTTTAACGTGTAGTATGTATACGAAACCTGCAGTTATCCAGCTTAACTAAATACATGCGTAGTTTGGTACTTAGGGCAGAACTAAATGTGGTTGAAAGCTGATGTGAACAGATGTGTTTTGAATTTACTTTTAAGTGAGTGAACGGAGCTAGCCTCTTGAATTTGAATAGGAAAATGTTTCCATATAGAGGAGCTTAGTAAAAGAAAACCCTGCCACCAACTGATGTTTTATATATTCTAGGAAGTCAGGAGACCAGCATTTTGCAAACATAGAGCCAAACAAAGAACACAGAGATGGAAGTATGTCTTTGTAATATCATTGATATTTTCCCAAAGGTCAAAAGGTCATAAAATATCATGACAGAAATAGGGATAAAACCCACAAAATCTGCGTGAGACTGCATCCTTGTTATCTTCTTATGAAACCTTTTAGAGTATGTGTCATGCATGTGTGCAAGCATCATATACAATACCTCTGACTGTGTGCAGCTGTGTCCAGGGCCCTGCGAGGTGGGGTGGGAGACCCCTGTTCAGTTACACTGAGCACCTCCAGACTTTTCCTCTCAGGGCGGCAGCGGCCGTGGCGCGTTAACATGGGAGAGTCAACACGCTTTCGAGGAGGGTCTGCTGAGGATCGTACAAATACACAAAGTTATCACAGGATTTACCAATGTGCACATTTTAAAGATGCATTTTCATACACAAATGAGTCTGCTATCGAAACACTGGTTGTTCCTATCCACTGGCAGCGTTGGTCAGAATTTCTTTAACCAGAGTGTCCTGTTTGGAAAAGCTGATGTTACCTCTTCGCCTTCCTGCTTCCTTCTGTCACTTTGTCACTATGCATTTATTTTCTGCTTTGCAGCTCTGAAAAATACGATCATGTTTTAAGTGTTTTTTTTCCACAAGCCTTTCACTCGGTGCACCATCTGTCATGTGATAAACATAGCTTCATTTGCACAGGCAGAATAGCTGGCCTCTCCTACTTTAGCCCATAGAGAAATCCAGCAGATGTCCTGTGAAGTCTGGTTTGAACAATGTAAAAGAAAATGGTGAGATGATTAATTGTTGGAAAAATGTTTAGAAAAATAGTTGAATAAATTGTCCAACAGTTGACACCATTTTCAATACTCCACTTGCCATAATACTGATGAAAAGCAAATCTAAATCTTTTTTCATCTTGCAAAAAAATATCTTTGGTGTTACATCGCTCATGGTGGGCCTGTAAGTGAGTCATTGGCTAATGACTATGTGATAAATACTAAACCAAAAACTTTTCCGAAACAATAAATCAGACATTAAAATATCTCAAATAATCCCAGAGTCATTCACAGAGGAAACAAGTACCTGTGTAGGGCACTGCGTTCACAGGATGCAGTACAGTTCCTACTCAAAAAACAAGACTGGGAAAAGCAGCCGAGTCCCATCAGTGGATCCCTCCTGCCCCCTATTGACTGACCTACGTCATTGCGTGGAGGCAAGTCCTCATCCTCATAGCTGGGGTAGCGCTCTTTCCTGTCCAACAGTAGGTAGTAGATCATCTTCTCCTGGTTTTCTCTGATAAAAACAACATGAAACTCTTTGAATCAGAGTGTAAATCTTAAGACTGGAGAAAGGAACAATATATGACCAGACTCATTAACGCGTCCATGCATGCATTTATAATACTAATACTAATACTAATACATTCCATTCATATAGCACTTTAAGATAACTTGACATGTATGGACTCACGTGGCTTTCAGGTGTATAGTACACTGCGCTTCACAAAACAGTTCATTTTAATTTACAAACAAATCCTGACTGAAATATACCAGATTGAGGGGTTACCTATGGACCTAAGCATGTGGCCAAATTCCTGTTTTCTCTCTGTCCTAATTCATGGGCTGGAGCATTTGAAGTCAGTAGTTCAACATAAGACCAACCTTTACTAAGCAAATTTGGAAGACAAACTAGTGTGTTATGTATGATTTTGTGCTTTACAGTTTGATATAGAACACCTGTCCATTATCTTCCATCTCTGTTGAGGATAATCTTGTTTGTGCAGGACAACTGTGTAGTCCCAGCCACTAAATTTGGCCACAGCTTCAGCTAATCTCTCGTGTTGCATACATCGCACAAGTCTAGTGTAGGCAATGAGAAATACACTCGTGCTATGAGTTAACTGATTGCTTACTCTTCACATTGCAAATCACGCGTGAGTTTGACCCTGTCTCTGAAACATCCCAACGAGTGCATGCTGTCCAACACATCTGGGTCCAGCTCAGTGAGGGACAAGATTCGCCTCACGCACACTCGTCTGGGAGGAGGCTGCTCGGGACACGGCTCATTACGACCACCCCTGTGAGTCACACACACACGTAATACACGGATCAACATAAATGTATGTCATTAAATATAACATGACTGATCATTTGTATTTTATTCAACCTTTATTCAGGCAGTCAAGTATATAAAAATGGAGATATACTCACTGATACCAGGCATGTTTCTGAATGGCCTCTAGCTGTAAAGGGTGACAGGGCAGATGGGGCCATTAGTTTCTACAGTCTGTCAACAGATGGCCACATAGCTGTGCTGCGCAAACACTTCACACTAGATCCCTTCTTTACATGCACAGAAGACACCTCATCATTTCTGAATACTGTGTATTAATACCACAATTTGTTTTATATGACGTGTTTAGAGCCTTAGAGAATATATCAGAAAATATGAGTCATAAGTACTGGAGAAAGGTTATTGAATCAGTTTAGCCAATTCTGAATCTAGTGTGAAAGCGGATCTATAAATCCACCAGACAAAATGATTCCTGCCTGAGACCTGCTGCTCTTTAAGTTAATCCAATTGTGCTTTTCAAACTGTACGTGAGACCTTTTATTCAAAGTGTTCAGGGACCATCCAAACGCCACACCCTTGTATACATATCCCTGTGTGAGAGCAGTCTCATACCGTGAGCCTCTTTTCAGGGTTGACTTCAATCATGCCCTTGAGCAGGGACTGGCAGTCCGGGGGAATGAAGTGGGGCATGTGGAACACCCCACTCTTCACCTTCTCAAGGAGCTGCCGTAAATTATCATGGTCAAATGGCAGGGCACCCTATAGGAGAGAAAGAAAAGAGAGAGAGAAAAAAAAGGACAAAAAGCATAGAAAAGAGATGGAGTTAGAAAAAACAAATAACACATGTGGAGATAGGGACAGAACCATATCCTTAAAAAATAGAATAGGTCTTACCACTAGTAGAGCAAAGAGGATAACCCCACAGCTCCACACATCTGCTCTCCGCCCGTCATATTTCTCCCCCTGTTCAGGACAGAGTGTCAATTAATTCAACACCCACATTTTGAAAAATCAAATGAGCCACATTATATGATTAGATTCACTGAGATTATGTCAGCTAATGTAAGGCTTATATAAGACTATGTCATTTCTTTCAGAGGAAATCTGTCAAAAGGAACTTTTTAATCCATTTTAATCCAGCTTTTAGTCCGACTTAGTCCACAACACAATGAAAACTGCCTTTTCTTTGATAGAGCTGGATTATCTTCTTGTATGCTCAGTGCGCTTAATGGAAACAAAACAAAGGAAAACTCTTCTCTCCATTAACCTTTTATTTATATATTTCTTATTAGGAAGCAATATTTGGGTGTGTTGCACAAAGCGAGGAGGGAAATTTTAGAATTGTTTTAATAAAAGGTGACAAGTTACCCGAATAACTTCTGGGCAAGCATAATGTGGTGATCTGCAACGAAAGGAAAAGGTGTTAAAAAGAAATGACAGTAATACAGTTCAGGAGTAATGTCACATAAAATAGTCAAAGGTGTGTATTGTATATACAGTGTACACAGTCACATCTCTTGGTGTGATGTGTCTGGCTAATGTGGCAGCTACAGTAGGCTAGCGTATTGTAGCGAATATATCAGTGTCAACTAATGATGTACATTGCACTTTGCTTCATTAGAAAATATTTTCTTTTTTATGTGAGTGCACATATTTTTATGTACACACACAGAGCTGGTACTCACCCACAGCTGGTCTCTAACAGGCTGTCTCCCACCTGTAGGGAGGCCATGCCAAAGTCTGCAATACGGATGTTGTTCTTCTCATCCAAGAGCAGGTTCTCAGGCTTCAAGTCTCTGTGACTGCGCAACATACAGTTCAACATAAGCCTTCTAACACTTGTGTGTGCCATTTAACAAGTTAATTGTAACTGTGTGGATTTAAATAAGTGGCTTTATCATTTAACAACAGTTTATTTTAAGAACTTTTGCTCTACATAAAAACCAACCAGATGGAGTGACTGTGGCAGAAATCCAAAGCAGAAATGATCTGCCTGAAGAACTTCCTGGCCTCCTTCGGAGTCAGTCGGCCCTTCTTAACCAGGTAATCAAACAACTCTCCTCCAGACACATGCTCCAACACCAGGTACCTGTCGACATAAAGGGACAAGAGTGTGATTTTGAACCTTCATCTCTAAAAGAGGAACATAAAATGTTAGCTCAGACAGTCTTACACTGTTAGATACCCTGGACTTACAATGTTAGGAGTTTTTTAGTCTACCAGCCTGTCTGCTCCAGTAACTGCATTATAACAGTGTTAAACAGTTCATTTGGGAGAATTTTCTCTTAAGTTACATCACAGTGTTTTAGACATGTTGGTAGGAGTGTGCAGAAAAGCAAGAATAAGAGAGATGGGAGCAGACTAATATAGTTCTCAGAAGAAATATCTACACCCATCCCACTCCAAAGTTCAGTATTCAGCAAAAACGAAATGCGGACTGCCCTAAGCCCAGTTGTGCAGCTGTTCTAAATGCGAAGGGAAACTCACAGATATTTGTTATTCTCGTAAACATCATGCAGCTTTAACACATGCGGATGCTCGATCAGTTTCAGAATGGCAATCTCCCTCTCAACCTGATTAGAAGGAAGACAGGTATGGAAGAGAAGAGACAGGAAGAGGTAAAGATGCTCAAGATTCAATCAAGTAGCAGAACACACAAGCGAGTCAGTGTCACAGTGAAGCAACAGAGCTGATCAAGAGTTGGTTAATTAACTAATGCAGAAGGTAAATACAGAGAACACTAAGCAGTTATGAATACAGTCTTTTTTATATACAAAATTAGCATCATCACTGTTAGTAATAGCTAAAAAAAAGTGGTATACCGTACCTTCATCAGGACCGACTCAGACAGCTTCTCTCTGTTGACTATTTTGATCGCTACCTTCTGACCCGTAATACAATGGACCCCGAGTTTGACGAGTCCTGAAAGATAAAATGACAGGAACGCACAGACTCAAATGTTGAGTGGCAGACATTCGAAGGAGGCAGCATATTATCATATGCACAAAACTGTAGCTTCTATATATACAATCCGTCATTCCCGGATTATTTTAAGATCATTCCACAGTGAAAAGCAGTTCAGTGTACTCACCTGTCTGCCCCTTCCCCAGTGTTTTTTCCAGTCGATAGGGCCCAACATATTGAGCTGACTGACCGAGAGACAGTTCCTTACTCATACTGCTCTTGCTGGAGGCTGATCCACCACTACTACTACTACAGCACTGTGATTATTGCAATTGCAAATGCGTTATTACACAGCTAAGATGTTATTGTGAGATACAGGACGAACTTGAAACTATCCTAGCTATTTCCGTGATGGTTTGATGTAACACTGCTACACTGGAGTTACTGGGTGAACTTATAAAAAAATGCACAAGTCCAACTGGTGCTGGCTTACGACACCTGGTTGACAAATGAACATTTTTTCCAATCTAAAAAGTTCTGCCTTTATGACTTCAACACAGTAGATGTTTATGTTAATACTCGACTAAAAAGCTTGCTAGTGGCCTGAAGCTGAGAAACTGAGATGACAAGTAGGCTGTTTTATGCGTTAAATACCAGTACCCTAATATCCATGAAAAGGTTAGCAAAACCACTACGTTTTACCTCTGTACATTAGCTTATCTTTATAACTTCACTCTGTTACATATATATATATATATATATATGTATATATATATACATATATGACGTTAAC
>JAPQRN010000012.1:8179658-8204324 GCA_037367275.1 Coranthus polyacanthus
TATATATATATATATATATATATATATATACGGTTAATAATAAAATTAAGGCAGAGTAACGGTAACGTTACATAGCCTTAAAAACAAGCTGGGTTTTTCACGTCTGCAGCAAAGACTTATATCATTTGCTGGTTGAATATACCAACAACACGTAAAATACGTAAAGTGGACTCAGCACTGACAATTACATCAATTCAATTTTGTCTGTCAGGCCTATATTACAGGTGCAACAACATGCTATTTTAGCCTCGCCGCCACTCTCCCACACAGCAGCGAGGCTAGCTTTAGCTTCAACGCCTTGACCAACGGCCGCCTGTCAAAAAAACCGACACCTCCTGAAGTTTCTAGGCATCGACAAACGGTACGATTTGTTAGACGGCCGCCGCATTCTCGCAATATTTCGACACGAAGCGAGTGTTCCTCGCGAAACAACCATCTTTAGCGTAGTCCTCCCCCTCCCTGTCTCTCCCCGTCTCTCCCCCCTCTACATCACTGCAAGTAGCGGATCACAGCATCTTCTCCTCTCTCCTTTGGCGTGTCCTCCTCCTCCCTCACCGGCTGATACACAGGTAAAAAAAAAAAAAAACACACACACACACACAAAAAAAAAAACACAAACAAACAGAGGTGTCCACAGATAAACCCGCACTAATATCGACTGCCTTATTCTCCTCCTTACTCCTGGATATAGTTCACGCAGGGTAAAGGCCCCCTGTATTATACTCCCTTCGGTTTTCTTGCCGTAAATCGATATTTTCTCTCTCCTCTTCCTTCCTTCGTCTCACTCGCATCAGCATCCGGGTCCCACTCCCTCTCCATCCTCTCGCCTCTCCTCCCCCGCCCCCCTCCTCCTCCTCCCTCGTCCCTCCTCCTCCTCCATGGTCATCTTCCTCAAAATACGCTTATCTCTGCATTCACCTCAGCACCGGCCCCGCTGTGGGCCCTGCTGCGGACACCTCCCTCCGCTGTTATAATGATACATTTGTAAACATCGCCGGAGGGAGGCAGCCGATGGGACGCTTTGGGAGGAGGAGGATGGGGGGGGGGGGATAAGCGACCGGGGCGCTTTAGTAGCTATACGACTCGGGCCTTCAGAATCACTAATGTCCGATTGATGGTTTTATATTTTGACAGTTTGATTTAATGAAGTGAGGTGTAAAATTTGAGAGTGCAACTTTGTAGGCACGCCTTAGGCAACCTAATTAAGGATCTTGACAGTATATCAGGCGGCAGTATAGGCTAATAAAAAGGAGCATGTCGGTGTTGAAACAGGCTAATCCAAGTAAGAGTCATGGAAAAAAAAAAAAAAAAAAAATACGAATAGATAGTTATTAGGCTAAATGTGCATTCATTTCATTTGGGTGGATGTATATAATCTGTAAAACGCTTAGAGGTGATGAAAAATGTCAAAGGAGGCAACCTATTAACGGTTGGTGTTAAAAGATATTAAGAAGCGAGCTGTAAAAGTATAAAGCAGCATAGAAATGAGAAAAGTAGCCTACCTCAAAACTGCATGCATAAGCTCTCTTCACACACGTTTGAAGACGATCCCTTTTGTTTTGTGATTATTCCGTTTCTATGCACATATTCTATTTTTGCAAGTTACCTCACACATGGCAGACATTTAGTCACACTGACATGTGGTACTTTTATTTTTATTTTTTTTAGGTTACGCTCAGGGTAAATTGTGTACCTAGAATGAATAGGTTATGGGTATGATTCTGATTTTTACAGTCAATAATTAGTGTGAAGGAAAACCTCACCCGTTAGATCTGTTGAGGCTCTGGGTTTGTGATACTCATTTAAAACCTGAACCTAAAAAAAAAAAAATGTTTTAAAAAGCTGCTGCTGAGGTACAAATTTATTCATCAGCTCCTTCCCCAAGTCTCAAGCAACCCCCGTTCCAGTTGCTCTTAAATACTGGCAAAAGTCTAAAAAAGTACACCTCCTATATTAAGGGACTAAAAAGGCAAGTGTTGGGTTCTAATTCATATGATTCACAGAGAGATGCCGGTATAAAAAGGGTAAGTAGGATATTTGAATGTATCATCTGTAAAGTGCCTTGAAAAATCTCTAAAATCTCAATTTGAAATGTTGTGTGTGGGTGGATAATTCCCTAAAGCCCATCTTCATCTGCGCCTAGCTGGTTGATTTGCACACAGCCAGAAGGATTTGTCTCCAACCATGGAGCAGAAATAGAACAGAAAAGAGACTCATTCTACTACTTTGTGGTTAATGCTGATCGGACAGTCATTTTGACATCAAAATATGTCACAGGCACACCTAAATCAACTCGACGTTTTGCTTAAGCGGAGATTGAACTTCTCCTTCAGCTGGCAGCATCAGGACTTTTATGTGCTCCAGAAATACACGCCATTCTCTAACACCCAGCCTGTATGCAAATTATTATTATTTTTTTTTCTTTCTCTCCAATCCGTCCTACAAAAACAACACTTCCGCTATCTTTGTCCAGTCTAATGTTTGAACGTTTCCACAGCACCGCACTCATTTCCTGAGCTCAGACTGGAAAAGTGACATGAGACTGCTTAGTGCAGTAATGTAAGGATTAAGCAGAGATTAACAAGCTCTCTTTAACTCTGTTAAGAGTGACCATGTGTAGAAGCTCGACCAGCAGAGACGATCCAACAGGCACTGCATCTACGCACGCAAGTCATTCTGGTAAAGTCAAGAACATGACGGTTACTGATATCGTGACGTTGGAAATGACCAAACAAAAGCAACATACTTTGTACAGTAAATGGACATGTTTTTGTTTATTATAAAACATATTTTTTGAGCACTGAAAATGTCATTTTATAATATACCGTAGTCACATATAACATTTACAGAAAAGCTGCCCCCCTCCTCCAGCCTTTCAGATGGTTTGTTCCAGTGCAAGGATAGTGCTTGGAAAGTGGAGGATACTAATGAAGCTGTGATGAAAATCAAAGGTGGGAAAAGTTAGAAGACTGCAATAATACGGGCAGAATATGTCATTACAATCAACCAAAAACATAGGATGCGTGTAAAACATAGGAAACCAACTGGGCATTAAAAGAATGCTTACTCTAAAAAATGCTGGTTCATTTATTTATCAGTGACAGTCAATTAGCATGTTTGTCATCCCATAGAAGATTATGGGTTATCCTTTTATAAGGCTTCTAATTTAAAAGTCTTTTTTTTTTTTAAATCAGGAAAAAGATGGACAACAAACTGTGTTTACTCATATAATATGAAAACTCACATTTTATTGAGATCCTTATTACGTCATGATGCCTCAGACAGGGTCTTTACACAGGCCTGAAAGGCATCTATCAGATCTTTACAGCCCTGCTCCCCCTTCTCTCTGACACTGGAAAACAAAGCAAGAATCGCAATCTCTATCCATGCACAGAGACTAGGAATTTATTGTAAATGAAGAGCTACATACTTCACGAACCACGTGATAGAAATGCAAACACGAGAGATTAACTGAAACTATGTGGAGCACACCGAAGAAATGTTTATATAACGTATATAACATAGGATGGGCTGATAACGTATCGGTTCGAACTATCACAGCTGCTTTTATCTGTATTTATGATGTACATTAAAATAAGTAAGTAATCTGTTCTGCCGCTCCGCTTACATAAATCATCACAGCGTGTGAGCGTAATGTCTGCCACCTTTCGCGTGCATGCAACACGACCCAGTCCACAGCAACAAGTCATACATGTTTACAAGCCTATTTAAAACCTGGGGATCTATTTATGCTACACAGACATGTTTTTGTCTAAGGCCCCAATTCAAATGTCATTACGCTGAGTCCTATGATGTAGAGTGGATTTGTTCAAAGTTGTGAACAAGTATTACCCATTAAATCTGATGAGGTTAGTGAGCTCCCCATAGGAGCTCTAACATTTTGACCCCACGTGACAAGTTAGTATGAATACACTGGATGCCACGCATAGGATCATTAAGTGACGAGCGCGAACGGCTGAAGGGATGCAATGGAAAGGGCCCGTATTAAGCTGGAATTAATCTTCCTCGAGCATGTAAAGTTATGGAAACACACCCTGCTCAAACACTTCAACACTGTGCGGAGAAGTCGGGTGATTGACACTTTCAATATATCAATAATTGCGCTTTAAAGGATCTATAATTTCTGCATAATTTCCGCCCAACTCACCATTTGTCAACATCCTCTTTAATGACCAGGCATGGTGCTGGCACAGCTTCCACAGAGTCTGGCATTTTGACAGAAGAGCTGTAGTTTCTGGAGGTGTGCTGATGTAAGAGCTGCAGTCAAGTGGTTACAGATTTGTAACAGAGATGGAGGGAAAGGCGGTAAGGGGAGGGTGGGAGAGGGGAAGGGAGGAGGCATGACAGTGACCTTGTATAATAAGCTTGAGAGTAGAAGAACTCCAGGAATCTGATCATTAAGAAAGCATTTTGATCAAATTTTTGGCTTTTATATCTGTTTATTGCCAAAAAAAAAAAAACCTGCTCCGTTTGCTTATTTATCTTTATTTTACCCTTCGTGCCTGACATCCTGTCACATTTACAGTAAGTACATCAACCTATACAATGTCCTGCTAAATCCCTTCACTCCTTTCCTTTGTTTCATTATCTTCCTAATGATTATGCAGATACCTGACCTTTTTAGTCCATCCTTCTGCATTACAAAAAGCCTCATAATGCATCTAAAATACTCACTACAGGGGAGCTGGCTGAGTGGCATTTCCTGAAAAGAGACTGGGATGCCTGATTTAGATTAACACTGTTTTGTTGGCTTAAGGGGTTGAGCTGAGAGATGCACCATTTGTTTAACCAATACAATTGGCCTCATACACGCGAGAGGAAGTGACAGGAAATATGTTGAAGCGGAATTTTGAAGCTTAAAAAAAGTCCAGCATTGATGAGGTTCCTGGATATTTTGGGGTTTATTAAATGTACTAATAACGTGCCTGTAAACACTGTTTGTTTTTCTCATTCATCTGCAAACGTCATCTACTGTTTAATTTACATATATTTAGCTTCATACTGTCAGTAAATAATGACTCCGCTGAGTAATGATAGTTGTTACACTGCCTCTACTGTATAAATATTTAGCTCTCGTTTAGCACAGAGCTAGTTTTCTCATTCCAAAACATCCGTATAACCTGTAAAACTTGACAAAATTAATTAAAGGCCCGTCATCATCCCTACCCTACCATACATCTATTGGATAATGATGTGAAGCGCCTTCCCCTCGTCTAAGTCAAGTAAAAAGACTATTTCCCACCTCGAAATAACCACAAACACCATTTGTTTCATCATCAGAATGAGTAAAAGTTATGATAACGTGGGCTACCGTGTAACATACACTTGTAGAAAGTGTTCCTCTCAAAAGTTGACCTAAGGTTGGGTTTTCTTAAGTGAATATGTTTTAGTAAACTTTGTCCCAGTCAGCAAAACAGTCCACCGCATTACTATAGTCTTGAAAATTGCAGTCAAAATGACAGGAAAAGTGACTGGCGTCCAGAGGGCTTTTGGTTATTTGGAATATTTAAGAAATATAATAAGCTACAGAAGGTACAAGCAAGATATAACCAATGTGAATGGTACTGAAAAGATTTCACCACATCTGTGAAAAAGTACAGTATATTAAATGGAAAAATATTGCAGTCACAGCAATGTTTACAGTGACCTATTTACAGTATTTAAGTCCACCACTAGAGGGAATCAAACACTCGCATACCATACACAGTGAATTCTGGTGAAATAGAATACTATCGAGAATTATTATTTTTCTTGCAAACAAAAATAGAATACCAAGAAGCCCACATATGCACGTATTCTGAAAAAAAAACTGGATCAGGCCCATTAATGAAATAATAAAACATAGCCCTGTCTCAAAGGTCAAACACATGAAACGTGAGGAATAGCGTGCCTCTCAGTCTTTCCCATCTCTCTGCGATAAGTGATTTCTCCTCCTTTATAATAATCATAAATTATACTGTGCCATCTGCTGGCGCCTAAATCAACTACAGGTGGAGCCTAACGTAGGCTGTCCGAATATTAGACTCAACAGTGTTAAATTGGACCTAAAATCTTAGGCCTTTGGTGTCATTCATGAATTTTGGGAGAATATTGCGAAGGGAAAACAACAGCCGTATAAGGGCTACAGCCACCTAAATGATTGGAGGAAGGAAGTGCCTCTGTTCATAAAAAAAACAAAACAAAAAAAAAAAAAAACAAGCCTTAAATTATGTACCAAAAAAAAAATGTACAAATTGGGAGAAACACAAAAATTTTAATGTTATTTCTGACCATTAAAAAATAAAAAAGAAATGCTACTTTCGTTGCGTTTAAAACCAGTCGCATCGGTCAGGGCAGCTGACTGTTTTTTTTTTTTTGTTTTTTTTTGCCGTGTAAAAATATAGACGAGATTAACTATTAGCCAAACAATGAGATTAAAATGTGGAAAAGCACGCAGAGCTGGTTGGCAGGCTCGGGGCCGGTGAATGGAGGTCACCGCAGACAGTGTGTGAGTCTCAGCGGTGAGACAGAAAGGGGGAGAGGGAGGACGGACAGCGGCCAGCCGCCTTCAAAAATGGCGTCTCCGGAGGAAAATGAGTAAAAAATATTAAAACGCGGCCTACTTTCTTTACACTTCCTCGCTCGGTTTCTTTTGCTTTTTCCGCACACCGGTTGTATTTCCCCGGTGTGCGTAAACTCGTCGTCGCTTTTACTCGAATGGCCAAAGAGAGCTGTTAAAAAGGGGAGCGAGCATTTGGGGGAAATAAAAGCAGCCCTGTTTTATTTTGATGCGTCGTTACTGACAGCTAGCATCTGCTGCTAACCCACAGCTCTGCTCCGGAGGGGGGTGGGAACGATTTTGCATGCAAAGGAAAAAAAAAAAAAAAAAAAAAAAAATATTTTGAAACTGGGGGTTTCTTTGGGGGGGGGAATGGATTGATACCAACGTGGCCGGTCAATTGCAATCTTTTTCTGGTGCTAGCAGCGTAGCAAAACTAGCCTAAAGAAAGGGGAGGAGAGACGGCGAAAAAGGACGCATTCAAATCAAATGTTTATCAGCAGTTCGTCCATCACCGGTGAAATCGGCGGCATCTTCATCATGACCGTAAATGATTTTGGAGTACATCTGCATTCGTGGAAATGATAAACGTGAGAGGCGTAGGAAAAGGAGAAAGACTGGGTTTTTTGGAGGTGGTTGGATTATAACCCCGTAGACCCCCCTCTTTTTTCATCCAGCTTTCTCCTCCTCCCCTCCATTTCTCTTTCAATATGCTGTTTTCCACTCCTGAGGACTTGCTTATGAAACCGGGGAAAATAGCCTGAAACCGAGAACGGGAAAGACAAGATTTTTTTTCCGTAATCTGCTCTGCGACGTTCTCGTTGCTTTCGTCCTCATCGCACACATTGTACAGCACATAAATGGATAGAAATTACCCGGGAACAGGATTCGGCGATTTGGGCGCAGGAGCAGGATGGAGTTACGAGAGATCGGCAAAAGCAAGGTATGCATTGGATTCAGACAATGTGCATGCATCACTGGTGCTTTGCAGGGCACGACATGACCCATGTAAACAAATTGTCGCCATTAGCTTCTTAGTGTCCATGCCTTGCCATTATGTGTAGTGCATTGTCATCTAAACACTTGCATAGTAATAATATTATAAACAGGAATGGAGCAGTGTGCGTGTCGTGGGGGTGGGCGGGGTGGAGAAAGGAAAGGTTGGGGATATGAATTGAATGTGATTGACAGGCGTGGGTTTAGGTAGACCTGGCGGGGTGGAGGTGGGGGGATGTCTGGAGCATCCATAGGAATTATTGTTCCCTGTGTGCAGGCCTGGACACAGACCCCGATAGATAAATTCATAGGATTGATAGGAACTGCGAGGAGTGCAGACGCAGCAAACCTCGCACAGCATCCCCCAGAAACAGACGCATATTAACTGTGAAGCACCGTTTAAGTGAACATTTCCTAATTGGTGCTTTGGGGAGGAAGAAATGTAAATAATAAAAAAAAAAAAAAAAACGTGAAGTGGGGTTGATGCCATACTCTGAAAATTGAGAATTGTAATGCTTTTTGGCCAAGCGTCATCTGGATAACTGAATCTTTACATGGATTATAATCGTTTGCAAAACGAAATAGTGCCATATTCTCACTGCAGTCAAATCACAGTTTGCCGGTTGTCTCAGGAAAAAAATCAAAACCATCATCATGAAATGATGGTGATGATGAGAATTGCATGGACTGTGCATGATAGCTCTGTCTTTTAGCTTCACGTTAGCTTGTAAGCTAGCGTTATGTTGCATGGAAATCATTTGAGGCCTGTGCACGCAAGCATCATTGCCTCTTATTTGGCCACACATACTAAAGTTGTTTCGATTCTGGGTCAGCTGCCTGGCAATAATCTAAAGAAAGTATACCCCCGTGAGAACTGATCATTTGGCTAAACAAACCTTGCTAGTTGCTGGTGTTTGCATGCAGCTTAGCATGCATTTGCGTCGACTTGCATCCAGCTGTTAGCTACATCAACATATTGATTGGCTGTGGCCACATTGCCTCAAATAATCGGCTGTTGTTTTCATTATTTGGGAGATTTCCCTTAACTTCAATCTGCACATTGATCAATGGGTTCTTTACTCGAAGGGGACTAGCCCTGCAATTTGGGCCTAGTCTCTGCATTTTCTACCTTAGCTGCTGTGCATTGCTGCTAGGCGGTGCTACTAACAGCACAAATGCTAGCATGTTAACTGGCCAGCCACGCATTTCATCTGTCTTTTGTAAAGCGAAATTCTGCAACTGGCCTGTTCCAACCTTGATAAAAAGGCGCGTTTGGTTAAATAAATTACATTTATAGGATGCCTGTGTATTTTGATCCATTATAATAATTGCAAATTAACCATCCCCCTACTTTTGCATGACACTTAACACTGCTGGTCTGACAAATTTGCATCTCCTATAACACACTCAGATACTCAAGTTAGTACTTGTCAAAACATTGCACTGAGATATTGTTACATAGCATAGCTTTTTATTACCGCTTGTATCAAAGATGAATTAGACTCATTAGGGATATTGACTTTCACAAGTACTGTTGATATGCTTAAAGTTAAAAATGGAATAGACAGCTATGGGTTGGCAGCTGACATGTGGGATTTTAATAGTAAAACAAATTACTTGCATGTCAGATTTATTACATTTTAACCCTCCCCTAAATCAAGAAAGTCTGCTTTCAGGGGGCGGGGGGGGGGGGTCATATTTTTAGAGACAAATTAAATATACTACTGTGTGTAAATTTATAATGGAACCTCACAATCCCTCATTCACCTTCCTCTTCAGTCTTGTATATGGGAGTTCCAGATCATCCCACCCTGAGTCTGAGCTCCTTCACCGACAAGCCTACGCCACCCCACACCCTCTGCAGGGCTATGCCACCAATCACCACCCAGGGAGCTCTGGCCAAGGCGGGGCTTGGGGAGCAGCTGGACGGAGTTTGGGTAAGATAAATGTCATACCTTCCATGTCACCACCATAAGGGGCCCCAGCCATGAATAATTGTGTCTGTCCATGCAGGCCCCGGTAGATTATTGTCATTGAAAAATGTGCACAGTGTAGCTAAATTGAGTTGAAGATTTAGATGTTCATGCCTGCTTCCGAGAAAAGCCTCATTGCCTCTGACTTCCTGATAAACACGCAAATAAACTTAGATTTTTATTCAGAGTATAATGTAGTTTAATAAATCCTTTAAATTAAATGTTTTTTTCTTATTACATATTTAGTTTCCATATACTTCTGCGCAATGAACTTGTAGTATTTTTGTTGATTAAAGCATTTTTATGGTTCTGTTTTTTCTTCCCAAAGGTCTGTCAGGGCTCTTTGACACTGGTCTGCACCATGCCAGCCCCTCTGCCCCCGATGCCTCTGTCATGAATCTGATTTCAGCCTTGGAGTCCCGGGGTCCCCAGCCTCCACCCTCTGCCTCATCCCTTCTCTCACAGTTCCGCACGCCATCCTGGCAGACAGGTGGGGTTGTGTTAGATCTTCCCTCTTGCGTTGACATTCAAACAGGCCCCACAGTCAATATGACATTTGGAGACCCTCCCAATGTTAGGCTTCATTATCATTCTGCTGGTGTTGCCACTGAATATATTCACATAAGATGAAAAAATTATGCCACATATGTTGATCTCACTCATGTATGAGAGAACAGGAGGAGTTCTTAACAAATGATGACTGTCTTGCTGTCATTATTTCTTAATTAAATTGATAGCTTGATGGATACTGAGTAATTTGCCATTTGTCTTCCTTTTCCTAACAGCGATGCACACGCCTGCTCCTCCTGAACTATTCATCTCTGGAGCCCTTCCTGGCTCTGGCTCTTTTCCCTCCTCCTCAGCTCTCTCAGCCTATCAGCACCCAGCATCTTTCTCCAGCCGCTCTTTCCCTGCTGCCTCCCTTTCCCTCCAGGACACACCCACGTTTAGTCCCACATCCAATGGTCTGCTCTCCCCACATGACCCCCTCCTACACATCAAGGCTCCTTCCCAGTCCAGCCTGGGTTTTGACAGACTCCTATCCTCGCAGGGTGCTGCTGCAGCTGCCTATAGGGGCAGCCAAGATCCCACGGGTGCCACATCCGCCCAGGCATCTTCTGCCAGGCACCTGCAGTCACACCAGTTCAATTTGCTGTCATCACAGCTCCAGGACCAGTCCTCCCAGTTGTACAATGCATCAGTGTTTTCCTCAGCCCAGCCCCAGCCTCAGTCACAGTCTCAGTCCAACTCTGCTCAGGAGCGGGCCGTGCCCCGGCAGGACAGCGTCATCAAGCACTACCAGCGGCCCACGCCTGCTCAGTCGCAACTCTCATCCTCTGCTGCCCACTCCCTCCAGCACTACCTCAGCTGTGGAGGGGCGGGGTACCAGCAGATAGCCACCCACCACAGGCATGCTGGCCTTTCATGCAGCCCATTGGGTGACCAGAGCCCCTCGTCTGACCACAAGCCCACCTCTCGCACTGAGCAATATAGGCCAATCATTCAGCCTCCCTATTCCTCCTCCTCTTCCTCATCTTCATCCTCAGCTGGGAAAGGTACCAAAAGCAGCTCCAGCAGTGGCTATTCATCTGCCAGTTCAGCATCATCCTCAAGAACTCCTCACACACCCCCTTCTGCTTCCTCCACCTCCTCCTCCTCATCCTCTTCTTCTGCCACCTCTGGGGCTCATCCTTCCAACTCCATACCAACCTCAAGCTCCAGTGCAGCCCCTTCCAGACAGCAGCCACCCCCTCAGCCAGCTCCACCTCCTCCAGCTCCGCAGCAGCAGCCACCTCCCACCTCCACTTCAGCCCCCCAGTCTCTCCCCAAATCCTGCCTCTCAGGCTATGGGTCTCCTGTGCCCCCAGTGAAGACTCCCACCTCTGCTTTAACTGGTCAGACCCCACCACAACAGCAAACCCAATCATATTCCCCCAGTCAGCCCCCAACTTCACACCTGGCTCAGTCTTACGGAGGCTTCAGTTCCCCACAAGCCCAAGACCTGAGCTCAGGTACTGGTGGAAAAGGCTATGGGAGTTTAGGAGGGCGAAGCCAGTCATACTCTACTGACATATATGGGACTGACTCTGCTTATGGTTCACTTCCATCCTCTCTGGGCGGTGCTGGAAGCCCATCTCTAGGTTACGGAGCCCCAGGTCATTCTCCTGCTCTTTTAAGGTCAAGTGGCTCATCAGGTAGTGGAGCATCAGGAGGAGGAGGAGGCAGCAGTGGCACAGGAAGTGGAAATTCTGGTTCAGGAGGAGGAGCAGGGAATAGCATGGCAAATGAGAGAGGTGGGGGAGGTAGTGGTGGAGGTTCTTACCATATTCCAGACTCTAGCCCTTCCCCTTCTGGCAACTCAGGCATTATCCGACCAGGGTTGCATTCACCCGTGCCCGCCTGCCCCACACAGTCTCCTGGAGGTGCTGGCTCTAACAAATACATATCCTCAGTGCTCTCCCCCACCTTCTTAGCCTCTCCACAGGGCTACCCTGACACCAGAGGTCCCAGCTCCCAACCTCAGTCCTATCATTCCACTTCCTCCAAAACAAAGGCTGACACTTCCATGCTTGGAGTTGGGTCTCAAAGATCCCAAGAGGAAGTAGATGATGATGATGAGTTTTTGATCCAGCATCTGCTGCAAGCCCAAGCAAGTCCTGCTCCACAGGCTGCTCATCACCATCCTCAACAGCAACCTCAACAGACATCCCAACAAACACAGCCTCAGCCCCAGTCAGTCCCCCCAACCACTGACTCAGGCAAAGGGCTGAGTTATGACATGAGTAAAACCTCTGAGGAGAGGTACCACCCCCAGAGTGTCATACGCACTCACAGTGCCACAACCAGTGCTGGAGTTGGTAATACAGGGTCTGCAGGGTCCATCTCAGGGCTGGACAACCAGCTGGAGATGTCACTGAAGAAGCAACAGCATCAACAACACCATCATCAACAGCAACAACAGCAGCAAAGGAATGAGAGATCTGTTGGAAGCAGCAGGAGCAGCGGAGGGAGAGGCAGTACCGAACAAGTGCACTCCCACCTCCATCACCATGACAACCTAGGCTCAGTAGTCCACTATGGGCGGGGCGATCCATACTCCCAGCACTCCCTTGCTCCCCAACACACCTCACATAGTCAGCACGTGTCCTCACACTCACAGATACCCGCTCACACCCAAATGGAGCTCCAAAAGAAACCACAGGAGCGTGCTGAAATCCCTTATCCTCGGAAAACACCTGAAGTCCAACAACAGCATTCCCAGTCTCAAGCTGCTGCCTCCCTCATGGATTCCCCCACTGATCAGTCCCGACAGCCACCACACCTGCTTCAGTCAGTGCTGTCCCACACCACCCGCAACAAGCTTGAGCCCCATCAACAGCACCACAAGATGGACTCCCATCGGCAACACCAACAGCATCATAAAATGGACTCCCACCAGCCACATCAGCAACACGCAAAACTGGACTCTCACTCTCAGCATCAACAGCACCAGAAGATGGAATCCCATCAGCATCAACAGCACCACAAAATTGACTCTCACACACAACATCAGCAGCACCATAAAATGGACTCTCATCCCCAACAGCAGCAGCACTCTATTAGCCAACAGCAAGCTGTAATGGAAAGTGCTGGTGGGAGACTTGGCTCAAGCAAGCATCAGGCTCAGTCTCAGTCCCAAACCACCCAGCTCCAGCTCCAACTCCAGTCCCAGGCTTTGGAGGTGGCAGCGGCTCACTACAACCACGGCCCCCCTCCGCATCAGCATGAGCAGAGCCAGGTAAAACAGAGCTCAGTGGTCTCTTCTTTAGACATGCTAGAGCGCTCCCTTTCTCAGACCTCTAGCACTGACGTAGCTGTCGCAGAGGACAGACGTGGAGGAGGCAGCGGCGGAAGGAGCGGAGGTAGCAGTGAGCGCCACCGACAGCAACAGCAGGAGCAGCAGCAGAGACAGCACCCATCCCACCATCAGCCGCAGCAGACCCATCACTCACAGCAGCACTCTGCCTCTGAACTTCACTCCTTCCTCTCTGAGCCCGATATTGGCTTATCAACTCCCTCTCATATGCACCATCTTTCACAGCACCACCCGCAGCCACAGCAGCAACCGCAGCATCCCAGCTCTCAACACCAACAAACCCACTCCCACCACTCTCACACCCAGCCGCAGCCCCCACATCCTCACCACATACCCCCACCTTCTGCCTCAGCCCATTCCCAACCTGACCCTCAGCAGCCACTGTCATCCCAGCTCACCCCACAGCAGAGCCAACTAGACCAACAACGCTCGGAGCAGCATCAGTTTGACACAGTCAGTCCAGTGGAGAAAGCAGACCAGAACCAACAAAGTAACCGCTTTGTGCCACTAACGTCGATCTGCTTCCCAGATTCTCTTCTTCAGGATGAGGACCGCTCCTTTTTTCCAGGAATGGAAGACATGTTTTGTGCAGATGACTACAAGTCAAGCTGTGCTGGAGGCGCAGGACCAGGGCAGGAGGAGATGAATGAAAGCCACACAGGTCAAGAGGGAATGGACTCTATGAAAGCTGGTCAGAGTGGAGGCGGAGCAGGGGCAAGTAGTGGCACAAGCTATGACATAATGGGTCACCATGGAGACCAGGGTTATGAACCCTACTGTCATGGCCTGGAAGAGCCTAGCAACAACACTATGACATTGGATTTAGACTCCCTTAAAACTCATGAGCTCCCGTCCACTGTCAACACTGAACAGCTCGGTTTGATTCAGTCCCAGGCTCCAGCGATGGGTATGGGATCAAATAGTGCTGGCCCTAACAACTCTGGAGCTAAACTGACCCCTGGACCTGGAGGAACTAGCGCAGGGACTGGTTCTGGGGGCCTCCAGTCTCCTATTTTCTGCTCATCTCGTCCCAAGAAGCTCCTCAAGTCTAGTTCTTTCCACCTGTTGAAGGAGCGTCGCGATCCTAACACACTGCCTAAGAAAAGTTACGCTCAAGAATATGAGTTTGAAGATGATGAGGATAAAGCTGACCAGCCAGCTGACATCCGGTTAAACAGTCGGAGGCTCCCAGACCTATTGCCAGACCTGGTGTCGAGCTGCAGAAAGGGAGGAGGAAGTGGGTCCCTAAGCCCTTTGATGGGTGACATTGATTTCTATCATTCCTCTGGCTACACATCTATGGGTTCACACTCTCTCTTGCCTCAGGATGGCCCCAAGAAGAGGGGTCGAAAGCCCACTAGGCCCAAGAGAGAGGGTCCCCCAAGGCCAAGAGGCAGGCCCCGCATCCGCCCTATGCCTGAGCCCTACACGCCACGAGGGATGATGGGGGAGATGGGTGGAACAGTAGGAGCAGGAGGCGGATTCAATGTTGAGGGGCGAGGGAGAGGTAGGGGTCGTGGAAGCCGAGGGCGAGGTGGAAGGAGAGAGGATATGTACATGGAAATGAGCGGGAAGGAGCAGGAGCAGATGCACCACCATCACCTCCATCAGCAGCAGCAACAGCAGCTCCATCACCAGCCCCAACAGCAGCAGCATGAGCCTATTCCACCTCTGAAGGTCAGTGCCATTTTGTCTAGAAAAAGGTTTTGAAATATTTGATCAGCATGTCATCATGCATGCCATGTTTTTTATTTTAATTTTTTTGCTTTGTCTCTGTCTTGGTCTTTGTCTTAGCTCTGTTAGTCTGCCATTAGAATTAGACTGTCTTTTAAATGCCAATAATATTATCTCTCTAATCTCACTCTTCTTTTGTTTTAGATAAAATTACCAATTGGTACCCTGTCCTCCTCCGACGCCTTGCTGAGGACAGACTCTTTGTCTGGCACAGACCCTGCTTTGTCGGATGGCTCAGTGGGTTCAGCCCCCTCTCTTGGTTTAAGTCCTGGACCCCCCTGCAGCACTGAAAGCACCAGAAGTCAAGACAAGAATAAGTCAAAAAGCCAAATGATGAGTGAAGGAGTAGATGAGGAGGGCCTGGAAGAAAGGGTAAGAACTATCTGATTTTATTATTTATTGTGTTGAGCAGAGAAAAGAGAAAGGTTTAAATATTTTTTTGAAGCTTTAGGTTTTAGAGTTTATCCTGTTATCTGAGTTTTCTCTTTTGTGTTATGTTCAGGGGGATGAGAAGGACTGTGAGTCCAAAGCAGGCTTTGTCGCTTCGTTCTTGGACTTCCTTAAGACAGGAAAGAGACCTCCAGGCTTGGATATCTCACCAGGAATGGAACATGACAACGGTGAAACTTCCCCCTGTAAATCTGGGGGTCTGCGTCCACTGTCTCCTGCTCCTCCTCCACCACCGCCACCACCTCCATTCGGGGATGGTGAAGGAAATGGGGGCCTGGCACTGGGCAACTGCCCCAGTCCTAAACGGTTGGAAGACGAACTGAAGAGGAACCTGGAGACCTTGCCTTCATTCTCCTCTGATGAGGAGGACTCTGTCGGAAAGAACCAGGACCTGCAGAAAAGCATCTCCTCTGCTATTTCTGCTCTATATGATACTCCTCAGCTGACCTCTAACCTCCAGCCCCCGCTGCCTCCTCCACCTCCCCAACCTCAGCCACAGCCTCCACAGGCCCCTCTGACACCCACCCTGCCTCCTCCAACACTTAGCCCACAGCAGACCATGCATACGCCCCATGCCCAACCTCAGTCCAATGAACCAGACTCCCTGGAACAAGAAGACGGAGACATGGATGAGAACAGAGAGGAGGACAATGAGGAGGAGAGGAGCATAGGAGGGGATGGAGAGAGCGATATGACAGAGGAGAGAGAACCACAGCTGGAAACTCTGGGTGCCCCTAAGCTTGAAGGTATGATTTAAAAAAATAAATAAATAAATAAAAAATTTGTTTTATTAAATCAGCTGCAATTCTCCCATAAAGAACTGCAGAATCAGCTTTAAGAACCACTCTATTTAGTCTTAACTAAGTAAATAAAAATGCATAAATAACATTTCTCTTAAAAGCAATGCCATGGCACATGACAATGTGACCAAGAGTAATCATGTGATCAAAATAGTCATGTGACACGCATTTGAAAAACAATAAAATAAGTGTAATTTACAAAGTATACAGTTTGTCCCAACTTTAAACAGAATACTAGTACTGTGATGTACCTGTTTTATAGTGTTAATTGTGAAATGAACATGGTTGTAAACTCATCTGTAAAACTGATTTATTTCATCTTGCCTTTCTTTCCAGCATCCCTTCCTGAAATACCCCCAGCACCAGAAACTCCTGAGCCGCCCTCTGCTCCTCCATCTCCTTCGTCATCGTCCTCACCCTCCCACTCCCCCCTCCCTCCTCTCTCTCTCCCCTCACCTCTTCCTCCGCCAGAGCAACAGCAGGAGAACTCCCAGCCTCCAAGCCCCATTGCTCCCACGTCCCCCTCGCCACCGCCTCCCCCTCCTGCCACGCTCCCTCCGCCTTCCACTCCACCTCCTCCGCAGGCCTCCACTCCTCCCCCATCCACGACGCAAAAGGAATCTCCCATGCCCTCACCGGAGTCCCCCACCTCTCCCGAAGAGCGCCCAGCTCCTAAGATCACCTCGTTGCACCTAGCACAGAAACAGGAAGACGCCGCCATCGTTGGAGAGAGTGAGGAGGACGAGAGCGAGAGTGGAGGGGAGGGCATCTTCAGAGAAAGGGATGAGTTTGTGGTGCGAGTGGAAGATATTCGAACTCTCAAGGTATGTGAATGTGTGGATATGTGTTCTTTTTTCCTATCTTTGTGTGTTTGAAAGAGATCTAAAAGTAGCTTCATTAGAGTGACGTACATTAAGAATTGGTTATTAAGATGATGGATTAAAACGAATGGACTAAATCAGCAAATACGATATGATGACATGATAATATGTTGCAGCCTTTAGTAGCTCTCAGATTAGATACATGTCATATGAACCTGTGTGTTGTGTGTTTGGACACAGCTGGCACTTCAGACAGGCCGGGAGCCTCCACCCATCTGGAGAGTGCAGAAAGCCCTGCTGCAGAAGTTCAGCCCAGAGATCAAAGATGGCCAAAGGCAGTTCTGCGCCACAAGCAACGTGAGTTCACACCAAGCCCTCAGTCATCTAACCACAGTCATGTTCACTTGTGCACTTTTGACAGCTGCAGAAGCGTCATAGCATATCGTAAAACACTGTGCTTTGTGCTGTGATATACAGATGGTTGACAAATTGAAAGGAAAAGCCTGAATAAATGAGTGGATAAATGCATGATTCAACTAAGTGATAAACATTTAATCATGTTCTGTGGTGTGTATAAAAATGATGGGCAGTTGATTTTGACTTTGGATTAAAATGGCAAGAGGAAAAGATCTAAGTTTGAAAGAGGGTTCATTGCTTCGTAGCTTCAGCTTCAAAGACCACTCAACTGGCCTGTGTTTCAATAGGAACAGTGACTAGTGGTATCAGCTTTAGATCTATGGGAATTATGTCAGTTAACGGGGTCGTAAAATGTGGTCGACAGCTCGCATTTGATAAACGTGATGCTCATGCATTAATACAATATGAAAGGACACAGAAGAGCAACTCTTCCTCAGGTGACTGAGAATGTCAATGCAGGATCAGACTGTGTCAGCAAAAACAGTCCGTCCAAAATTACACAGAGAGGGCTATTATTGTAGGGTTGCAGTTTTTAAACCCCTCATTACAAAAATAAATGCACATTTGAGAGTCCATTGGTGCTAAAACCATCACCACTGGTCGACAGATGTGGAAAAAAGGGATATGGTCAGATGAGTCATCCTTCGCCATATTCTCAACAACTGGACGAGTACAGTGAGGCGATCCGGTGCCTCTGTTTTGCAGTGGGGGGCATTTTTTGCTGGCATGGTGGTCTCTGCAAATCAATACAAATTTGTGCTGAGTGATCACCTTTATCGAATGATGAAACACATTTATCCTGATGGGAGTGGCCTCCTCCAGGATGACAGTGCCCCTATACGTCAGGCACGAGGGGTCACCTTCAGTCACCAGATCTCAACCCAGTTGAACACCTTTGGGAGATTTTGGACTTGACGTGCCAGACAGTTCTCTCCACTGCCATCATCAAAATACCAAATGAAGGAATATCTTTTGGAAGAATTGTGAACCGTTCCTCCAGTAGAGTTTGCAGACTTTGAGAATCAGTGCCAATCATTGTTCTGTCATGACATGGTGGCCCAACACATTCTTAATTTGTCACCCATCTGTATATAGATATATGTATCAGTCTTTACACAACCCATTGTGATATTATTTTGATTTATTGTCAGGCATTCTGAAAGTTGTCTTTTTGTATAATTAATTCAGTTTAATCTGTATTTGGATCAGTATCTTGGCTACTTTGGGGATGCAAAGAGACGTTACCAGCGAATCTATGTCAAGTTTTTGGAGAATGTCAACAAGAAGGACTACGTCAGAGTCTGCTCTCGAAGACCTTGGCGCAGAGCCACACCTGCTCTCAGGTACCACTACCTGCCATTCTCACATCTTTTCCACATTGAATTTAGTCTTCCTATTTCCTCTAGAGCTATGTCTGGGAGAGGAGCTTCCATTTGGGAGCTGGAGGCCCGGTTAGCATTAGCCTGGTGTCCCAGCTGTCACGAAAATTAGTATGGTATGTGGTACATTGGGCAGATGTGTGGGGTGGGGTGTCTCGATTAACTCAGCTAAAACCATAGTGTAAGGTGAAAGGGGTGGATCTGTGGCCTCGTAAAGGAGTTTTCTATCATTAAAATACTTTTTTTCTCCTCTGCACAGGCGCCAAAGCCTCCCCAGAATGGCCTCCCCTCCTACTACCCAGGCACCACCGAGGGTACCAGAGAAAGAGGAGAGAGTGGCTCCACCGATCCAGCGCGAACAGAGGGAGAAGACTAAAATGGCAACAACAAAAGATCACCGAGAGAAAAAAGAAGTCCCAGCTACTGTGCCCAAAGCCAGGGAGAAGGAGAAAGACAGGGAGCTTGAGAAGGAGAGGGAGAAAGAAAAGGAGAAGCGCGTACAGATGCAGCAGGAGAAAGTGGACAAACGTGCTGCAGCAGCAGAAAGAGGGAGGGCAAAGGAGGAGAGGAAAGCAGTGGAGAGGAAGGAAAAGGAAAAGCCTGATCGCCCACCCAAGTCCAAGATGGCCAAAGTGAAGGCGGAGCCCCCACCTAAGAAGAGGAAGAAGTGGTTGAAAGAAGTACCCTCGTCATCTGACTCGGACTCATCGGATGAAGCCGCAAGTGAGAATGAAAGTGAGATGCCATTTTGAGTTTTTTGTTCCATTAGAAGTTATTTTAATAGTTTTCCCTCTCACAGAGCTGTTGTGGTTTTATATTTGTTGAGCCATGCATTTAAGGTGGGTTTCTGAAGGTTTTCAATTCTGCCTCTTTTCCACTCAGTGCCAGTGAAAGGCGGAGTGAATAACCGTGCCATGAGAGAGATGTTCAGGAGCTACGTGGAGATGCTGGTCAGCACAGCCCTGGACCCAGACATGATCCAAGCTCTGGAGGACACAGACGGTGAGAACTGCACACAGTAAACACTGCCTCCACAGAATATTTACAATTTAAGCCTCTTTTACAAATCTACTGACATTTAGGAGGAAAAAAATAAAGGCAGAAGCTCAGATGTAGCCTCTCTAGCCTAACCAAACCTGCCTGTTTGGTAACATATTTTCTGCAGCTGTGCATTTTGCTGGTTTTTCAAAATGAGCGTCGGGTATCCGTGTGTGGTCAAACTGAAGCTGAATAAACAACACCAAAAACTGACAAAGAGGCAGTTGCCAGGTTTCACATCAGGCCATCCAGTTTGACAAACTGCCCTTATGAAAGCAGGGGAACTGTTAAAGTATTCTGTAGAGTGCATACTTTAGATAAACCTTTTAATGGTTTTGGAAATTCCGATAAACAAGGTGTGACGGATTGAAGGAAAGCCCCGGGAATACTGATAGATCAGCAGCCAGAAGGAGCCGCTTTGAATCTGCCCATGGCATTAAAAATGATTGGCAGCTACATGAATGATGATTAATGAAAGTGCCTTTTACCTGATTGGCCACCAGATGAGCTGTACCTGCCCCCAATGAGGAAGATTGACAGCATCCTCAGCGAACAGAAGCGGAGGTTATTGAGGAGAGTCAGCATGAGCTCTCAGCACCAGGTAATCTGCTTCTGTTCCTCTATCCCTGATAACTACAAGAACATCTTACGTTACATTGTTTCCTTGTTTTCATTTTCCAACTCTTATTCTGTAAAGAAAAAACAATCTCCCTGACCTTTTTAAGAAGTATATAATCCACCCCACCTCACCTCACCTTTTCTTTTTTTTGTTTTGATAAATATTTTATTGGGTGTCTGATTTGCATCCTTTTTGTACCTGTTCCTTATCCTCAACAGGAGGTCCTGCATGCTTACCCTCAGATCATTGTAGACCCTCTGGACTCAGGAGTGGTGAGGGTGCGGCTAAGTGGGGATGCTTACAACCGCAAGACCCTCAACAGAGTCAAAAAGACCCTGCCTAAACCACAGGTTGGTGTGTGTGTGAAAGAAAACAAGGAGAATCTTGACGGCATTAGGGTCCCTTTGTTGTTACTTCAATGGTTTTCAATTGAATTTTGATGGTGTAAATATTCCCTAACCTTTTTGCAGTGCCTCTGAGCATCACACGCTTTTGGTTTCTGGGTGACGGCTATTAAGTCAAGTCAGAAAATAGAGACTCTGAAACTACTGCATGAGCAAAAAATGTCTTTAAAACAGTCGAGGGCAGGGGACAGAGAGCGTAAAACAGTTCCAGCTTCTTCTATAACACCTGCTACCTGCTTCCAAACCTGCTCCACTTCAACTTTTTTTTAATCACATGACAACATTAATATTTAGTGTACTTATGAGACTGTTTTTATTGATGGTGATAAAATAATGTTATGTTTAATGCAATTTTCCTCTTTTCAGGACCTTAAACTCTCATCCGAGTCATATCGGATCTACAGTCTCTACCACTCCCTGCATCACTATAAATACCACACCTTCTTACAGTGCAAGAAAGAGGTAAGCACTCTCCAGTGTCCCTCAGACACATTTCATATCTGTATGTACTTGAGCTATGAATGGCAGGGTTTGTCTACGATTGAAGCCGAAATTTGAGGCTTCTTTCTGATGAATATACGGAAGCGCACGTCTCTGCACTGCACAGATTGACCATGTTCACGAGCCATTAATTTAAATCTCGGCATCTCAGTCATTTGTGTTTCCATCCCGCTTTTCCAGACCAACACAATTGAGCAGGCGGCCGAGGACCCGGGCCAAGAGGAAGTGGTGCAGCAGTGTATGGCCAACCAGAGCTGGCTGGACACCCTCTTCGGCTCCTTCATCGAGCTGCTCACTCTCAGCACCAAAGCCTGAGTTGGCTGTAGAACGAGGGAGAGACAGAGAGCGAATGAATTAAAGCAAGAGTATTAAAAAAACAAAACTTAACATGGACAGAGATGGATCCTACTGTACAGCCCCTGACCCTCTTCAAGTCTCGAAGATCTGAGGATGAATTTTTTTAAGGCCCTTGATGAACACAAGGGGGTCTGTTCATGTGACCTCAGACACTGGCCTCTGTTCATTTTTTTTTTTTCTTCTGTTGTTGATCAATGACTTTCAAAATGTCTTACTTTGTGAAAAGGGGGACCTCACAGGACCAGGGGTCACTGGCAGGTAAAGGAGGAGTTGACCAGTGATGAGATGCGAGTTGGAAGGACAAAGAGGACGAGCTGTTAACGGCAAGTCGACGGAGGAGCCACTGACATCTTGTTAACTGTGTGTCATACAGACAGTAGTTCAAAGAGAAACTATTACCGCTTAGTTTTTACATAAATTATTTTTTGAAAAGACTAACATCAGCTGTTGGCTTTTGAAAAGAGTGGAAGAGGGTGAGAATGCTTTTTAAAACTGTGTGTAAAAGTGTGCCGTGAGCAGCGTGAACATGGGACTCCACAGATAGAAACATGAAATGTGTTAAGAAACGCTCTCTCTCATCCTGTGCTATGTGAAGGGCAGCACCAGTCAGCTGTGTGATAATATATAAACACATTTTTATTATTTATATGAGGAGGTTTTTAACTTAAACTCTCACAAGCGCTGGGTAGCTGCCCTAACATTTTAAATACTTTTTGATTTCCACAGGTTCAGTATACAATCGTAACCCACATATCCAAGTTGTCTTCCCCTCTATACAACAGAACAGAAGTTGAGACAAAAATATTGTATCAAATACAGTGGGTGTAAAAAAAACAAAACAAAAAAACAAACAAAAAACAAACAAAAAAACAAACAAACAAACAAAAAAAGATGGAAGAAAAGGAAAAAAAGGAGAATGGGAAACTCTATTTGAAACTTAACATTGTTGTGCTTCAGTTCAATCATCAGTCATGCAGGTGCAAAGAAAAAGAAGTGAACTATCCATTTCCCACATGGGAAGGAGTATAAATAAGTAATATTTAAAGAGGAAATAGTCATTTCATTTTTATCATTTTGATGTTTGTGCATACTATGACTTATTTTGAAAACAATCTAATTTTCCATAAAAAAAGGAAAAAAAAGACGTGTAAATATTGTACAGTTCTTGATGAAATTCTTTGTCCTTCTGTACATTAACTCTCCTGTATTTGAGAAACAAATAAAATCTGCAAAGAACATACGGTGTTTAATTTCCCTTTAATGTGTGTGTGTGTGAGTGAGTTTTATCCGCTTTTCCCTTTATCAAAGGACTAGGTTAGGTTTAGGTTTTGGATTAAGTTTGGATACGATGTACAACACTTATGTTTAAGGATAGAAATTCTTGAGTTAAAAGTAATTATTTACATCAGCAACGGTCCTAACACAGGAGAATGTGTGTTCGCGTTTTCGGTCACAAACTGTTTAAATCAGGGCCGTCTAATTTGGGGCCCGTTGGCCATGTTTGGCCCACCGTGGCATTTGACAAGCTCATGCTTATTCTCCTTTTATTTTGCAAGTGTTCGTAATCTCCTAACCAATGACAACAAAACATACCTTTTGTCCTGCTTAAAAAAAAAAAAGCACATCATTTGAGTTTTACGCCAATGTACTACACAGTATTGCTAAGATTCCCCGTTAACATCTCATCTACAAACTTTCCCATTCTCTCGTCTCTGTTTTTCTGTTGTTGCAGTTTCAGTTTTTGTTCAGCAGAAGATGTCAGGAAGATGCTATGAAGGTTTCCTTCCTCTTAAATGTTTCTGTTCTCAAAAAGAATCATACAGATGTTTTTTATGACGTTTACATCTCTGCAAAATAATAAAATCTGTTAAGCAGATTAAAGAGCAGTGTTTTTATTTATGTTTTTTGTTGTTGTTGTTGTTGTTGTTTTTATTCAGAACGTTCATTTTCTATCAAATATAATAAGTATGAATGTACTGTAACTTCATTTAACATCAGGTGACTTTTTTTGGCCCTCCAGAGGACAGGTTGTGTGTGTGTGTGTGTGGGGAGGGGGGGGGTCCTTGTGGTGTGAAGTTTTGACCCGCAGACAGACCCCATCTAGCGGCTTGAACCGGCATGAAACACACACCCCCACTCCCCCCCGCCCCCCCCGCTGACGTCACATCTGGAAAACGAAACCGAACCTCGGACTTTCCCGTGAAGGCGTCCGCAGCCGCACCGCCGGCGGTATTTAAGTAAAGACGAGCCGCGGTTGGATGACAGCGTCGCACAGGTAGAGACGACGTCCGGAGACATCATCCCGCGCCGCGCCGCTGACATCTGATCCTGAAAGCGACCCAGCCGGCCCTGACCGAACCTCCAGGTAAGGACAGTTCTGGTTGGCGCGCTGCTACGTGGACTTTAAGCTTCTCTGTGGCTCGGTGCTTCTGCTGTGAAACTGGTTTAAAAGCGTAAACGGTATGATTAGGATTATTATACATGTATGGTTGTTATAGTTATCCGCGCAAGACCCTTAGTCGTGAGTTTGAACACATTGTCAAGTAATGTGATTTAGCCCGGTCAAGTGCAATATGACATTTAAGTGGTTGTATTATTTTTGCAAGTTCCACTTTGTGCAACTGCTGGACAATATTCTAAGTAGGTCTGCGTTTCACGTGTAAATATATTTCACTGCAAGACTTAGCCGTAATATTTGGGTAATCCTGCTGACAGTCAGATGTATGGACAAATGTGATTACATAACCTCCTTACTGGAGGTA
>JAPQRN010000012.1:8241157-8253333 GCA_037367275.1 Coranthus polyacanthus
CTGATCCCACAGGACTTGCCGCTCTTGGTTTCTTCATTGAAGTGAGAAATGTTTCATTTATTTAAATATTACATATTCGCCGTTTTACCGCAACAAAATGAAATGTCATGATGCAGCCACATTAAACTTTTTTTTTTTTTCACCACCACTGAACTGCAACATAGGAGATAAGGAGTCAAATGAATTAATGTGCACTTTTTTCAGGTAATGCCCGGCAACACAACCGGCCAATCTCCAGGCTGGAAGACGCTGACCTCCTACTTGGTCAACATTACAAAGGAAGGTAAGGATGTGTTTTTTTACCAGAGTAATGCTTTGAAATCAGCAGCGCGTCACCTGCAGTCCTTTTTTTGAGAGCTTGTGTTTCTGTTCTCAGGCGACTACGCTTCAGTGGCACCTGGAATTGCACTGGATGACCTCCTGGATGGAGTGGATCGTACGAAGTACTACCGCTACCTCGGCTCGCTCACCACGCCCAACTGCAACGAGGCTGTGGTTTGGACCGTATTCAAGGATTCTGTGAAAGTGCCCAAAGATTTTGTAAGCTATTCCACTTTGTCCTCGAGCGTAACGAGCACAAAATCTATTGACGCAGCTACTGTAACTGGCTTTGAACATCTCCTCTCCAGATTGACCTCTTCAGCACAACGTTGCACATCTCCAACACCACCTCCTCGCCTCTAATGGCCAACGTCTACAGAGGTATCCAGCCGCGTCAGCCTGTCAGGACACAGGTAACACCGACACCGTCTCCAAACACCGGCTCGACCTCCAAACCCTGCTACACTCTGGGGCTCATCACCCTAATTCTTGCACTTGGGAGGAGTTAGGGGCAGAAAAGGAGAAAAGCTGACATTGTTGTGGCTTCTAATCACCTCATGATGACGCTGGTAAAACCTTAGGTGGTGGAGGTAACTCTTAGTTTCACCATTGTTCACCCTTTCCTGTGTTTTTTAACTCGTACAAGCATTCGAACAAATTTACTCTCAGGGGTCTAAATAATGAACAGGTGCACATGATTTTACCGAGTAGTTATAGAAGTTGTGCTTTAGAAATGATAGAAATCACTGATATAATCAGGCTGCGACTGTATTTATTCGCTTTTATGAACACACATGCTGTCTGAAAGTTTTAACTCCATCACTACCGAGCATTGTTGCAGAACTTGGCAGTGTCTTTATTAAAATTGTATGTAATTTTTTTTTTTTTTTTTTGTATATAAGTGCAATTAGAGCCACTTTAATGTACTACCCTCAAGCCCAAATACAGGTCCCTGAGGTGCAGAAGGGCTCGCCTTGAAAAGCCTAGAACCCAAAGCCAGAGCGGCCCTAAACGGGGCGACCCACTGAGGAAACTACAGTCGCCTTTTCATGTCCCGTCTGTCGCTGTTGTTGTACCGCCTCCATGTATTTGTTGTTTTTATGTGAAGATGCGTTTAAAGGTGACGTGAAGAAACTGAAGCAACTAACGCGTAGTCCCATCACTAAACTGAACGCGCACAATGCAATCTGCGCTGCCTCTTGTATCTGGTGTAATGAAGGACTGAGGTGCCGCTCAGTTGAACGCCATTATTTATCTGCTCCATGTAAACCTTGCGTTGCACTACTTGAACTTTGTAAGAACTGTGAACTCTGTTGAATGAATAAATATCGATAAATTCAAATTCGGTCACTGCAACATTTCTTCAGCATATTTTTTTTTTTTTTTGTCTTCATTTCCTAACACAGAACAAAAACGGTTAAACAGACTGTTGTGGATACTGAGTCTTGTGTTTTATAGGCTACCATTACGATACGGCATCAAATTTTATCCCTATTGTTGCACTTTGAATAACTTCAGCCGATACTACAGCAGCGTCTTTTGAGAACTCGGCGTTATAATTTGTAATCCATTGCCGACCATACGCCTACTTAAAGTGGGTGTGCATTTCAGTGACCTTACTTCCTTATAACTGATGCCTGTTCAGGATGCATTTGTTCCTTATTGTGCTTTTTGACAGTAAAATTATTTCACCTCGGCAAACCCATTGTGTCGCAACAGCTTGTCTGAACGCTCCCCACTGAACATACGGAATGAATCTTACTTGAGTAAACATAGCCTTTTGATGCACTTTGAAAGATTTAATAATTAACTTCAGGTATTATCAATGACCCATCCTGAGTGAAATGGAAAAGATAAAGGCCTTTTGGTGTGAGCTAAAAAAGACGAAAAAAAAAATGAACAGAAATCTTATAACCAGAGTAAAATGATTTAATGAAGTAACAGATTCCAGCAAAGTGCGTTACAGTTGCACAAGTAAAAAAAAATCAGCAGAATCGGATTCAAAGATTCACTTTAAATTCACCTCCAGCAACTTCAAATAAATACAAAAAAAAAACAAATGGGTCTTCTTGTCGCACGAGAGCATTTAAGATCACCGTGAAAACACACGTAATACTGTCAACATCTGCCTCTGAACACACATCACGCAAGTTCCAGCGTCAGAGTTGCCGCCAGAGCGCAGATCAGGAGGAACCAGCCGCTTCTCACGAACGCAGATGAACCGTGCAAGGGGCAGCTGCAGTCGTTGGGTTTTTTAGGATTGTTCGGAGCGGAGGTGGGAGCGGGAGCAGGACATCGGAGCCAGTCTACAGCGATGGATTTAGGAGTGACTTCTTCCTGGTCCAGTCCTCCTCTCTTCAGCACCCAGTAGAGGTTGTTCTTGAAGAAGTAGGTATCGCCTAAAGAGCGGGAGCAGCCGCGTTGTTAAATTTTTCTCTTTTTTTTTTTTCAGAATTTGCAGCTTCTCGTCTCTTATTCGTGACATTTAAAGAGGAATATTTGACCATTTATTTTACTCCATTTACATCATCTCACAGCAGCCGTTTGTCTTTTGAATCATTTGATCTTTTTCTTAAACATGATATATTTTTAAAGGTTAAACCACAAACCACTTACTGCTGAACATTTATTAAGATGTTTCAGGTATGAGGGCAGTGTCTATACGCAGCTTTGCAGACCATCTTGATGTGGTAATAAAATGCTTTTCCTCCCTCTTCCTTTGTGTATCTTATTGGATCTATACTGCATTTTCCTCTAGAGGTTGGAATGAACAGCTGTTTTGTTGATTCCAAGTCTCTCACTGTAACCGTCTTCATGAAGCACAAAAAAGCACCAAAAAGCACCAAAAATGTCCATTCCGTTTTACTTTTGCTGAATGTGTTGCAGGCCTGAATGTGATGAATGTGTGTTACATTTACAAACGAAATGACACTGACCAGACAAAACAGGAAATATGTTGTGTTCATACTGTCTACAATGAAGAACAAGTCAAAGTACATTTGAATATATGACGGCTTTCTTTTTTAGTAGCATTTTAACATTGACTTATTTTGTTCTAAATATAAATATATACGGATGTATCATCCAATCAAAGGATAGAAGTCGTAGCTATGTTAAAAAAAAAAAGCACAAACATCACACAAATCTCCCCAAAATAACATTAGATGTCCATAAATCAGTAATACCTGCACCCGAATAATTGGATATCATCACTTCCGAGGTTAGTGGATTTATACAGTATCGTTCATCTAGTTCAAATTCAGTTTTTATCTGCAGAAAAAATACAGATAAACATTTAAATCTGTATTTTTACTGGATATACAAATTATATGCATTGATTAAATTTATGGTTCTCTGCAATTTTTTGTCCCCAAGAATGGATTTTTATAATATATATATATATATGATGTGTGTGTGTGTGTGTGTATTAGTATTTTCTGTTACTTTTCTAACACAGTATCTCAGTAACACAGTTTGACAGAATGTCTTGAAAGTTGCCGTGTCCTAAATGTTCTCTTGGACTCAAGGATGAACAGGTTTTGGTGGCCACAGGTCAAAGGTCAAGGTCGCCGTGACTTCACAAAATACATTTTTGGCCGTAGCTGCTAGGAACTAGCGGACACATCTGATTGAACGTAGGGTTCTTCTTAGGGTTTCAGTTTAAAGTCTTCCTTATTTCTTCTTATTTATTTCCTTTTTTTTTTTACAGACTAGAAAATGTAAACTAGTTTCTTCCTGCGGAATATTATTTTCTCTCTGCACAAGAAAAAATAAAATACAAAACAAAACCCGTAAATGACGTGTATGCACTAATCGGATTTCCTTTACGATGCCATTTCCTGTAAGCAGACCGATACTCATCATCAGTACACTCAGTTGACTTATGTTCTTTAAAACTTCTAATCTCAACAGTGATCAGTTGTTATTGTTATTTGGATGCTTGATAAAATGCCATTACCCTCCAATAACCCTCTCTATGCTCTTGTTTATCGGTCTACTCATGACGTCGGTATGTTTCTGATCACAATCTTACCTTCTCCCCAGGTGATGATGTCGTCCATGTCGGAGGGCACACCTTTCCACAGACTGTTGTCTCGTGGGTAACCCGGCTCCAGCTGCCGCGTCACCTGTCGGTCTTTGCGGCTCTCGTCAAACCTCCAAAACTCCCCTCCGCTGAACAGGTAGGTCTTGCCGTTGTGGTCCCAGATGAAGGCGGCGTCCACTCTGTCCACCGGGGCCCCGCTCTTTGTTTTCATGCCCCAGTCAGACAGGGGCCGTGGGTAACCGCTCATAGCCTCCGTGTCCTTGAACATCCAGTACTGAGACCCTGGACGGACAGAGAGGAGGGTGAGAGTATGAATGAAACACAGTGAAGAATTAGTATAACACACCAGTTTATTTTTCTCGCACTTTCTACTGCTAAGTTTGCTACTTTAGTTTGAATCCATCTGAGTGGAATTATCGTCATTATTTTTATTTTGCATCATTGTGCACCTTCCCAACATCAAGCCCGATTTCAACCTAAGTGGATGGGACGATAACACATAAAAAAGATGATCCCTCGGTGTATCCATCAGCGCATATCAGACACAGCAAACGCAACAAGACAAAACCCACGTAAAAGACACGACGGCACAAAACAGACAATAAAGGGAGACAGGACAATGGAGATGTTTTCAGTTCTGTCCTCTCAATGTTCATTGAGTAAAGAGTGCATATACTTCTGCGACTTCTGGTAGTAAAGATTTCAATTGTGCAATTTAGCGTGAAGAAGGTTTCTAAAATATTTTACCAATGTGTGAACCACCGATTTTCACTTGTACTTTTCGTGTAGTCTTGCACAGTCAGACCTGTCTCCACACTGCGTTATCACTCTGCCCGTGCTGTAGATAGGTCTGGCATCCTCTACTATCGTTCTGGAATAGAGGTAAAAATGATCCGGGTTGTTTGGCTTGTTCTCGGTGCTGCGACAGTGCGTTTGCAAAATAGTGTCGGGAGATAACGTGTTTTGGTGGAACGTGTGCACATGAGGGAGTCTGCCGTGGTTTAGAATGAATAATTGCCAACAACAGCAACGTGTGTCCTTGTCAAAACTTGACATTTTCTGGGTGTAGCTGCAGCTTGGAGGTTTTTCTTTGACGTAGCGAGGGTGACTTTCAAAGCGATAACGCACGGATGGCGGAAGGAAGGAGAATTACAATCCTGCCACTGCGTGATGGAAATATTCACCCTTATTCCGGTAGAGTACTTCCAGCAAGCCAGACTCATTTCTGTGTAAAAGATCTGTTTTATTATTATCACTGTGACATAGCTCATGTTCTATAAGGACCATGAAGAATCACGTTCACACCTCCTACACTGACTATAAATGAACACAGCCATAATTAGACACAAACCACAGCCACGTAGAGCTGTTTTTTTCCTCACCAATAAAGAAGACAATAGTGCTGTCGCTCTTCCTCTCGTACACGGCATCGATCTTGTATGATCCTGAAGGGAGGCCCATCCAGAAGTTTCTGACCAGAGCCGGATTGAGGGAGATCAGTGAGCCGTCTCGTTTGGTCCTCCAGAAGTGCACACCTTTCAAGGAAAAGACAATACATTTGATGTTTGAGATCACGAATTGCCAGCAAAGAAAGTAGAAGTTTGGGGATTAGAAATGTATATTGTAAATACTCTGTTCTCTGCGCTTTACCCTTAAAAAAGAAGACCTCTCCTCTGATGTTGGCCACGGCGTCAAAGCCTCCCTGACAGCGGCTGTCAAAAGAGGGGTCAGACCTGACAGCAAAACATTAGTGAATCATTTGCTCAAATTGTGTTTTTTTTTAAGGGTGTAGTATGATAAAAGTCCACTAGATGGTGCAACGGAGCTAACAGAGTCACAGTGAGTATTGATCAGAAGGCTTTTATCTGCATCTAATGTTAGACTCTGCACTGATACAACATTTATAGTTCATAGAAGCAAATGGTAAGAGCCACTGGATGGATGCTGCAGTAGTTTTCATTGCTACATTTCCTCTGGCTCGACTCACTGCTGTGTCGGCCTTGGAGGAGGTGGACTGGGCAGGCGTGGGAGGTTAGGATCATCACCGCCGCTTGGCCTGCCATCCTTCACACCTAGAGGAAAATAGTGACAGGGGACGAAGTTGAAGAGGCGATGAAAGATGATGAAGGCGCTAGAGAAAGCGAGCGAGCGAGCGGCCCACATTCTTCTCAGTAGCCAGGGGAGTTTGAAACAGGATGCAGACAATGTCTTTTTTAAGACATGAAAGGAAGCAGTTCAGTGCAATACTGCAGCAAACAACTCCAAAAAAAGCAGCAGGAGGACGACAATGTGATGTACAGCTGCCAAAGTACACAGAAGGCTATTTTAACTGTACACTTTAAAACTGGGGTGAATTAACACTGAAGTAAAAAAAAAAACTAATGCAACATTTACGTCATAAAACACACTAAAGCTAGATTTAACAAATATTAAGCTGAATTAAACTTATTCTAATCATTTATCGTTAATTATCATATCATCGTCACTTATCATTTTAGAAGTATTAAGCAGTTACGGAAAATGAATGAATGAATAAATCATTTATTTATTGATCAAATTTGAACCAATTTCAGTAGAAAAAATGCTTATACTGAGTAGACTTTAATGTGGAAAATGAAAAGTAAGGAAATGTATTCATTTTACTCTATTTTAAAGTAACTGGTTTCAATGATGTTGAATTTGCAACTAATTTAGCATTTTTTACGTATTGTCATTGCACTAAACTCGAATGTCTTCACTTCATGATGCATGATGATAGAAACTAACCAACTGAACAAATTTTGACCTAGTTTTAGAGAAAAACTAAGAAATATCCAGGGACTTAGTAAATTTAAATACATTTTTAACTAATCCTAACAAATGTTGAGAGCACATACGATTTAACACACTTTTTAATTGTTTTAAAGTTTAAATCTACTCTATACTATGGGATGTTGTTTTTTTTACAGTGTATCCTGTTTCTCAAAAAGACATATCAACATAAACTGAACGTGAGATGTGGCCCCTGACCATAAAGCTGCTGAATGGCCTGCCGGTCGTCGAGGGACAGCCGGAAATTGAAAACGTCTTCCACGGGACCCTGGTAATATGGCCTCATGATGGACGGATCAGTGGACGAGTGAGACAGGCCCAGTGCGTGGCCGAACTCGTGCACTGCGACTGTGAACAAGTCTGTGGTGCTGCTGTCACCTGAGGAAGTGTGAAGCAAAAGTGTTACTTGATCACATAAACATAAAACGGGGATTGGATGTTACTGACTATTCAAACTTTGCCCTTGCGGTAGCAAATAAGAGCCTGGATTGACTTCTTAACGTCTAAAGCTGACATGCTGAGGTTAGGATTAGTCGTCCATTATGTGTCCAATCATACAATACCTCTAAAGCTCCAGATCTCATGATCATCAAAGTGTGTGTCACCCGCTATGTCGTTCCCGCTGGGGAAGAACGCGTGGGCCAGGGTGCCGCCCTGTCCGTCAAAAGGGTACCCGTCGTTGTGCAGCAAGCGGTCAAAAGACACTCTGATGTCGCCTCCGGTGGCCACCCCCCCGCTGTCACTCTCCACCCGACGAAAAATCAAGGGGGCCTCGTCACTCCAGGCTTTGAAGGCGTGACTGAGGATGTTGTCCACCAGAGAGGTCGGCATGGAGGGGGAGAGGGAGGGGGACGGGTAGCTGTGGACGCTGCAGACGAGAGGAAACACTGGATTAAGTTCAACACTTTCCATTCATTACTGTCTGTCTTAATGAGGTTTGTCATTTTACCCCTTTAACGGTCTTACGTACTTTCAAATAGTGTAATAATTTAAAAAAGAAAACAACCTAAAAATGCTCTCATTTCAGCTTCTTGAATCTGACTCTTTTCTGCTTTCTTTACTCCTCTTTGACAGTAAACTGAATACGAACGGGACACCTGAGGACGTCATCTGGAGCTTGGGGAAACACTAGTCAATATATTTCACCATTTTCTGACATTTTATAGATCAAACAACTTGATTCGTCAAAAACATGATCGTCAGTTGCAGCACTAATAGTAATTATAATAATATGTTTTGTCTTATTAGTAGAAAACATAAAACCCACACAATATTGAATGTACTGGGATTTATTACCAACGATTTTAATGGTATAATAATTATTCATGTGTTATTCAATGACTCGTTTTAATTGGATTTTTTTCCTATCGGTGGAAAAGTTAAACCCAGACAGTAATAGTTCTTTGTGTTTTATACAACTTTTTGGGCTGTTGTATGTTAATGTGATTTTCCAACCACAAAATGCATGGTTTGCATAAACGGGTAAGTAGGAAAATTACTACACTTCCCCAGAAAAGTAACTTCCGCTTTCGTTTTTAACCCAAAAGTAGGTGCTAGGATTAAAAGTGCAGGAAAGAAATGTTCACCTAACTAACACCAGCGCTGCTTCATTTGGACACCGCAGGCCCCTTTGTATCCTTTGCTTTGCATTCGACGAGCTCATTCTTATTCTCCTTTTACTTCAACGGTGCTGTAAACCGAACCATACTGACTCTGAAATGTGAATTTTGTGAGGTTTGTGCCAATGTACAGCACAGTCATGGTAAGCCGGTAGATGACGTGCATTTTTACATACGAAGAATCTCTGCGTTCTCTCTCTCTTTACAGCTCTCTCACCTCCAGTTCTCATTCGTATCTTTTGCTTCAAGATCATTTTTAGACAACAACGAAGAGAGTATTTTAATAAAGAAACATCACTGGCCTCGAGTCAGGCGGACGAGATGCAGAGATGGAGGCAGTGGCATGCTGACGGCTATTTTCTCGAGTCTTTATTTTAGATTGTACTTTTTCTAGATACAAATATAATGTCATTTTATTCATTTATTTTTGGCCCTTCATAGGAAAGAACTTGGTCACCTCTGCTCCTCGCCGTCTTTATATTATATCTACACCGAAAGGTGGCAATAGTACTTACTCTTAATCGAGTACACCCAAAAAAATACTCTGGTGAAAGTAGAACTACTGATTTAACTCCTCTACTCAAGTAAAAGTACAAAAGCACAAGGTCTGGAATGAACTCAAGGAGTAAAATTTAAAAAGTATTTCTAGGTTTCTACTCGTCTTCATTAAATAATCGACACCTTTTCTCCGAGGTCAAGTCTCCCTCTCTCTCTCTCGAGTGTTTTGTCTTGACATGTCTTTAGCGTCGCTACTTCTGCCATGTGTGATATGCACTGCTCTATACACGGCTTTTCTATGTGCTATTGTTCCATGTATGGAGGTTGAAATCGGCCTCAACGTTGAGAAGACGCACTGTGATGCAAAATGGTCGAAAATACAGACGTTTGTGTTAAAATGCAGGGAGGAAAGGGAAAAAAGTCACCAGAAAATAAATACTCAAGTGAAGTGCAAATAAGTACGGTAACAAAGTACTAAACTATGAAACGAATCTGGTGAATCTGCAGCGACTGTGACTGATTTACAAACGCTACGGCTCGTACATGACAGGAAACACACCTCCACGTGAGCTCCGTTTTGTGCCACTTAAGGCCTGACAAAGCATATCGTTTCCTCCTCCTCCTCCTCCTCCTCTTCAGCATGTCCTCACTCCCCACAATATCAGGCAGAGAACATCGCGGCTTAGACATGAGGTCTAGGGTTTCTTTATCTGGGAGAAAAATGACCACATACAGTATGTTGAAACACACGCTGCGGGAATTTTGCAACCTCATGTGATGCAGAACATTAAACCTCCCCCCCCAAAAAAAACCCCCAAAAAAAACAATTTTATTACCGATCATCCCCGTCTCTGGGATACCGCCGAACCTCTGCATGACGCGAATGGCCTTCTCGATGCCCTCCTTCGTCTGCAGTTTGCTTGTGCGAGGGTCTGGAGGAGGAAGGTAGCCATACCTGCTGAGCCAATCCTGGGCAGACAGGGAAGACATGTGGCGTGTGGTTTCCCAAAAGTAACTGACATCTTCTGACGCCACAATTAATAAACAGATTTCCTTTTGTGACACATCCTGTTACTCAGTCATTTCACCTTTAAAACGCTCCTGACAGTGAACAATGATGTGAAACAACGACGTCTCAGATGTATCTGATCTAAGTACACGCTCATGTCACGTATGTTTTTCCATAATTCCTTCATCTATTTGAATAAATGCAATGTGTCAGCCTTTATTCTCTTGAAGTGATCGTGTCCTTGGTGCAGGAGTTCAATAAGAGGGTACCAAAGCAAGCAAAAACCAAATCTTCTTCATTAAAGTTATTCTGAAACCGCCCTCCGCCCTGATTTTGACGGTTGACAGGAAAAGGTGTTGCAAACTACATCAACTAATGTCTTTTGGTGAGGTTTACACTGCATGGCATGTTCACACACAGCTCATTTGATCCTCTACAAACACGCCTTGCATCTATACCTGCCACGTTCAGTTAGCTCTATCAGTTTTATATTTTGACTGATGATCCAGATGAGCTCATTTGTCCGGTAAAACAGTGTCACTTCTTTCACCTGGACATCGTTCACAGATCTGTGCATCTTCTCTCTTTCAGATTTACAGAAAGAGAAGTAAAACTTGACCCTTTGCTTACATGACAACGTGACGTTCATACATGTGCGGTTGCGCAAAAATATGAACCATTTATAGATTTTTTTTTTGAGGAAATATGTGCGTTATTCTGTTAAAGAGCCACATGACTGAGGATTTGATACTGACTGCAAACAATACCATCAACTCACTGTAATGTCCGTCTGCTTTTTTATGCCTCTCAAATAATGATTATTCTGCTGTTTATGCTCCTCAACCATTAAGACTGAGGGAAAAATTTTCTAAATGTTGTTTTTCAATATGAAAACCATGCATCCTTGCCGTATATCAGTGCGCCAGACATGTATGGCATCCCTTTTAATGTGAAGACAGGCTGACAAATTTAAATTCTATTCAAAACGTTAACTTTTGAACACAAGAAATAACTGATTATAGCCTAAACTAGCACTCAGATTCAAAAATATGATATTAATACATTTTTGAGTAGCTTTTTATCACACTTATTAAAAAAACTAAGCAATAACAAATGTGATGAGTTTGCTCCATCACACAATAGATGTCCAGAATTCATTCATTCACACACACACACACACACGTTCAACCCCTTTATAGTATAGTATGTAAGTATTAAGTAAGTATTTCTGGTTTTTTTTTTGTTCTTCTTCTTCTCTCTCCTTCAACACTCACCACCGCTCTACTGTACTGGTCTCCCACGGCCGACGAGCTCCCCGTTAAGGTCACAACAACCCACAGCAGAACCAACTCCATCCCCGTCACCGCGAGAAGCCGCTCCATCACTGCGGGGAATACGGCCAAATATTAGACAAAAGTGTGACATTTCTCTTTTCTGCTCGCAGCAACTTCCTTCCACCACCTACCTACCTCCTCCCCCTCTCTCTCTCTCTCCCCAAAGCCCGAAAAGAAAGAGAAAAAAAAAAAAAAAAACTGAAACAGAGCTCACCGTTGTTTGTCCGTCTCCTCTGATGCCGCTCTTTCTCTCGGGACTAGGCTGGGCTCATCGATCAGTCGACTCCCCGTCTCTGCGCCCTCCCCTCCGCGAAACTAATGCGAGTTATTTGTTGCCTTCGGGGGAAGATCGACGCCTCGTTTCCCCGCAGCTGCAAAACGCACGAATCACCAAACAACAGGTGAAACAAACAAACAAACAAACAAACAAACAAACAAACAAAAACAATCTGCACAAAGGTTAACGGGATCCGATCGTCCACAGTGGTTCAGAACCAGAACCAAATGAAAGTAAATCATAGTTTGGAACCAATTTCTTC
>JAPQRN010000012.1:8271227-8286582 GCA_037367275.1 Coranthus polyacanthus
TGTGTAAGATTCCACAATTAGCAGGTTAACTGGTAATACTACTTTTCTGGAAATGGGGGTTGCTACATAAGTATATGTTTGTCTTTTAAGGTATTTGAGGTTTACAAGGCAAGTAGTGTTGTGTCACTTGATCCTGCATACCTCCGAGGAGGACCATCCTGTCCTTTTATTTGCATGCTAAACGCAAACAAACAAAGGGACCAACGCTCAGCGCTTTGCAATCTTCAGGATCCTGAAGAACTAGGAAAAAAAAAACATTGCATAGTCATTAAAGTGTGGCTTTTCCCTTCTGTCTTAATGTCATTAATAGGTGTCCTTTTTACTTCTGCATTGTATCACATGTGCTTGTAAAATTTGCTTTTCCTATGCAATAATCTATTTGCGTGTGCATTCATAGCTGAGTCTGTGTTGTGTTTTTCCACCAAAGGGTGATTCAGGAGGACCCCTCGTCTGCCAGATGGTAAATGGGACCTGGGTGCAGGCAGGGGTGGTGAGTTTTGGACTGGGCTGCGCTCATAAAAACCAACCAGGTGTGTACGCCAGACTGTCCACCTTCACAACCTTCATCCGCAACACGATACCAGAGATCCAGCTTTACGGTCGGGCTAACCGGAACTGGTGTGGGAGCGCTGCTGTGTTGGTCAGCTGTCTGTCCACTCTACTGACTGTGCTTCAAAGATAAGACCCTTTGAACACTGGGTTTCTAAACCAGTCCCAATGAAGGAGGAATTTAATTCCAAGTCCAACCCGGACCTAAAAAGTCAAACTAGTCAACTGTTACTTGTATCTCGATCCGCACATGAAGCCATATTGAACATGAATTGTAATACAATCATAGACATATTACTCTATGAGCTTTGATTTGAAGTAGTTTTGATAGGTTTGTATTTTACATCAGAATTATGAGCTACGTAAATAATTCTTTCTGTATTTGAAATAAATTAATTTGATTCTTAAAACAGGCTCAGTGGTCTATTCGACCTCTTTATGTAACATGTTGCATGCAAACTCGATCTTCAGTTGTTTCATACACTGGGCTTAAAAGTAGGGATGAACTGGTTATCTGATCTGATATTCACATTCATATGATGATCGGTATCTGGGCCTTTCCCCATATCTGATAAAATAAATGTATTTATTTAGAATTCCTCCCGATTGATGTGAAAACTCACAGTAACTATTCTTGAAATATAAAATATTACACTTCATTTGATTTGACAGTCATTTCAACCAAGGTTTGTGTTGGAGTTATTCTAAAATTTAACACCAAGATTTCAATTCAAAGTACATTGATTCTAATATGAGTTGTCAGTCTCCTTGATTACTAATAATTGGTATCGGTATCGGTCCTGAAAAATACCATATCAGTCCATCCCTACTTACAGATACTGTTTGACATTTAACAGCCCAGTTTCTATTAGTTGTTTCCTATAAATGTGTCATTTTTTTTCTCCATTGAAACATTTACATTTTACCTCATTTTATTAACATAACCACAGGCAGACACCGGTGATGACAGTTTTCTTTATTAACAAAGTGTGGCATGTCGTCATGGTTAAAAAAACACTGCTTGGTATTTTCTGTTTTTTTTTTTTAAAAAAAGCTAGCTTTTAAATTAATTGTGCCAGTCTTTACTCAAGGCTCTCATGCTTAAAAAAAATCTAATATTTACACAAATCCAAGTGTTGTCTTTTTAAAATCCACGGAAGGGAAGGTCAGGCGTCAGGGGGAATGGTGTCAGAGAGGATCATGGGAGAGCCGAGTTGCAACTCCTGCTGCAGTGATTCCAGATCAGCTGGAGTCATGCGGTGAACCTCGCTCCAGTCAGATAAGAGAGAGGCCGACAGCGGGGCTGAGTCGAAACTGATGGAGAAGAGAAAACGCAAAACCTTGAAAGTGCTCCTTTGTTTTTTTTCAGTGAGGAACTACACATATGTTTGTATAGGCTAAAGCTCATAAAATACAGGGAAACAAACATTAACTACATCCATACCATCAAATGTATTAAGTGTGCAGTCTCTTGATTCCATAACCTTTTTAAGATGACTGTTTGATGATGGTAGATGGATCAACCTGATCTAACAATCCTGTTGCTTGATGTTGGTTTTATAGTTGTTTTTTTCTTCAAAACGACAGCATTCACACACAGTGGTGGATTACTTCAATAACATGACAAATGATATACCATTATTTTTTGGGTCTATGTTATGATACTGATGCGCGGCAGTATATCAGCATACCCATTTTAAGGTATATTGATGTATTTTCAAACAAGATATAGAATGAGACAATAGCATTTATATCAACAGAGTTTGATGTAGTGTTACATAACCCATTTATTCCGTAAGGCTGCGTCAGTTCTCATACCACGCCACGCACTCATAATAACTTAAAAGATCGCTAATGTTGTGTTTTGTGCAATGCACCAAAAACATCTGTGTGAAACCAGGATTACAGCACGGTCTCATGCCTGCAGTTACCAGCACCTCATTGAGGTACTGTACTGAGGCAGTCTGAACTCGTCAACGTCCAAATTAAATGTTTTTCTTCCTCAGTAGCAGGAAAAAAAACGTTATGCTCCTGTAGGTTGAATTTCATTTTGTTCCGTTTGTTTTAATACAAGTGATGATGACATCTCACATTATGTCCTTGACTTATAACTGAACATTTGGCCAACTTCATAGACAATACTCATATAGATTATGTATTACATTTTGGTCCATAACGCCCTGCTTTAACACTGAGACTGAGGTATAGTGGTTGTTGAACTAACCACTTCTGTTATATTGTTTTTACCATCCTTGTTTGTTTTTGTGTGAATAAATAAGTTAACTTCTGCTGCACCACCATGAGTAATCATCATAACAACTGGATGTGAATCCCACACAGCAACACAACGTCAAATACAATTCGTTTAAATGTAATTGCATTTTTAATTAACAAAATTAATTTATCGATTGAACTGAAATAACTGTAAAACATTTGTCTGAATAATGACGGCGCGATGCTGGTGGAGGTTACAGTCAAAGATGAATATATAAAGTGTGTTCTTTTTCCTGTGTCACACGCTGGTTTTGCATTAGAAACCAGGCTGTTGCGTGGTACTAGACCTCACCTGTCCCGGTCACAGTGTTGCAGGTCTGTGAGAGACTGATTCAGAAGGTCATCCAGGTCGAAGCCCACACCGTATCCAGCCCCGCTGCCTTTAGGGGTGACTGAGAACACGGGGGGTAAAACATCCTCTACCTGCCAAGAGAAAGGGGGAAACATTGAGTCGGTTAGATCAGTGAAAGGCAGCAGGCAGACTGTGACATTTAAATGAGTAGGGACAATATTTTAGTACAGCAGCTATTTTACAAAACAAAAACAGTACTTGTTAATAACATACCTCAATACACAAGACATTGTCATTTTTGACTTTAGGAAACAAAGATTGACAGTCTTCATCATTTTCACCAAACAACTGATTGATTAATCAACAATGAACATAATCATTAGTTGCAGCCCTGCTGTTCCTAGAGCTTTTCTTATGTAATATGCTACCTGGGGAAAAAAAAACAAAAACAGACCATTTCATAATCAGGCACAGAGCAGCAACATAAACCTGAGACACACCTGAGACTTGGAGAGCTGCAGTGTCACTGTGTGTATGTCGGGGGCGATAGATGGACCGGGCTGCCCAGTGTCTGTGAACCCTAAACTGGGATGAGACTGAGCTGGGACCCCTAAAGCCCCACAGAGAGGGTTTGTGGTCTGAGATCCAGGTTTCTCTCCTACAGTTGAACACAGCTTCTCCATAGGTCCAGTGCTTGCATTTGAGGGATTAGGGTGGGAGTTAAGGTTATTTTGGCTTCCGATATTCACATTCCCGTTTGTCTCTCTGGTGGTTGAGGCTTTGGTCAAAAAACTCTCAAGGGGGAGCAGCTGTGATTGAGGTTGAGGGTCAGCTTGGTTTTGCGTTTGAGGTTGGAGCTGAGGCTGAAGAAAGCTGGACGGGGGAGGTTGCACAGTCCTGTTTGGTTGTGGTTGCTGCGATGGCCTCGTATCTAATTGGTGTCCACCCCAGCTCCCCAAACAGTTGAAACCGCTTTGTCCGTCGCTCTCATTGTGAGGTTTGAGTGTGTTGTTTTTAACAAAGCCACCGGTTACAGTCACTATATCTATCCCTCCACTTACAGCAACTACTATATCTGCTGGAGGCTTCCTCTGGCTCATGGAGAACACTAACGGTGGCTGCTGGGAGCTAGGAGGCTGAAACAAACCAGGCTGGTTAGGTTTAACATGAGAAATAAGATGTTCATGAGAATGAATCTTCCTTAACTCTGGTTTAACATTCAGTGCTCCTTGAGAATTATCAGCCATATCTACGCTACAGTGTGAGGTCACTTTACAGTCCTTATTCTTTGCTCCGTCATTATTAGAAATGTGAGATTTGTCATTGCGGCTGTCCATCATCTTCGTCCAACGCTGCAAAAGGCTTTTGTCATTGTCACTCAGCAGAACCCCGCCCAGCGAGTCCCCCTGCTTTCCCTCCCTTCTCTCCTTTTCCTTCATTTTCCTCTCCCTCTCTCTCGCTCGTTCTTGCCTTTTCCTTCTTTTCTCCTCTCTCTCCCGCTGACGTTCCTGGGCTGTGACAGGCCGGCGCGACTCTGGAAGAGACGACAGGGAGGACGATCCGCCTCCTCCTGCACTGGTGTCAAGTATAGAGGTCCCTCCGTCTGCAATGAAGACATCAACAAAGGTGTCCTAATGAAAAGCATGTCACAACCTGACAATGATAGGCAATGTTTTAAGTAGACACGGAAAAACAACAAACTTACCACCCCTTGCTTTATTTCTGAGAGCTGATTTCAATATGGCTGCTTTAAGTGCAGCTTTGGTATCCTCTGAAATCGCTCCTTCTTTTCTGATGGCCTCTCCTGCACCTGGGGGAGGCCTGGCGTTCTTGGACAATGACTGTGATAAGGACTGAGACAGAGATTGGGCTTGTGCGGCAGACAGAGACAGGGAAGGCACAGTGGTGGGTAAGGGTGTGAGTGTCTGTGCTGGCGTTGCAGAAATGGAGGTGGGAGCCTGGGTCATGGACTGGCTCTGGGTAGGCTGAGTCAGAGAAGCCTGGCTGCTGGGCAGGGGCTCCTGTGGCTCATTGTCTCTCATAGTTTCTGATGCGGCGTCCTGATTAGACACTGGCGTCGTTAAATCTATAGTCTCCGGCTGACCGCTATCTGAGTTGGCACTGGGCATGTCCACATCAACTGGGCCACTTTCAGTCTTAGTGAGGAGAGGCAAATGGGTCACATGAGCTGCGGCAACTTCTAAAAGGGAAACAGGCTGTTTATTAAAGGATTGCATTTGATTTGTAAATGTATGCTTCCCTTCTGCTGGTGTGTGTATCCCACTGTCTTGTTGCTGTTGAGATTTAACTTCTCTAATTTGCTGTTGCTGTATTTGTGTTCCTTGAGGCTGTTGTGCGATGGGAACCAGTGTTGATTTGGACAGGTTGACAGTGGAAGCCTGAGCGCTGCACTGGTTACCGCGTTGTGCTGCCGCTCCTCCACCTCCGCCGTTCACTCTCACCAAGGGCCTGAACTGCAGTCTTTGACGGCAACACTGTTTATTGCGATGAAAATCCTGGATCTCCATCAGAATTGCCTCTTTAATTTGTTCTCTGTTCATTGGAAGCTTATCAAACTCAAAGTCAAAGGCTGGCACACAAATTGGCTCATCGTCCGGGTCATGGTATTTGGCCAGGTAAGGATGCTCCAGCGCTTGTGTCACGCTTATTCGCTCACGAGGGTCAAAGCGCAACATGGCCCCCAGCAGGTCCAAAGCTTCTGGCTCGGCTTGTGGATACAGTTTAGTCAAGGGCACAGCAGACCTTGATGGAAGACTCTGAACATAGGAGCGCACCCTGTCGGCCCTAATGGCACCAATCAAACCCTCAGGAGGAGTACCTAACACAGACAAAATGAGCTGGAGCTGGTGGACATAGTGCTTTCCAGGAAAAAGCTGCTTACGTCCCAGCATTTCGGCAAAGATGCAGCCCACAGACCACAAGTCAATCGCCAAACTATAGTGATTGAGAGAAAGGAGGAGTTCAGGAGCACGGTACCATCGAGTTGCCACGTATTCAGTCATAAAGGAATGAGACTCCTCGGGGTGTGAGCTGAGACCCCTCGCCATGCCAAAATCACCAATTTTCAGCTCACAGTTCTCATTCACTAACAGGTTGGAGGGTTTGAGGTCACGGTGGATGACGTTGGCAGAGTGCACATACTTAAGGCCACGGAGGAGCTGGTAGAGAAAGTAGCGTGTGTGCTCTGGGGTAAGAGGCTGGCCAGAGTGTATGATCTGGTGCAAGTCGCTCTCCATGAGGTCCAGCACCACGTACCTGCAGACAGGCGAGGCAGAAATGTGAGATGAACCTAACAGAGATTTCCCAACTCCATACATTGTAAGGTATTTCTGCATCATACAGTAGGATTTAGTAAGGGTGTGACAAAATATCAGTACACTAATATATGATATTACTTCCTCTTGTTATCAATACTCAAGCACCAAATATCAATGTTTTTATTAAAACATTCAGGCGCTTTAAACAGACTCTGCCAATTTGATGTGTATTGATTGCACAGAGGTTGCAGTCAGTGTTTTAAAGAGGCGCTAAGCTTACACTCTGTGCACTTTTTTGTACATCGTTTCATCTCACATGTCAAATTCTGTAAGACTGACGCGACAGTGCAGGGAATAAACACACAATTCCTGCTTTTTGACTTCAAAAAGCGCATTTTTTTTCTCATGATCATGATGTATTACAGATGATTGTCTTGTAATGTATGAAGCATCACACAGTGGCTGGCGATTGTGATTCCCCACCCCTACTATTTAGAGTAATGATCATTATCAAATTATCGGGTCTATTTGGGGATGACCGGGAGAGAGGAGAGACCCTGTGCATCTTTAGTAGTAAAACATTTTTAAAAGGTACATACACAGACTTGAAGGCAGAGTGAGGAAGGTTTGGCTGCAGGATGTCTTTGATGGCGATAATGTTGTCATGCTTGAAGTGCTTGAGAATCTTCAGCTCTCGCAATGTGCGTTTGGCATTTGTCACCACTTCGAAAGCATTGGAGATCTTCTTTATCGCCACCTGCTGACCTGTGAAAAGTAAATTGAGAAGTGTAAATAAGTACACTTACATTATACAGACTGAGGTTTGTCATGTTCATCAAATCATTCTTACCGTTGTCCCGTCTCCTGGCTGATGAGACGACACCATAGGCACCTGTGCCAATAGTTTCTATAACATCATACTCTTCTCCTACATCAAACTTTACGTCCAGAGAGAGGGCTTTGAGCAGAGCCAAGTTTTTTGCTGTTGTGCTGGTGTCTGTGCTGGTGCCTGTTGTCTCGACTCCACACTGGCTCTGGTTTTCTCTACTTTTATCAGTAGCCATTCTTTCCGGCGACATGGCCACAGGTTGAGCATTTTTATCTTCTCCCCCCTCCTTAGTTGACATTTTACTGTAAAGAAAAGAAAATGGCAAAGTGAGAGGAACACACTAGTGCAATCATGCAGGTTCAGTTTATCAGCACTGTCAAGACACTCTGATGCCCTTAAAAACCAACACTGGCTCTGTCTAATATTATTAATTTATCATATTTGGCCTGACTATGGATTCATCATGTCATCTCTCATTGGATGAATACAATTTGTTGTCAAAAACTGTTGTCACAAATATGGCAAATATATGCAAAAATGTACAAAAGAATAATCAAACTGTAAGTAACCATTAAAACATGTTAGTTAACTTTAGAATTAGCTAAGAATTATTGTTGTGGACAACAAGTTTGTATATTATACAGTAAGATGGGATTGTTCTGAAGACAAAAAATATTGTCTTAAACACAAATAACTTCACGTGAATTTGTACAAATGTGTATACCACACTGCATATCATGTTAAGGGTGGTGGTTTATTGCTATTTAAATACATTTCCCTGCATGTTCACACTACTGGTCAAAAGTTTACAAAGTATACATTTCCTCTGAAGGAAAAGCACAAGTTTAAAAGGTTACAATGCTCTGTCTTTTTCCTTTGATAATCGCCTTTTTCCTTGTTTAATTTGATCAATATAGTACTTTTTTTTTTACTTACTACTGTGTTGCTATACATATTGCAGTGCAGCACTGTCCAAATACTACTTCAGAAGGTGTAATAACGCAGTCTGTTCGAACACTGCTTTAATACAGGATCTGTAAGAAGTCAGCAAAAGGTGAGACGTCTGTAGGAAGTGTTTGCATCAACTTTCAAGTCTTTATTTATTTAAAGAAAAAGAAAAAACAGAAAAGATCTTAGCTGTTAACGCATTACTTACTCCCTTATATCTTGGAAATGTACATTATTTGTTAAGTTTTCAGTTTTAATTTAACGTCTGGCGGTTTCCCTCTGGTCCATTTCAACAAACCTGAAAAAAAATGTCGTAGAGAAAGTTCTGGCTTAACATCGTACAACGTTTCTGGAGCAAAGGAAGTAAATTAAGCTTTGAAAGTTTACTTTTGTTGATCCCTTACAAACCCTCCGTCTCTATAAGCAGTGTTTGAACAGAGCATTATTTGGACAATATTTTGCTGCGACATTTGTAGTGACGGTCTGTTCTAAGTAGTAGATTCTATCATAATGGTCGAGGGAAGAGAGGACGAGCATTATAACTACTAGACGTGTCTTTTAGACGAATGGGTGACTTTTTAAACTTTTGACTGTACATAATAAAGCATGAGCCCACAGAAATGCTCTTCATCACACTGCCAAGGCCAGGGCCCCCAGGAGCCACTGAAGGACCCCGGCTCAGCTCAGCCAGGGGACACTCAGGACGAGTGGACACTCAGGACAAGTGGACACTCAGGACACCCACTCAGGACAAGTGTCCACTGGGTACATACAGTACACGGGACCGGTTTCGCAGGATTTCACATATTCAGATTCGTGTTCATGATACTACTAAGGAGTCGGTTGTTTTTAAAATACTACTAAATCACTGTAAACCTGACATAAAACTGACAGGGGGAGCGAGGCGTGACCAGAAACTCGTTAGGCCTGGCAGCGCTGTGGACCAAACCTGTAGCTCTCAGTCCGACGACGTCTCTAGATAGAAACTTTACCTTCAAGTAGATCGAGGACGAATCTACGAGGGAGTGGGTTTCAGGAGCTCCTTTTTTTTCATACCACTGAATGATTAAATAAGTAACTGCACGATAAAGACACAGCATTACCCACTTTTTGACGCAGGGGCGTAGGCTAGTTACCTGAAGCCCAGGCTTTCTAGGAACGTATCACGTACAACCATGTTTTCCTCGTCTAAATAAACCAAACGGGAGAAAACAGAGGCGTGTTCCTCAATAACGTAACAGACATTCACCTTGTAAGCCAACCACGACATCCGTAAATTTGTTTTTAATCCCGTGGTAGCACAGCTGTCTCTTGTTTTTGTCTGCCGCTTCCTCGTACTGTTCCGTGTTGCGCTTGAGTGCCATGCGGTGACAACCAACCAGGTGAGGTGACGTCCGAGAGACTGGCCAATAAGAGCGAGGGACGCTGTGGGAGGCGGGGCATTACCGCGGACACTAGGGGTTTTATTTTTTGGTTGGCGGTGATGCTTTTTCCAGAAATTAATTATTTCAGAAGGCGGAGTCACAATGAGTCAAACTTACCTGCACTTTTATAACCGACCAAATTAACAACGTGCAACTAGAATGTACTTTTATTGTATTGTAGATGTCTCTGCATTGTCCTGCCTGTACCCTCTGTTTGAGGTCCTTGTGTATGTGTTGCTGAGTTTTATGCATTTAAAAGCCCATCTAGGGAGAGGCATTGCCAATTAGCGTAGGCTACAAATACGTTGGTCTGTAGCAATAAATAATGCTACATCTTCTACTTGTCCCTATAAAAATAAACAGTAAACACATATATTATGTAGGACAACTTAATAGTAGTAGTGGTGGTGGTGGTACAATTGTGTTTAAATTGATATGTTGGCCACATAGAAAGATTTGGAAAAGGAAAATATGGGAGGAATGTTTATACATATATGTCTAATGCAATTGAATACATAAGACGTAAATGTTAAATCACATTTGCGTGCCGTTTTTTTTTTTTTTTTTTTTTTTTTTTTTTTTTTTTTTTGTTTTTTTTTTAAAAAGTGCACAGTGCACTGGAATGAGCAAAGATGCCCCTCCAGGCCAAACAGACCAAAGTCCACAGTAATTACACAGTAGATACACATCTGTCTGGTTCATCATCTGCACTCAGCCGTCCAATGAATGGCAGCGTAAAAAAATGGACTTGACCAATCAAAAGTGAGAATCCTCCGACTCTGAACACGTCTGCTTGGACACGTTCACGACGGCTGGGTTTCGGACGGACTGAGATACCTTTACGTGTCCTTTCGGAGTCGTGTTAAATAACCTTTTTTTTTTTAATATAAAACGGGTATCTTTGTTTGTTTTTTTTTCTCATAACATGGCCGCTGCTGGCATTCAGGGGCTGCCGACGTGGGAGAGGAAAGTGCGCATATTTTTGTGCGTCTTCGGGTTTGTTTTGTCTATCTACGCTCTTCACGTCGAGCTGTCCCGAGAGAGAAACCCAGATTACAGAGCGATGTGCGACCTGGGGGAGTCTGTGAGCTGCTCCAAAGTTTTCACCTCCAGGTATGTTTTTTTTAGCCCTCGTCTCTGCTCATTCATACGAACTGTAGGCTACTCTATAGAGAGAGTAGGCTAGTGATCAGGGGGTTTTGTTTGTTTGTTTGTTTGTTATTAGCCTACTTCTCCTTACAAACAGAGAAAATGTTTTATTTGAAGGCATATCCGACCCCTTCTTTTGCCACGTGTTACGAATTCCTCTGGCAGCGCCGGAACCCCAGCTATTATTTTACATGAAGAGAAAGCAAATTTACAAACTCCTCTTTTGAATTTCCAGTCAAGATGCTTTTCCTGTTGCAAAATCTGCCTCTTTTGTATGAATTCTGCAGCATTAGCCCATGTAAGTATGTATTTCTATCTATGTTTTTTTCCAGAAAATGAGTTGATCTGACTGTCTGTGTCTGTTTTTTTTTTGTTTTTTTTTTGACAGATGGGGACGTGGTTTTGGTTTGGTCCAGTTCTTCGTTGGCAAAGATAGCCCTCTGAACCAGCCCAACAGTGTGCTTGGCATCATATTTTACACTCTGCAGCTAGGCCTTGGTTAGTCTGTCATCGTCTTTGTGCAAATTACAGTGTTTTTTTTTTTGGGCAACAAACACGCTGATTGCAGTCCAGCATCTACTATATGCTTTTACTGAATGACTGCACGGTTGTTATGTGCATTGCAGCTAAATTCAGTTGCATACTCTTTCAGATTAAATGATAATGTAGGGGTATTTTATTTTTATAGTTGCACAAATCACAATAATTGAGCTCTCTGTTTCTTTATTGCAGGATTGTCGCTGTCCAAGAAAGCCGCGCTGTTTTTGGTCATCTCCTCCTGGGTGTCTGTTGTCGGCTCACTGTATCTCGCATCTATTCTCGCCTTTGTTCTGGGGGATTTCTGCATGGTTTGCGTGTCAACATACATTATCAACTTTGCAATGCTCTTCACTAACCTGAAAAGAAGGAGGGCAATTGAAGGGATGAAGGAAAAGGCTTCATAGAACGCGTTACTTGTGAAATTCAACAACTTATTGGTTTTTTTTTTTCTTTCTTTCTATTGACCCAAAGCCACACTGGATCCAAAGAGGCAGTTCCCACCCTCTGTATTTCTGCAGTGTTTGCACTCGCTGAGACATATCTGGAAAATAAGGACTGTATGTGGAGAGTCTTAAGCAGTCATCTGTGCATCTGTGGTGCTCATTAGACGCATTTGAACACTACCTCTCATCTCATATTTTTCAAACAAGAGAAATGAAAATGGGCCTGAATTTATAGTAAATTTGGAGTGGGTGAAGCGATACAGTGCCACGCAGTTACTCAGTGTAACCAGCAGAGGGAGCTAAATGTCCACTGAATATGGTCAACCTTAGTATTCTGAAGGTTGACCTCAAAAATAAAACAAACCCCCAGAAAAAGCTTCAAGGCACCTTCTGGAGATGGCGTCTTACATAACTTCACTGTATTCAGCAGTAGATGGAAAAGTGTTACATGAAGTATGAAGAGACAAGAACGATGTAAAAAGAAAATGTACCTTTAATAGGTTCACCTTCAGAAAGAAAAGTTCGCATGTTTGTGATTTTAAAACACTGCAGGGCTACAGTTAGTAGCTGACTGGTCCTTGTCTTAACAAGACTTACTCATCACATATTAAAAGAAAATGCAAACCTCTATTTTATTACTTATGAAACATAAAAGTGTCTTAAAATCTGTTGCTGTTTCTTCCAGCAAATCGTTGATAAATAATAAAGTTGTGTGATTGTCCTTTGTCCACGTTGTGTTTTTCTCTGAACTCCGAGTCCAAACAGTGCAACATCATTTGATATGCCCCGTTTTAAAGTAAAAATAAACAACAGTAGAAGAAGAACAAGTAGAAGGTACATCTCTGTTTAAACGTGTGGGAGCAAGAGCGACTACACAAATTTAATGTTCAAGGAGAGTCAGACACAAACATTCAGTCAACGTTTATTGAAATGTATTGAAAGTGTAATTGTTTATTATTATTAATCTTTATTTTACAGCACTAATAAAAAGTTACATGGATTTAAAAACTGACCAACTGACTATAGCAGAGGAGGAAATACAAATAAAAAGCTACCAGAAAAGAATATAATGTTGTTATTATTAGCATTATTATTATTATTATTATTATTATTATACCTCCACCACAGCTCAGGCACCACACCACATACAAGGAAAGGTGTAACGGTCAGCTAGGCTACACCCCGGCAAAAGAAAAAAAAAAAGAAAATCAAATCATATAAAGACAATCGGTTGGTCCAGGTTTACATAAATAAAACAATGTAAAAGCCAACCATGGAGAACAGGAGGAAAATGACTAGATATGTGTTGTTTGCCAGCTGGTGTTTAGGGAATACAGTATTTAACAAAAGCAAAGTAACTCAGGTAAAGCTGAAAACAAAGAAGAAACCATCACAGACAAATGTAAAAGCAAAAAACGAAGCAGAAATTAACTTGGCAAAGAAGCTCAGGTAAAGCAAGGTGAACCCAATGAAGCAAAATCTGAAAAGACAGAACCTGTAACAAAACTGATGAAATAAACTAAAATTAAAAATACCTCAGAGGGAGTAACCCTCTTTCACTCTTTAGTAGTCTAAGTTACCTGCACAGTAACAAGGAGAAACCCTGTTTAAGGATCTGGATCAACAGGTACGTGAAGTGGACTTCCCCTTTGACAGGAGACCACAGAACACGTAAAGCGGGTCAGGACCGCCGGGACAGATCAGTCCAGTCCTTCACCTCCAACTGTACCCACAAAGGGCAGCGCTCTCAATCTGTCAGCCATCACACATACAAGCATTAGCAGAGTTTGCACACAGATCCTAGACAATGGTTACCTGCTTTCAACAAACGGTTGTCCAAACAGCAAAAGGCTGTTTCACAGGATGTCTGAACTAAGGTGACTTACGTAACTGAAAGAAAGGTTTTATCACTTTTTTTTTGTGTGTTCCTCATACCTCCTGACTTGCATTTGGAAAGATAGTTTAGCATGCTCATCCTTTTTCTTCCTCAGCGGGAAAGATTTCCAGAATTGTAACTAGTTGATTCTTAATGACAATGACTCAAAAAAACAGTTTAACGTCACTGTGACACGGCTCCTTATCTGCTTTACAAATAACGAGACAATGGGTGACAAAAGGAATGATCAGTTTTCATTTCAGCCGGCCTTTCTTCTTCCTTTTCTTTGGCTTTTCAGTGATCCGATGTAAAGTTAAGAACGGGAAGGAAGCACTTTATCTGGAAATCAGGTAGCAAGAGATCTCTGAGCTTATATAATTGAATTACAGTTCATCAGCACGTATTCCAGATTCAGTGGTAACCTCAGCAGATTGAAGCATCTGGGATCAAGATAGCACCATCAATGTGACATGTAGGATTTTTATCAGTGGCTTCAATGTGTGGTCAATCTGTTTTGTCAGGTGTGTCAAGGCTCGTATCAACGCAGCCACTAACAACGACACTCAGTTCTGCACAAAATTGCAAAATGAAAGAGACTGAAAGAGTAATATATCCCATTGCAATGATCACAAATGTATAGAAAAAATGTAGTCCCATTCTTCTTGTATTATAACCATTTAGTGATTCCAGGATATAGAAAAGATTTTTAAATATGATGGAGGAGAATTGTATTTATATCGGAATATCGGGCAAATGTACAAGAGAACAGTTTTGGCAACAAATTCCAGAAGCCTGTATTTCTCATATATAAAAAAAAAAAAAGCCTTCTCATAACTCTATAACCGTGTGAATATTCATCAACATTTAAGCCTGTCTAATATACATACGTGATACACATTTACATCAATAAGCAGCACTTTTCGTCATCAAATGTTGTGTATTTTAATTTATTTTTATAATTTCTAGTATTGGATTCTCTACTGTGAGAGTTGAATACATGTCTACTGATCCAAGTTTCACTGTGGCAAAGGGTAAAATCATATACACATACAATAGGCCTATATACTTGTACTTTAAGAAAGTACAGATGGATGTTACGTGTTGCAACATGTAGGTACCTGTACAGTATTGTTTTGTTTTTTTGCTTATAGCCTAACCATGTTACACAAGACCTGTCATCAGTGTCTGGTTGAATTCCTGACTTTTGTGTTGAATTCCTTTTTACTTGTGTTGATTTTTCACGACTTGCACTGTCAGAGAAGAACAGTAGCCGTCAGTGATTAAACAATGTGCTGGTAGAGGTAAATCTGTGTTGTATTTCCGCTGTGGTGACACACTGCAGTGCGTGGTGTCTGATCCACCTTTCCTGCCAAACAAACTCATTATCATTATTCGTAAATGAATCATAATGAATAATGCAAGTGGTTTTTAAGAATGGATATTTGTGGATCACTAAGCAAAACAATAACAAAAGCTGAGAAAAAAACCTGTCTGACTTAATCAGCTGACATAATGGATGAATCTTATTTTGTCTAATGAAAACTATAACAAAAGGTGCATTTTTAAAAGTGTTTCCTGTGTGTCTTGAAAACACATGAGTGTCACATAATGTCACCATCAGCGTGACTGGTAGTTTGAAAGACACCTGTGACATAACGAGGAGACGTTGTGTCTAAAAATACCTTTTCATCCTATTCATCTATACATATGTGAGCCAAGGTGCTGAAATACGTGATTGTTTCACAAACAATTA
>JAPQRN010000012.1:8286682-8300713 GCA_037367275.1 Coranthus polyacanthus
GTCCACCAGATCACCTATTAGAGGGTCCAAAGAAGATGAATGAGACCATAATGACTACTGGCGAAAAAAAAATATTGGCTTAGTATTTTTAGAGAGAAATTCAATTTAAATCTATGGGAGCCTGGGCTCACTGGAGCCACCACCTAGTGGCTGTCAGGGGTATTACACTTTAAGACACAACTGGATTGGTTTCACTTTGGAGCCACCCTTGGGGCAGACTCAAGGCAGTGGCTCACTACTCACTCCAGTGGCACAAAGTGGTATTACAGAACACGCATCTTTGGCATAATGTCAGAACTGTTATTTCTAAACACTCTGAAGTACAAATATTACAAATAGCTCTTTTAAACAAAGTACAACTTATGCAATGATATAGTCAGAGTTCATTTGCAGACCTTGTCCCTGGTCAGGCTTTTAAGAAACAACACTAATATAAGGACTACTACAAACAAGCATAAAGACTAACAATAAACATATTTGTATTTATTTATTTTATTAGGTACTGATGGAGCTGGCTTAGGTCTTCGAGACCTTGAAACTGAAGTGGCAACTTGTGGAGATGCTTCTGACTCAGAGAACATTTGCACCTATTCCATGGATGTTCAACAGGTAAACAGGTTTTCTCATCCACCATTGTTTAGAATTTGCTTTGTCGTCACAGCCAGTAGTTATACGGCTATATATATATATACATACATATACATACATATGTATATATATACGTATATATACATATGTATATATACATATGTATATATATATATACGTATATATACATATGTATATATACATATGTATATATATATATATATATATATGTTCAGACTGTGATTATCAGAACCTCACTGATCAGTCCTCTGTTTTTAATCGCTTCTATTTTCAGGGGGATAAAGGAGGTCCTCTGCTCTGCAAGTCAGGTTCATCCTGGTTTCAGGTGGCTGTTGTCACTGTGGGTGAAAGTAAATCTGTGAGTGCAGATCTTCAAGTCTTTGCCAAAGCATCAAGATTCGGGTCGTTCTTAAAGGAGACAGTGGGCGACATGCCGTCTCCTGCAGCAAAAGATTCAGGAAATGCAGCAGGTTTCTCCGTATTTCTCTCTTTCATTGTTCCTATTACCTCTGCGCTGCTGATGTCAAGTGTTTAAGTCTATTTTTACAGCCGTACTAACTCATTATTGCACTTCAGCCGAATCACAACTATGAATTCTCTTCACGAAGCTTCATTTGCTGATGTGAAGCTTCCATCTGTAAATGCACTTAAGATACTCAAGTCACACTTGAAACTTGAAACAAAGATTATATTTTTACTACAACAAAAGGTAATTTATGGTTTTATGATGGGAATGTCTTATACATAAAATGTCTTTTTCAGAATGTTTTTCACAAATCAGGTAAATGAAGGACAGTTGTATATTATTTATTCTCTATTCCACTATATCTGTTTCTCTGCTTAAAAATGTTGTGAGTTTTGCGTGAGGTTAATCTGAAAACTGTCAAGACACATGCCATGTATTTTAATCGCAAGTAAATATTGATGAGAGCATTAAATCAGTGTCTTTTTTTGCACATATTCAGAATGCTTTGATCAAGAACACCATTTATTTTTCAAAAACAAAGGAACTCACAGTATCATAAAAGTGCATAATTCAGTCAAGCAAACAAGGAACTCCTAAACATGGCACCCTTTCAGCAGTTTTACAACATACTGTGTGATAAAACAAGAATTCACAGGTTCAATTATATACAGCAAGTGTTACAAATGAATAAGCTGTTTGCAGAAATATAAGCACAGCAATGTTTTACACCTCATACCAACAATAAGCTATTCATTCAATTCAGGTGAATTACGAAAATGTACATGTCATTTCCTAAAGTCTCTTTAAAGCTCCACATCACTTTCTACAGTCTGGATCACCGGGGCTGTGTCTGAACTCACTCTCTTTTGCCTTGCTTTATTTCATTAGCACGCGGTAGCTTCTGTTTTAGGCGCACCCTGAAGTAAACTGAGTGAGTATTGCATTTTCTGTTGCTTTTCCTGCTTGTGACTTAATGTAATACAAGCTAGTGTCTATTTGGCAAAACATGTCTCAAACAATAAGCCCAATAAGCCAAACGTGGGGCGTGTTTGTGTGGGACAATGTGGGATACATGACCAACGGTGAAAGGAAGTCTTCGATTTTGATACGCTGTCGATCTATCTAACTTTAAAAATATCGATAAATAAGCACACAGCAGGTTACAGGTTAGGCCTTCTGCATGTGAAGGACTTAATAAATAAAATAAAATGTTATTGGAATGCCACTTTCCCAACCCCCATGTTAATTAAATACAATAAAAATAAAAGGAAACTAAAGTTTTCCACAACTACGACTAATTTGCATCTACTCCTTATCCACATAGTATTTGTGTGACAGCAGTGCATACATTTTCTTTTGCTGTTTTTTGGGTTAAAATTTGCAAAACATTTGGAAGGAAAGCTGTCAATAATCTGCTTGAACTCAAAATCAGAATGTGGGACATACAGTTTTGTCTCAATATGGGATAAAAAGTCCGTCATAAAATGGGACTCTTTGTCACCCTACTCACATGTGAAGATGCCAAAGGCGGGGGCTGTGTCAGTGTTGACCCACTCTAATGCAGTTGTACGTGTCTTAAAAATAAAAGTATACATTTATGCATTATTGCACCTGTGATATAGCAAACACTGGGCGAGTGAGGAGTGATGAGGCACAGCCGAGGTTTCGTCTAAGCAGTGATTCCACACGGATGCGCATATTTCAAAGCAGCAGGAGTTTCTACACTTTCTGTTGGAGTGAGAAAACAGTACTACAACAACTAGTACAGATGAACTAAACTCTCCTAAACGAACTCTCCTAAATCTTTCATTCTATGAATGGATAAGATCGGGGAATGGGCATCAACTGACTTTATTCTGGTGCTGGTGCATCTCCATCAGCCTCCGGAGCTGCTGCTTCTGCATTGTCATTCATCATCTTCTGGTATTTACTCTTGAAAAATCCCGCCTGAGAGAACAAAACACAATGTTACAAAGACAGAAAAGACGTTTAAGAAGATCCCGCAAAATAAATACTGTGAAATTCTGTATTAAAGTGTCACAATAAATTTTTTTTTTTAAAAATGTAACTTTAAAAACAGGAAATGTGCTGATTGCTCCCCTGATGCTGTAATATGAACAGTCTCTCACCTTATACAGACCAGCGGTGAGTAAAGCCAGAAACGCCAACCCCCCGAGGGATCCTCCAACGATCTCTTTAGTGAAGTCCGGTTCAGGATACACCTCAACCTCTGCCTCAATCTGAGAGGTGACGTGACACATTATGGGTCAAATCAAGGTTTTTGAAAAACACAAATACATTACGTCAATTTAATGTGTCATTTCTGGACCTTGCGAACAGGAGGGTTGTTATTAGACCCCGTTGAAAAGAAGATGTACTGGTCTTTGTCGTATTCCAGACTGGCTGTGCTGGTCAAGAGGAATTTAGCAGATTGAAGTCCAATCTGTTTGAGAAAAAGAAGGGCAGCAGATGAGCCTTTTTAAATAACAGATATACTAACAATGTATTGTCAAGAACCAGCAGTATTCAAAATACTGGCAGATGGCGTTATGAGCTACTTATCCACAGTCAGTGTAATACCTCAGCAATGGACGCACATTTTGGAGAAGCACAAAGGAGAACCGGCACAGAAACAAAGCAATATAATGCGGCATTTTAGCCACTTAAAAAGGCCTGTCTAACATAAAATCAATGCCAGTTTAATTGTGTGCCCTGATCCACTGCAGATAACACACTGACACACCACCCTGCTCCAAAAAGTCCAAACTACCTTTAAATGAAAATTGTCACATAAAACAAAAATGTACCAATCCAATTTTTTTCCCCTGTTAATTATGCAGTCAATTACCTGCTCTATCCAGCCTGAGCTGAGGTTGGCGGAGATCGTGTACTGTTTACTCTCCAGTCGTCCCATGAACCGATTGCACTTGAAGACTGAGCACCGGGCCACGGAGCAGTCCTGTGGGTGAACGGAAGACGCCGGGCTTTAATGCTAGAAGCTGTAGATTTTATGCATGTGATTACGTTAATTGATGCTAACACAGATTGCAGAGCCATACTTACCAGTAACTTATTTTTCCGTATCTGTGGAACAAAATCTGTGACAGTAGGTTCTTCATCTTTGTGTTTTTCACAGTCTTGAATCTGGAATCATAACGTTAAGAGAAGAACATGTGATCCTGATATAATAAACGCTCATGAGACTAACAAAAGTGTAAGACGCTTATTGTATCAGTAAATACAGTACAATATCTGCATAGTATGTCACCTGCAAATTGCTTGAATCCATCCAGATGTCCTTATCACCAAGCTTTACTGGCACCCTGATCACCACAGTGAAATTCAAAGCTCTGATGTCATTTGAAACCTAAGAGGGGGAAAAAAAGAAATGACTAAACATGCTCACTGAGCATTAAAGTCAAGTCTAAAGTCAAGTTAAATGATAATTAATCATGTTGAATATATTTTACCTTGATTGTTTGTTGGACTGGCGTCTGCAAATCATTTTTTCCAAAAGTGAAATTACTGTAGCTGAGGGTACTAAACAGAGAAACAACAATATTAGGGAAGTCAATATTAAGATATTTATCTTATTAGAAAATTGTCAACAATTTCATTTTTTGTAGAACACCACAAACCTTTCAATTGTAACAAAAATGCTGAATTTCACATCAATCCCTCTATTTCTGTACGAGTCGCTTGCCGCTGAATGATCCTGATTTCCACTAAAAGAAAAGATCAATTGAATGTCTAAACGGTTAAAGACTATTGTCCACATATGAACATACATCAGGCTGGAAGATTAACAATACCTTGTGGCATTTGCAGTGAAAAAAATCCTCCTGTTGAGTTGGCTCCTGGTGTCAATCCCATAAGAAACGATGAAAAAAGCCTAAAAAGAAAGAGGAATGAGACCGATCCTCCTTTGGTGAGACGGAGGAAATGCTGCTCCATAAAAACAAACCTTAGCGTTGGTCTTAAAAATAGGCTTGTCAATAATGCAGTCTGTCTTTCCACGCGTTAAGCCGTCTTCACCGTCCAAAGAGTTGCACTCAATTCTTCCCTATTTCAAAAACAAGTTAAAAACAGAAGCAAACATCAACCACAAAGCCATCTGTATAACGAAATGAACTGACTCCGATTTGACGCTGACACTTTACCTGGATTGAAGTAAACTTCCTGTAGGAGAGGCCGGCTGGGTACGTGAGGATGACACGGCTGTTGTAAGAGTTCTCCTCCCTGTTCTCCACAGACACGGTGATGTTCAGCAGTTCATCAATGCCTACTCTAACCTCTGAGGATCTGACGGATTGTGAAAAAGAGATAATGAAGGTAGGAGAAAAAACACACTGCATAGAGTATTGAATGCACTCCATTATAATCCAGCAAGTGCAAAAAACACCACACGCGTTTTGCCCCTCTTTCAGTGTACGATGTTAGTACTTACAACTAAAACAATGATGCATTTTATTTTAATGGATTTGGATTTGAAACCGTACTTGCAAAGAGAAGAAAAGATTTCATGCCCCGAACAATAATAAACATACAAATTAACAGGTCACACACCCAAGTCGTGCTTCATTTGTGTAAGTCAGCCTCACCTGGTAAAGTTGAAATCCACTTTCAGGTTGTCTACACACTTGTTGTCAGTGCCACAGTTGATCTCAAACCCTAACTGTGAACCAGAGTGTGAAGTCAATCATGTTTGTTCAGAAAGAGCAGCAGCAAACAGACTTTAAAGACACGATACTTATTAGGGTCGGACCGATTATCAGCCGTGATTATCAGATCCAAGATTCACATCTTTACCATTATCGGTATCAGTACTTTTTGATGCGGTGTCCGATAAGATAAACACATTTAAACAGGCGACACTGCCTTTCACTGTCTGAAATCATATGATGGATCTGAATAAACCTGGTTGAAATATTACCGAATGGTATTTGAATTTGATTTCAACAAAGTCTGGAAAGATTTTAGATTTAGATTTAAATTTTTTACCAGAAATGGTTCCAAATATCATTACTGGTAATCGGTGCCAGTCAATCCCTGATAACTGTGGTCTCACTTTTAAATGAATGCATTAAATATATTTTTCTGCAACCTTTACCGATTCCAGTATGTAGTGACATTTGCTGTGACTTAGCAACCATTATGTTGATTCACAAAAGTGCGACGACTGTATTTTTCTGCAACCTTTACCTAATCCAGTTAAAACCGACTTCGTTGTTATTTGTTCAGTTCCGTCAGTATTGTGGCGGGCAACGAAGGTGTCAAAGCAAATTAGAGCTGACTTCACGTACCTGATGGATGGCTACTCTCTGAGTCTGCTGGAGGAGACTTGGCCTGAGCATTTCACTGGAAGGCAGACCCTCAAAGCTGTATCGGAGCTCATTGGAAAGGGGATTGAGAGCGTCTTCTGGACAAGCCTGCAAGAGGAGGACACTGTGGTCAAATAGTACCCGTCAAGGTGGTGAGAGTTGTACTGCCTTTTGTTTGTTTGTTCTCATTTGTGTCAATCTATATTTTTGATGCGATATATATATATATATATTGATGCTATTGAAACCCAAGAAAGTGCAACCTACCTACGTAAATGACTCACCTCAATAAAGAATTTAATGTTGTGGCACTGTGGCTGGTTTAAGTTTAAGTCAGCCGATCCAGTCGTCTCTTGTTGTTTCTCACTGATGTATGCTCGGTTGTTTGGGACCTTGCGGGTGGCGTCCAGCGTGAAAGTATAATTAATCCTTGCTTGAGCTGAAACAGAGTTTTTGACTTTTAGTTTAAGAGTATAAAGGTTACAAAGATAAATATATTTTTACGTGGATGAACAGTGTCTCTGTGGGTTAGGGTTAGAATCAGTGACCTGTCAGTATTGTAGACTGCGTGGTCATAGTAAAGCAGACTTTAACTGTGCCGTCCATCGGTTTTGAGCAGTCTACGTTCTGAGTGGGGATTTCTTTCGGGGTGAATGACACCGTAGTAGCTACCATTACTATAGGCTGCGATCTGGAAATTGACAAAGCAGGAACAAAAACACGAATGGTTTTGTGATTAAAGACAAAACAAAACAATACTGTTTAATCATGATATTCCAGCTGAGACTCATAAAAGTTCATGTGACTCAGTGATTGTCTTCAAGTTTGTAGTGATGAATCTGTAATCAGCAAATACAAGCTATACAATTACACTTGTGAGTAATAAAGTATAACAAAGAGCATGTTGGACTTACCTGAGTAAGACAACAGCTCCCTTTGAACCCACAGCCAAGTCAAGTAGGTTGTCCCCACTTAGGTCATAAGACAACGGACTGATCGACACGCCGAAAAAGTCCAGTCCTGATGCGACGTCAGAAGCCTTAATTCTCTATTTAATACAAATATTTTAATCAATTAAAAAGGCAACAGAAACGTGGCTAAACGGAGATACTGAGGCGCATTGTTAAAGGTTCATTGTGTGATATTTAGTGATATCTAGCAGTGAAGATGCAGATTGCAACCAACTGAATACCCCAACTCCAACTCAACCCCTCAACTACGACGGCTGCAAAAAAAAAAACAAAAAAAAAACGGTACCAGTCCTTTCCTGTTACGGATAGTGTGTTTTGTCCGTTCTGGGTTTTTTTAGTTAAGGGGATATAAACTGGTTCACACTCAAACATAGTAGGTGACAATAATACACCTTAACATGAGATATCACCCACTATAAAACAGAAAGAAGAAGAAGAAGAAGAAGTCCATTCTGAGCACATGGTGGCCTGGCAGTGACCTGCTCTATCTGTAGATATTAACAGCACATTCTAAGATAATGAAAACAATTCCTTTTTCATGTGATTATCCCCTACTTATTGCACATTGAACCTTTAAATATTTTTTGCTTCTTCAGTTCTTTTCTCACCTGTGAGTACGTAGGATTGATTTTTCCTCCCCCCTCACCGTGGAAAATATAGACGCTGCCCTGTCTGCCATTCTCCAAAGGTGCTCCTACAGCTAAATCATTAACACCATCTTTGTTCACATCAGGCAGTACAGCAAGAGAGGACCCAAACCTTCCTTTGTCTGGCGCCCCCCACAGGACTAACGGAGAATCGAAACGACACTCGACGTTCTGGTGAAAACAGAGCCAACGAGAGTCAGTGTCTAAATCATCATAGAGGGTTCATTAAATGGCAGTAGATAGTACGGTCATTTACCAAATTAATTATGGAGCAAACATAAACTCTTCCTTCTCTGTCGCTTTCCACATACATCGGTGCAGATATCAGGATTACGTCAGTGTAGGAGTCACGGTTCACATCCATTGCACAAACCTCTGCCCCGAAATATTCACCACTTTGAAACTGTGTACACAACAGATTACCAATAAAACGAATTACTTGAAGAAAGAAAAGTGGTTTTACATATAAAAGATCAAGATCAATCAATCATAATTGTAAATGCATACCTGAAATGGAAACGGATCAATCTTTCGGTAATTGTTTGCTCCATAAACCGCCATGGCGATCCCTCTGTGTTCATATCTTGGTGCCCCAACAACTGTAAATGTGCCACTCTTTGTTTTGGCAACTGTTATGGAGTAACCTAAAATTGAAGGATCGACCCATAAGTCAACGTTTCTAAAGATTTGACCAGGTTGCTTTTATTCTAATATTCCTACCCAGGTAACTGTCAGATTTGATTTTAGGGCCGTAAGCGTAGTCCATATGTGTGCCCGTGTATTGCAGAAAGCCTCCCTTCCAGTCGTTAGCGCCGACGGTCGTCATCTGAAACCCCTGAAATACAGACAGAAATCAAAAGAACATATGTCTGGCGCAAAAAAAAATCAGCTTCACGCGTTCGTATCTAGTTTGTTTTTTAGCCACAGAGGGTGACAACGGAGACATGAGTGAGTATGTGTTTGTTTTGTTGTTGTTGTTGTTGTTGTTTTTACCCTAGGCGTGTAAGCAACATTGAAACCCTCTTGAGCCATTTCCATTTTCAGCGACTCTCCACTTGTTTGAGATCCTGAGACGGAAAAAAAAAAAATGCACGTAATATAATTAATTGCCCCTTCAGATTTTTACATGTAGGCGCAACAAATAAAGTGTTTGCTTAGACTATGCATAGAGTATTCAGATTTCACTTGAATTAACAACAGTGACTTAACCTCCTAAGACTCCATCTTTGAATTTGCATGAACTTTTAATTTCTCCAGGGATTAGTGGGATTAGTAGGACCTAAAAAGTACAAAAACTAAGCACTGTCTTTGAACATGAAGTAGCTAAAAAAAAAAAAAAAAGAAAAAAAAGATGTCCTCATGTGGAAACACTGGGTCTTTTTTATTAGGATGAAACTGTTTCGATGTGTGAACATGGCTGCGCAAAGAACTAAATTGCAAACAAGACGACGAAGCTAAAAGCCTCGATTCGTTCAACATTTTGTAACTCAGCACATCTTCCTTGCTCCACACTCCACACTAGGGATGTCATTTTTCTCTGAAGGATCGGTACGGCCCACCTATTGTCCTGTGTGAAACGATGCGCAAACAGCCGCATTTAGTTTGCAAACGCAGGACATGTTGCGTATAACACACTACACGTGGTTTTCAGTGATTCCATTTCTACACCTTCATGATGATTTAAGTGTCCTCAAATGAGTGTTTCCTAATTCGCGACGCAACACGAAATGTAATGTTCTCATATGAGGATGCAGGGTCTCGGGAGGTTAAATTAAACTGTGACAATTAACATAGTTTACTCTTTTGAACTACATCAGCTACAGTAGTTTTTTTTTTTTACAGTTTATAGTTTCTGTACCTTCAATGGAGAAGATTCTGTCCTGCAAAGTCTTCCTTATTTGGTCAAGGGCATCAAAGTTATCCACTTTGAATACGTGGTCGTCTGTTGGCTGTGATCCAATTGTGTTCAGTTCAATTTTTGCATTATAGCTATCAAACGTCCGCCCCACCTATGGATTTTGACAGAATGTGTGTGAGATTTTCAACATTATGCTCAGCTACACTTATTTTACTCTTGTTGCACCAGCAATGAAATCTACAGATTGACAAAAGGTGTGTCTTATCAGTAATTTGTTAAACCTTTAAACACAATATCTTGGACTATATTTAAGACTGATATGTGCCATAGTGTAGTGCAGATGCATATTGTGTAAGGTTGGCTTTTGAAATGGATGTAGCCTAATGGTTTTCTATCATATCAGCCATAAAACCTGTAAAAAAAAATAAAATGCAGATAATCTCTTTCAACAGAGCAATAGATCTGTATTTAAAAAAAAAAAAAACACAAATAATATTTATTTCAAAACATTGTGCATGACTGAATTACATGAAGTTGAACAGCTTACCCCAATAGCAAATCGAATGATTTTTTTAGTTTCAGCTAAAGCGGCAACGCTTGCCAACTGCCCCGAGTCGTGCGATTCTCCATCAGTAATGACGATTAACACTTTCTTCACCTTATCCCTAGAGCCGCGGCCTGATACGAAGATTTCATTGCTGTTGAGGTAAAACAAAAAAGCAACATAAGCCTGGGGTGTAAGGGATTTTACTCACAGACCCAATGCAACGGAGGTGAGTTTAACTGTTGCATTAAAAATACAGTTGTATGACTGATGAAGTACGGCACAATTCCCAGAAAGGCGTCTCTATTACTACAGCCTGTACTATAGTACGCAGCCTCTATGAAATATTGTCTCTGAAAACAAATGTTATTTGACTCTGTAAACAGTGAAAGCAAAATTCTATTATCACATCAAAACTGTCTGCGTGGATAGAAAAACTAATCAATAGCAAAAATAAGAACAGACCACATTGTTGATGCCATGATCGTGACGACAATACATACTTACACAACACGTCTGATAGCGTCAGCTGTGTAGGTACCTCCAGTCAGTTGGTATATGTTACTAATTTGTGACCTCCATGACCCAGTGACCATAAAATTGTCAAAGTAATAATGGATGGTAAACCTTTCCCTAAAAGAGAACTGGGCGATTGCAAACTGCAAAAACAGGACAAAGTAAAAACGGATGACATACTGTTAGCAAAACACACCAGAGCGCTTTGGCATTTAAATAATTCGACCTTCAGCAGTTTCATTTACAGTGAAGTTATAAACAGTACAGTACAGCCATTGATATCCAAAAGTTATGGTGTGAACACAACCCTACCCTTGTATCTTTCCCCAGGAAGGATTCGACCAACTTTTCGACAAATATCTTCATTTTGTCAAACTCTGGAGCAGTGATACTGCCTGAGCCATCCAACAGAAAAGCAATGTCTGCTTGAGAGGGACAATCTGGCAAAGAGAAAAGATGGACAGAGAGAGAGAGAGAGAGAGAGAGAGAGGGAGCTGAATATTTCCACTCAGAACTCAGAACTTATCCCTTTAGATCAACGAGGTACGATAAAGTAACGAAACCCATATTTCTACCATTAGCTAGTGCGTAAAGTGAAGCGTTGCCAGCGATTTTGGCTTTGCTTTTAAATACACATATTACTTACCTTCAATAGAAGGGGGCACAGGATTTCCAACAACATTATTTCTGTCTATCTGCACACATGTGCCTTTGTACATGGTGATGCTTTTGCAGTCCTTTGGAACAGTTGGACCGCATACCTGACAGGAGAAGAAGTCACGACCTGATTATTTCCCTGCTCCAAAAACAAAAATACCGGTATGAACTGTGAGAAAAATGGCTTCAGAGACACACTCCTGTCTTTTGCATTTTAATTACTCACCATAGCATTTTGTGTGGTGGGATCCATTGCCATTGTCAGACCAAGGGACATGTTGACAAAACCTGGCACTGCATTAAAAACAGTCAAGTCAGGTCACAGCTATCGCTACTGAAATACGTTCTTATCTAATCTGGTCCTCTTAAGATGTAATCTGACACTATCAATTATGACGTGCTTCTGCAGAGGTCAAGTTTATCTCCATCATAACAATCCTCACCGTTACATTAGAAATAGAAACCTACCTCGAACTTGCACTTCACTGCAGGTTGTGGTGGAGCATTTGTATATCTTTCCCCTTTGTTGTGAATACTGCACCAGGGGGGCGCTGACCAGCAAGCTGAAGAAATACAACCAAACGGACATGTGAGAATGCCTGTTGAGCACACATAACATGCTCCGTGTTATCATTACTTACTCATTTTGTCGTTGCACCACCTTGGCACCAAAACCAGCGACAGGCTCCTTCAGGGTCTTCCAAGCCTTAGGGTCAATATTGAAACCAAGTGCAGCTGATAACACTGAGAAATAAAGAAAGGACAAACACATTCATCCCATTCAAAGTACTACGTGTAGAACTGTGCGTTTGTTGGGGTAAAAAAAAAAAAAGAATTCTAATTTGTAGCACACTTCCTCTTTTCAGGCTGGTTATTTTGTAAAATACACACACATCAGCACATCTGTCTACACGTCCCTCTGAGCCGTTCTTCTCAGCACTGAATTTACATGTTCGTTTGTCCACCTTTTCAATGATTTTTCTGTTAATAAAATACCATTAAACAGTACAAATATGTAGCGGTACAACTGCAAGGGCTAAACGCATTCCTATGTACATTCACGACTCGTGTAATAATTTTTTTTTTTTTTTTTTACCTGAAAAATACACACAGACGTGGCAGCTCACTGATGTCAACATGGTTCTGTCAGATTCTTTAGGGCTGCTGCACCACATTGTGTGGGCAGACGGCACCGCCCAGGGTGGGTCACTTCCACGGATCAGAAGAGATCATCTCTCATGATCTGTCATGGATGTGTTCACTGTTTTATGAGTCACTCCTGACAGAAAGCCTTATAAGATACGAGGACGATAGCTGCAACTCCCTCTGGTGTTTTTTTATAAACCTAAAATGGATTTTATTGACTTTGACCTAAATTATGCACAAGCCGGTGTACAGTAACTAGAGGACATCCATTTGTAAATCAAACAGGTAACATTAATAACGCATTTTGACTCATTTTAAAGGGAATGTATGACTGGAAGCAGCCTCTCACGCCTTCTGACAACTATGAAACTTCAGCTTCCTTTTATGCTTACTGTATTTAACCTACTTAGCATGGAAGTCGGGACACATTCAAAATATTTCTATATATATGTCTATATCTATATAGAGACATTATTATCTTTGTACGTTACATGTTGGGTTATATGGGAGTAAACATTTCAGAATCTTGAATGTTGCATGAATAGAGCCTTCCTTTTTTGGCTACAGCATAAGGTTTGAAAAAAAGGTCTGTACCGAGCTCTACAAAGGAAATCACACAAGTTTGTAAAAAGATAGTGTTGTGTTTTACATCAGATCTTCCTTCCATAGAGCTGAAAAGCAGGCTGCATTTAACATGATATTAATACATTTTGGTTGTGTGTGTATTAACAAAAAATACAGTGCACTTTGGCCATCGTAGCTTTTCATTTAAAAATGAAACTCAAAATGAAACTAATAACCCAAGGTTCTACTTTTTTTTGTTATGTTATATATTTATTGGCTTTCTCACAGGCTCTGTATGTTAAACTCTACCTGTAGTCTTATAATTTATTCCGTTTTATTCTATGCAGTCTTGACTTTAAGTCACTAAATGTATATTGAACTGAACTAAACCACGAGAAGTCACAACATTCTTAAGATGAGAGCAGGAAGTCCGCCAGCCTGGTAGAGTGCGCCACCGCCTGGTTTACTGCTCACATCAAACGCTAAGTATAAACCACAGCTTGCATCAGCCTCTTATCATTAAACATAAGATGGATAAATAAATGGTTAAAATATGTTTATTCCCTCAGGTTGAGCAAATACAGCCATGTTCGCAATCACAGTTATGTAAAAAGACCTTCTGTCACAGCTTCTTTGTTTGTGGTTCAAATGAATAGTATTTACTTCCCTATTTCTCCACTCATTGAGCTGAGGTGAACTCCAGCCCCTGAGGCACTAGATAATGGATGGATG
>JAPQRN010000012.1:8300813-8317071 GCA_037367275.1 Coranthus polyacanthus
TAGATAGATAGACTGATGATAATCTGGAACTTCCATTATTTGTATGCGTGTATTGTTGCAACTATATTTAATACATTTTGTTGGATTTCTATCACCATAATCAAATGGACGTCACAATATTCCGTACATGAGCTGACACACATGATTTATTTTAAAAGAACTGCTCTGCTTCTCAAAAGGGGACATCGTAAATGCCGTGTAGATGAGGAAATCTGTGAATTGGTCAAGTTTGACTAAGCCACCGTTTTTTTTTTTTACTGCTCTACTCTTACCCTACTTTTAATGGAACTGTAAAAAAAAAAAAAAAAAAAAAGCATGAAAGCATCTAAAACGCAAAAGTCACAAAGACAACACAAAGTCAGTAAATATGTCTTACCTGACAAGAATGTTGTAGTAGTAACTATCCAGTCCATTGTGTTTGACCCATGGGATGTAAATAAAAGTATGATGTGTCTGAGTTCTCAAATTTATTCTGAAACAATGGGAGGGCGCTTGCTTTTTCTGCCACAAAAAAAAGTGTCACAAAGAGGGGTGTTGAAAGCAGAAATTAGCATCAGTTTTGCTGCTCAAAGGAGGCGGTTAGAGGAAAGGACTCTAACCACTCTTGTGTAGGAGGAGTTAGACTATTGGCAAACACTTAGCTCTCTCTCTATTTTGTCACCTGATTTCACAAAGTGAAGTCCCTTTTCTAGTTTTGATCCAATCCATGCACGATTTTTCTGAAAATAAATGTAACATAATAAGCAACTCAATAAAACCTCAGGTAACACAGTGTGGCATGTAAGTTGTTTTTTTTTTAATGCATTACGATTATACAGGCAAGTGTAAGTAGAGGCTTATACAGATAATGAATGGCAATGTCGTGAAAACATATTTTTAATAATATGAAATATATAATGATTAGGGATATTTATTGTACATTATTTAACACTTAAATGGTCTTATACTGTACAAATTGTACAAATAATATTGCAATAATTATATCAAATAGTTTCCCAATCATTTCTCAATGACTTCCTGATTTCCTACGAAGCGTAAATTCTAAATAAGGCAAAGCAGAAAATGTTACCAAACCTTCCTCATGTTGTCAGGCGTGGTGCTCAAAAAAAAAAAGAAGTATATAAAAGAAGTATGTTTTAGATACAGATAGCGTTAATTTTTTCTTAAGGTCGAACATTTAGTGTTGACTTTACTGAGGGGAACGTCAACGCCACAAACTGAATGCATTTCTTTATAAAATAAAGCTCTTTTCCTGACTGTGCTATTGGTGTCTCCTGTCTAATTGTGAGAGCAGCATGAAGACAGAGGAAGTTGCATTTTGTATCACTTTGCGCAGCCTGTTTAATTATTAAGCCCAACCTGTATTGGGAGATAAACAGTCAACCGACTGCACTGTTCAGACATGCCTCCTCATGAAAGACACCTAAAAATAAAAAGTCCATTTCTCCTTTTTGGACTTCCCCTACACTGTTTCAGACAAATTTTGACCCAGAAAATGTGATGATGTGTCACTTTTTTAAGAGACGGGCAGTTTATAAGTTGGTAGAATGGTGATAATTTGAACATCTTACGACTTTATGCCCCTGGTTAGCCATTCACGTTGATTTTGACAGCATTTATTTCATAGTGGCCCCAAAGGGTTCGATTACGTTGTACTTCACTGTCCTACGGAGCTAAAAGTCAAAGTGTATTCAGTGAATTTGATACTGTTGATATATTTACAGCCTGAATAGTAATAACAGTGCATTTTAATAAAAGTTCTTCAATCTCATTGCATGACTGAGCAGAACACACATTATAGTATGTAAACTAACACTTTCTGAACCCTCTGAGTGATTACTGATAACCTGTAACCAGGGTGAGAGTGTTGTCTTCTTCAGGCCACATCCTCTATTCAGGAAGCGTTGCTCTTCTTTCTTTTTTTTTTTGCTGCTTCTGCTCATCAGTGATAAAGAGTTGTCAGTACAAGCCAGTGCTTATGGTGCAATTTGGTTCACATCATTTCGAATGTGTGACATTAGCTTTCCATTGGCCTATCTAGAGTGAGAAATTGAACCAGATATAAAGTGTTGTGCAACTCGACCACATGGAAGCACAACCTTTGCCGAGCCCTTCAAGTTGACCCTTTCCTGCCATGCAGAGACGAACGAGAAAGGTCACAAAAAGGTCAAGGATCCGTGCACTGTGTTGCTCTGTCTGGATTGGATTTCTAAGGGCAGGTTAGCAATTTTGTCACATGCTCTCCAATCCTCGGTGTAAAAACGCGTGTCTGCGTATGCGCCGTTAGTACATACTGTATATATCCTAAAGTTATCCTTCCTTCACAGTAGATACCTCCTGAAATGACCTCTGGGTACTGAAATGTTCTAGACAGCTGAAATGCTCATCAGAGCTGAAACAGCAAAATTCAAAACTGCACTTGAATACTATATGAAATATATGGTACAACTTCCAGTCACAGAAATAACTAAAACTAGAAGGTACAGAACAGGGCGCATGTTGGTGCTTTTTTTTTTTGTTTCTGCTTGATCGGGCACAGTAGGGAACATTAATCTTTATGCCATGCTTCATTAATTACTTCTGCAAAAGCTTTTCTATACACTTACTAGTCTGTTATACCATACTGCCATACAGTGCCACAGTGTTGTTGTTTCTCCCGCCCTCTGTTTTCTCTGCCATTCACTCAAACACTCTTTGCCCTTTCCCTCGCTGCTCACCACCATGCTACTCCGGCCCCAGCCTCTCTGAATGTCACGAGCCATCTCTGGTTGCGTCCTGTTCTTTTTATATCTGGGCAGCTGAAATGTGAGGGGTCACAATGGGAGGATAAATACAAGAGCCAGCAGGCTGGAGGGGTGTCGCAGACGAAAGCCGGATCTCCTCCTTCCCTCTCTCTTCTCCCAGCTCTCCTCCTAAACTCAAAGGTAAAATGAACAGAAATGTAATTGACAACTGAGACATTTGCTTAATTTGCCAGTGTGCTACCCTTTACATATTTCTGTTCATATAAAGCATGTGGCGCATGACCTTTCTCTCTAACAGAGGTGTAATGTTTTTTAGTAGCACAAACAAATTTGTGGTCACGTTAAACATGTTCACATTTAACTATAGACACGCAGTGTTACTTATATCTGTGCTAAAAGAAGCTGAAATACCTCATCAGTTTCACTTGTACATTCACTATTGACAGACATTTCAACTGCACTCTAGTCCATACTGTGCATGACAATTCTCCATCAACTTTGTGATTTACACATAAAAGTACTGAACCAACTTCTATGACTAAGTAGATTAGTTGTTCTATCTTCAGTGCGTCACATTGGGCGCATCTTCCTTTGTCTGATGCAAAAGTTTCCACTGCACTTTTCCTATGACTCACTTGGACTATTTTTTACCATTTAAGTCCAGAATGATGAGTTACTAAACTTCCTGGAGGATGCATGACAGTGGGTTGTAATATGTCTTATGTAACACCTTGTTGCTGAGCCATGGTGCTTCCATTGCCTTGCATGAGTGCACTGTGTATATTTAGTCTACACACATGCTACTGCTGGTGAAGGCACAGATGGGCAGAGAGGAATGGTGTGTAGTGTACTGTAGGGAAAAGGGAGGAGGAATGCGGAGGGAAGGGGGCAGTAAAGGGGGTGGAAAAGGTCAGGGATAAGAGGCTGGAAAATGGAATAGGTCACCCACATGCCTGTCATGATTTTTTAAGGGTGGTCACATATGTAGAAGGTGGAGCCAAGAATAGTGGAGGACACTGGATCCCTTGTGTCGCTGTGTATTGTGCTGAGGCGATAGTGTCAACCCTCCCACATAAATTGCCTTGTTACAGCGGCAGAAATAGCTGCAACAACTGCAGTCACACAGCTGAGACGCCAACTGGTTCAACACACAGACGGGAACATGTTTAACCATACATTCACCACTTCCTTTACAGAATGAACCATCACATTTCCTTTTAGCACCTAGGTTCCCATGCATTCTCAAGAAGAACCACAACCTCAAATGTGAAACTATGTAACTTGAGTTTTGTTGAACCTCTCCGTAATTTTAAGCGTGCACAGTCAAACAAATATATCCTTATTATCTCATTATTTGTATTCTTTATCCTAAATAGAGTCAGGATGCCACACGCATACCCCTTCCTCACTCCTGAGCAGAAGAAGGAGCTCAGTGATATTGCTCAGAGGATCGTCGCTCCCGGCAAGGGAATCCTCGCCGCAGATGAGTCCACTGGTAAAGAATTTGATCATTTCTGTAATTTAAAAAAGGATCAGGTATTCATCTAGGATGGCTGACATTTATCTGAAAAGGGAGTCTGTGAAGCACACACACTGATGACAAGAGAAACTGCTAGCTTTATTTGAATTTTATGTTATTTATCCATTATTTAACCAGGAAGATCCCATGGAGATACAAGGTCGCTTCTTCTATTGAATACTGTAGAAGTACAGTAGAAGAAGCGACTGTCGAACAAGCTGGCAATAGAACAAGCTGGCACATGCAGTCCATGTGCCAGCTTGTTCTATTGCCAAAGATGGCAGCGCTACTTGTTGCTTGAGTCCTGGTCAAGATGGCAGCAATAAATAGTGTCACATAATAGATAAAAGCAACAAGGGAAAGAGAATCAGAGAAAAGTAAAAAGAGTCACACAAGCCATTCTTGCTTTATGCATAACACATTTTTCTGTTTCTGTTTGTAAAATATTTTTAAGTGTTTTAAGTGTTCAAAGAAGGGAGTGTTTCCAGTGCAATGTGTTTTGTAGCACATTAAAGAGAGAAAACAGTTTTTGCTAAGCTCTTTATGTCCTATCCTCATCTTTTGGTTACAGAATTGTACCAAGCTCAGTATTTTGGTTGAAAACTATACATTTTAAAACATATTTTTCAAAAACTGACAGGATTTCCCTGGCGAGTCCATGATAAGATGGTGTTTTTATGTATCTTTTCGGTCTTCGCAACATGTAGGCAGCGTAGCCAAGCGCTTCCAGAGCATCAACGCTGAGAACACTGAGGAGAACAGGAGGCTGTACCGCCAGCTCCTCTTCACTGCTGACGACCGCGTCAACCCTTGCATTGGTGGCGTCATCCTCTTCCACGAGACCATGTACCAGAAGACTGACGATGGCAAGCCCTTCCCCCAGTACCTCAAGGAAAGAGGCATGGTGGTGGGCATCAAGGTCGACAAAGGTGTTGTCCCCCTGGCCGGAACCAATGGCGAGACAACCACCCAGGGTGAGAGAAGAACCGACACGAAAAGAACCACCACATAGACATCTTTTTATGACCTGTCTCTAAATGATCAAACACGCCCTCTTATTCTTCCTTTGACAGGTCTCGATGGACTGTATGAGCGCTGCGCCCAGTACAAGAAGGATGGTGCTGACTTTGCCAAGTGGCGTTGTGTGCTGAAGATCACCCCAACCACTCCCTCAAGACTGGCCATCATCGAGAACGCCAATGTCCTGGCCCGCTACGCCAGCATCTGCCAGATGGTAAGACGCAACAGATACGTACATGCTGGAGCAAGTCTGGATCCTTAACATGTTGTGACATTATTTCAAAAGCTTCAAGGTAAAGACAAAAATCGATCTATACAAATAATCGATCTATAGGGTTAGGCTTATAAACATGTTCTAACATGGCTCAAACCCTTAAACCCTTAACCCTTAAATGTGCCACTGGTGATTTGGTGGATGTTAAGACGATAACAAACAGAGAAACTACTGTGCTGCTATCACGTTTGTAGTATCAAGAGCCTAACCTCATGAGGAAGCAAGATCACATACCTGCACTTACTACATCATTAAAAAACATAGCATCCACGTTTTTTGTATATGAGGTCAGTAAGCCACATTACATTTTAAATGTAATGTGGCTCAATTTTTTCGGGTTAAATAAAGGATTAATAATTACATTAAAAATACATTCTTAGGATTACACTCAGTAGGTATTGAAAGGATTACTTCTTTCCTATGTTTTACAAAAAATGTCTCTCCTCGCTGCCTCGACTTGATACAGATAGATGTAGGTAGCAATACATTTCACAATAATGAAGTATAAACCGTTGTCTTTGTTCCTCATTCAGAACATTTTAAACCTTTTTCTACACCACTCAATTAGAAGCCCGAGAATGACACAGAGCAAAATCCATACCTCCATGCATGGTGGCATTATTTTTCCGTGGTGGCCAGCTATCCATTTGTCCCATTCTCGTAAATATATCTCAAGAATACCTTGAGATATTTCACAATATTATTAAACCTCAAACAATCACAAATTATGACCTAGATGTTCCTCTGTGTCAGTCGGTGCCACTTGTTAGGTTATTATTAATTTTTTTTAATTTAACTTTTACCATTCTAAGTTCTAAGTTAGTCTTTCTCCAGTCTCTGATGTTAGAGAAAGAGAAAAACAATTCCAACCTCCGTCTCTTATTATGGATCTGCTCCAAAATGTCAGGGTCGCGTCCTTGGCCCATGCTTTACCCGTCCACCAAGTTTCATGAAAATTAGTCCAGTGCAGGAGTGATCACAGCCATTTCTAATCACTTTCTGAGTGTAAAAATGTGTTGCTAAACTTACCTTTGCCCTCTTCGCCTTTCTCAGCATGGAATCGTTCCCATTGTTGAGCCTGAGATCCTCCCTGACGGCGACCACGACCTGAAGCGCTGCCAGTACGTTTCTGAGAAGGTCCTGGCTGCCGTCTACAAGGCCCTGTCTGACCACCACGTGTACCTGGAGGGCACCCTGCTCAAGCCCAACATGGTTACAGCCGGACACTCCTGCTCACACAAGTACACCAACCAGGAGATTGCCATGGCAACTGTTACTGCCCTGCGCCGCACTGTGCCCCCTGCAGTCCCTGGTGAGCTGGACGCACATAATGCAAAACAAGGGCACATTAATATATTAGACAAGCAATTTCTTATTTCCATAAAACTCAATTCTTTGTTGCGCAGTTTGTTTGAAAATCACTCAAATGGGTGCATTGCTTAATTCTTTTGCTGTCTTTTGCAGGTATCACCTTCCTGTCTGGTGGCCAGAGCGAGGAGGAGGCCTCTGTCAACTTGAACGCCATGAACCAGTGCCCTCTGCACAGACCCTGGGCCCTGACCTTCTCATACGGTCGTGCCCTGCAGGCCTCTGCCCTCAAAGCCTGGGGTGGTAAGAAGGAGAACGGAAAGGCATGCCAGGATGAGTTCATTAAGAGAGCTTTGGTACGTATGATAATATTTCATAACGTGCTACACAGACACAATACTCTAATATGTTGCTCAGATGAAGGTATTGCTAGTGTTGGTCTCAATTCAGTTTTGTATTGAATAAAACTTTTTCTTCTTACAGGCCAACAGCCAGGCCTGCGTGGGCAAATATGTTACCGCTGGAGGCAGCGCCGCTGGTGGAGAGTCACTGTTTGTGGCTAACCACGCTTATTAAGCATGGACACTCACCATTGCTCTATCCACCTACTTCCCAATATTACAACATCACCACGGATAATGTCATGTCTTTCTATAGGCACCATCTATGAAACTGTCTCTCCACTGTTGAACAGCACTTTTACTGCAACTTGGTAGAAAGTGAAAGAGAAAGATGGGGAAAAAACTTCCTTTGGGTTGTTTTCTGCAGCTAGGAGATTTCTGAAAAATGTTCTGCCTCCATTCCCTTACATTTTATTTTTAAACACCTTTTTTCAGGTGATGATTCCCACACTGTTTTTACACAACTTGTACTATTTTTCTTTGGTATAATCCCACCAAGTATAGGATTTATACTGCTACCAAGGAATAAAGTATTTACCCCAACATGTTGCTTTTACTTCCTTCCTGTCATTGCACAATATTATTTTAGAATCAAGAAACCTTTTTTTCACGTTCTGCTCCTATTGAATGGACTTTTTTTTGAAAACTTAAAGAAAACATGCAATATAGACAGACTTGAAATGACTGAAAACAGCACCAATTTTCAATCATATTTTATCATCACCATCACCAGTCACTTTTATTGATTTTCTTTAGTTTTTAATCAGAAAGAAAGACATCACCACACTGAAAATTAAGGGAAAACAAACACTGCACTCTTATTTGTTTTAAATGACAGTAAATCACAGTTAAAATGGCAATATGTGTAAAATGAAAAAACAAATTAAAAAAATCAAGTGCAATTGAATTCTATGAAGTGAAAAAGATTAACAGACAATAACATGCAGCTGTACGGTGAAGCTTTCATCATACACACTAGTATACATCTGTATAATATGAAATTTGAATCATTTCAGTAGAAACAACACAACACACCAAAATGCTGATTTGATAAGAAAAAATTTAGCAAAAACATTAAGCAAATGAAGCTATTCTTAAAAACAGATTCAAATTAATAGTGCCACTTGTAGTACAAAATTCTGCTACAGAGCTAAAAGTCGCTGCAGGATTAAAGTCGCCAAGACGACAGCAAACGAAAACTCTGATGCAATGGCTGTGTTGAACATCACAAAGTTAACATTGGACCCCGCCACTTGATTTCTGATGAAAGTCTGGAACTGAGAAACTCTCGCGTAGACCTCAGGGATACCCACAGCACAAGGTATCCCAAAACTGGTAACGCCCGCCTGGATCCACCTTGAGCCTTGTTTGCATTGCAAAGGTCCACCAGAGTCCCCCTGAAAAAGGAGAAGCCAAACCCAGTTTATTGAAAATGCTGGTAACATGCACAGAATGGGCAGTACAGATGTTTTTGAAATGGGAAAACAGTCTTAACCTGACATGCTCCTTTGCCCAGTATGCCTGCACAAATCATGTTGTCCGTGATGGACACTGTTTCATTTAGGTGTTGATAGTCGAGACTGCACTGGTCATTTTCAATCACAGGAATCGGAACCTCCTGCAGTGTCTCAAAGGCTTGAATGGGTTCTGTAAAAGAGAGAAAGATGATTCTCCATCAACAGGTTTGTTGAAAAGAGGGTGCACATTTTTAGAGGAACTGGCACTGTAACGTTTATTTGTTCGTTCGAATGTTTGATCCTTCTGCATTGCTCAGAATCTAATCTTGGTTAATGGACTGACTGATTGTACATGGGCTAAGGCAAGAAAAATGTATACTTCAACAACGCAGCTTCATGAATGTAAATCAAATGAAATGAAAACCACTGGAAAAAGGAATAACTCCAAACATAAGCTCGGATCTTTATTCCTCAAGTAAAGTGGCAGGAATTAAACTGCTAAGGTTTTATTTTGTCAGTTTTGGGCCGGGATTAAAAATGTCACAGCCAAGAAACAAATATTGCAGCTATGGAGACACCTCTGATGAAGTTTAACTCAGAATGGACTTCCTCTTCTTTTGTGCTTCACAGGCATCTAGTGTTAAGGTGTATTACCGTCACCCGCTAAGTTTGCAGGTGGTTAACCCCTTAACTAACAAAATGAGATCATATACACATCATATCCACCACACTGAATAATATGACAGTAACAGTGGGTGGAACTCGCTGCAGTGACACCCACACTCACATCTTCATTTTATTTAGTTCATTTAGTTACTGGTAGCTGATAGCTTGCTATCGATTAGCTAACAGCTACCAAGGCAAAATAATTACTCATGTCAGTGTGTGCAGAGTTGGACACTTTTTACCTAACATTATGTTACATTTTTACTTAACTACTGATACAAATGGCTGTGTAATGTTAGCCCATGTTAGCCAAAAATAGTGCAGAAACAGAACAGAAAACTGCTCATTTGCGCTTAAGCCAAAAAAGTTTTCAGCCACATTACGTCAAGAAAGTCACGCTCTCCATTGAGCAGGTAACCAATGGTGAAGAATCCAGATCCTGATCCTGACCCAGTCCATCTTCTAGGAGGACTGAGACATGGTACTTCTGTGACCTCTGGGACAGGACACTCACCATCCTTTCCAAGTCTTCCCCAGCCAGTGGCCCAACAGGAAGTGGAGTTGGGGAATTGGCTGGACGTTTCTGCCAGGCAGATCGGTCTGATGTAGTCAGTGAAGTTGACAGGGCTGCTTAACTTCATCAAAGCAATGTCGTTGTTAAACAACGTGTTGTTGTAGTCGGGATGGACGATGACCTGGGACAATGTCCTTCTCACCTCGTTGACATTGGGACCGCTCTGATTGTATCTTCCCATGTAGAGAGTCCACACACTAGCTGATACACTGGTGAAAAAAAAAGCCTCAGTAAGTTCAGACTGTAGTCACATGTTGCAGAATTACCCATACCCATCTTCTACTAATTCTGTTTTTTTGTACTGATTATCCAGTTCATTAGATAAACAAGAAAACTAATGAATATGGTTGGATTTTTCAGCAAACCATAAGGCCACACAGAACTGGCCTGAGCAGATACAAAACACAACCATATGTGGTTGCTGACATATGTTTGACTACGAGTCCTGCTTCAGAGGATGTGGGATGTTGAAACAGAGATAATAGGTATGAGTAATTCTAAAATACAGAAGTGCGTGTTTAGATACAGCTCAAGCAGAAGTTGGAACTATCTTTACGTGCATTGCCGCCATGAAAGTAATATTCATTTACAGTGTGTGTTGAATAAGTATAAGTTTGACTTACTCTATGATGCAGTGAGCTGCTGTGAGCACCCACTGGTCACTGATGAGGGTCCCTCCACAGATGTGGACCCCTGCCGGAGCGTAGTGCACACTGACCTGCCAAGGCCATGCCCCAGGTGTGGCATTTTGTCCTCCCACTATCCTTGTGTTGAGAGGTGCCATTCCACAATCTGACACAACAGAGTAAGTCTCTAAGTAAACTAAAGGGAAGTAAGTTTCTTTCAGCAGCTGTCATTGTTGCTTTCACACTCTTAGAAGTGTAGATGTGTAGAAACTTGAACTCTAGTCTGAGTTGGAAGGGTTTTAGGTATGTTTTTTACAATATATGTAGCCAAAGATAATATTACAAACATATGTTCACACATTTTGTGTCAACCTTCCTGACACATTCATTGTGTCAAAATTATTAACACAGTGAATGTGTCAAATTTCACACAACAAATCTCACGCATCAATGCGTAAAAATGTAAGACAGTTTGTGTCAGTTTTAACACATCCTTTCTAAAAGTGTACGGTTCATCATCAGAAACATTTACATCAATGCATGGTAGTATATGAGATGTATCTGTACGTACCCTGAGCTTCTGATCCTGTGGGAAAGACAGATGAAAACATTAGTTGCATCTGAATACTCATTGTGTTTGTGTGTTTAAACCGGAGTATGGTAGATGTAATGTATGTGTGCAACTGCAGCCACAAGGTGGCACTAGACTTCAGCTGCAAACTGTGAACACAGTTACAGAGCTTTTTGGAAGCCACTGTTTTGAGTTGTTGCTGATAAAATAACAATGACTGATTCTTTCAGAGGCCATTCTAGTGAATCACAGTCTTGAAATGGATACATCTAAATGGAATGCAGCCAACTTTAAAGTTATGAAGTATCTATAAGTCATAATGTGATGTGAAAGTAAAAAGTAAAAAAGTAAGTTTCACGCTGTTATCAGTTTCAGACTATTTGCCCAGTGCAGTGAGTTCCTGCAGTTCAGAGTGATAAGACTTCATTGCTCCTGATCAATCCAGCGTTGACCCTTTTTTGCACTTGTGGGAAGAGACTTGACCTCACTTCATCTGATTTCTTTTATCAACCATCTACAGGCTGAAAGTTGCCACTTCTCTCTATAAATACTTCCTGTATTGTAATGGGCCAGTTAATATGATGAACTCTTTGGCACCAGGAGATGAACCTCAGATAGATTTTCTGCTGGTGTGAATTACTGATTATAATACTACTACTTGTAATTACTGTAATTAACAGTATATCAATAAATTACAATTACTCAGTAGCTTCTCACTATACAGCGGCCCTGCAAAATAATCCTCAATAATCCACGGATAAATAAATAAAGTTTATCTTCAAACGTTTGTGAAATAAAGTCAGTTAAACATCATGCAATCTAGACACACCACCACCAATGATCACATCCCCAGAAACGTGTTAAGATGAATCACTACCTCTCTTTACACTGTAACAACAGCTGAATTTCACATTTAAAAGACAGGATTTTTACTGGTTTGATTGTACAGGTGGATGAGGAAGCCAGTATCGAGTGCAGAACGTCACCTTGCCCAGTCAGGACTGCGCACACGACGAATATCCACGTAGTCCAAGTTTCCATACTGAACCGTCAACACTAATGCTTTTCCCCGGATGTCAGGGCTTGATTTCACAGAGAACCTTGTTTCGCCTGCTCCTGTCAGACATTTATAAACACAGATGCCACACCTACTCAAACCAGTTTGTCTTCATGCATCAGGCAGTTTTTGAGCTATATATGTAAGTATGATTTTGGAAATAGCAATGCCTCATTTTCTTATTTAACTGAGATGCTAAAAGTTATAGCAAAAGTGAAATGAACAAAACGTGCCCCTCTTCCATCCTCTGTTTTATTTCATTCGATGTCGTCTGACTGTGTCTGGTGGTGTTAATGTGATCTGCAGTGTGGCGTTATAATTTAAAGCCACTGAAGGTGAAAGGACACTCTCTTCCTGGTTTTTGTGAAAACTAGGAGACAAACGCGGTCTGTTGAATACACTTTAATCATCCTTCATTTTAACTGAACAGTCATTACTCCAGGACTTTGTGTGTGGTCTGAGTATTTATTATCTTATGTGGATGTAAATGTGTTTCCACAGTCACTTGTGGACTCCTCTGTGGGGACAACATGCAGAACCCCATAATGTAAACCAATAAATGTGAGGTTTAACTCATCTCCTCATAGCTCACACTCTACCCCTTACTTTTACCTTATTACTGAAGTTTTACCAAAATTATGGAACGAAAATCTGTCTTATTTTCTTTTATCTCTTTTATATTACTTTACTAAACAAATTGTATAAGGAAGTTTCTTCTTTTATAAGCTGTGATGCTTGTAAATGTATGCAATTGTAATGCTAATGTATGCTAATACCTATAAAGCTTGAATTGAACTGAGAGAGGGGTAGGGTTTTGTATGTGTATGTTTAACGTTTAATGCATTTCCTTTGTGCGCTTCTATATTGTATCTGAGTTGCTTTTTGGTCAGTAAAATAAATAGTCAATTTATGGTTTATGGTTAATTGGTTAAAATGATCTAATTAGCTTCATGATATGAATCTAATACATCTCCTCCAGGTTTAGCAGGTGGCAAGATGTTGGTTTTAAATCTAGGTCCCCACATGTTAAAAAAAAATGAGATTGAATGTTAATACTGTATTTTTCTGTTGGATGCAGGTTACAGGTGGGTGTGCTTTTGTGGTTGCGTGTTTTTGAAAATCGGACTCTTCACGTAAGCATTCAGAGCCACAGAGTAAATAAAAAGCCATTCTGTGCAAAGACTTCAAAACTTCCTGATACAAAAAGACTCATAACTACAGACGCACACATGCATATTAAAAACATTTACTTCCTGGTTCTGTGCATCACATTAGCAGTGTTGGCTGCTGTAAACCTTAAAAATGTGAATAACACCCCTCCACGCTTCTCTGTAACACATATTTAAGAACAAATTGTTCCAGTTTGTGTACATTTCACTAGAAACATCCTCACTAGCTGGCCTTTAATCTTTGCAGTTCATTCATTATACAGAACTCCTTTACACCAGTGCTTTCAATAGACGCAAACATCTTTTGTGAAAGATGTCTGTTAAGGAGGCATACCGTTTTCCAGGTTTTTTTTTTAATTCATAGGTACATTTTTTAAGATTATATTAAGTAGGATTTGAAGCCCTGCTTTTGGAGTTTGTTGAACCCATCAGTGTGTAATTATTTTGTTTTCATGAAAGTGAAACCAAAGAAGGATCTCCGCTTGCTGCTCAACCTGTTCGTCTGAAGCTGAAGCGTTAAAGATACTATCGGTGACATTGGTCTATTTCTCCGCCAACAAGTATTATCAGTTTTAAAAAATCTCTACACGGAGCATATTTATCATTTTACCACACCTTTGCTTAGCCAGAACATTTTTCAGCTCACGCTTGAAATAACAAAGTCCTGCTTTCTTCCGCCTCAGCTGAATGAATGTTTTATACTGACAACCAGAGACATTTGGTTCCTGTCGTTTCTTCTTCATTCTTTAAAATTCCCTGCAAAAAAGTGGATGAAACTGTAGATGTAAAAGGTGAGACTGTAAGACTCTGTTACAAAGTCACTGCCGTCTTTCTACTGCCTACACACTCTCAGATTCTTCATTAACAGGGCGATCACAAGCCTATCGACGGTTTTGACAGAAGTTAAATAAAGACTGATGTACAGATACAAACATCTGAGTCAACACAACTGTAGCTCCTTTCATGACAACACAGACCAAGATCCTCCATGAACCTCTCCTTTAAGTCCACTGTGTGACTGCAATCTGTTTAACCTTGACAATGTGTACATTTTAAAATGTATAAAACGTGCTTTTCTTGCGTCAGCGTTGTTTTTCTTGCTATCAAGTGCAAACAGTTTTTGTGTGAGTATAAATTGCTGCATATTGCTCAACCTGCAATTCGCATTATGAGACTTATTTCATCATTACGAGTTGAATAAAAGCATCACTGTCGTTCGTGTAATGTTTTTTTAAATTTTTTTTTTTTTATCAGACTCTCTTCATCCCCTTCTGAAGTGATCTTTTAACCACATGAAAGCAATAACATGCCAGAAAAACAAGCTGATCAAACAAAACAGTGATCCTTTATGCTCACTGTTCAAGTGAACATAAAGGATCACAAACGGGGAAATGAAACACATTCATCAACTCATTCACTCACTCAATTGTGTCTGTCAAATGAAAAATAAAGCACGCACAGGGAAACAAAACAAAGGAACATGTCATTGATACTTCAAATGTCTTCAAATGTGATAAATGACTGGCAACGACACACCTCTTGTGATCTTCAAATAAGAATTTAACCCTTGCTCCGACTGACTGATGTGTGTTAAATCTACAATTAGAGTTCAGAGTCAAACAATTTGAACAACTAATCAGGTTAATGACCACTCAGACAAGGATGAAACAGTCACACCTTTTCTTCTGAACATCAAGGATTTAGTCTGGTTAAAAATTAACTGCAACGAGAGGGACAAACCATAGCAGGAGCAGATAGAGGATCTCCACAGAGGAAAAAACACAGCCATCATCCTGTGTTTTTATCCTCTATTTCTTCAAAATGCAACCCCACACTAACTTTTCCCCACACAGAAAAGAGTTGTAGTCTCGCCTGAGTGTTTGCCCACATAAGCCCAGCGGGATCGCCCTGTCCATTTGTTCATGGCAACACTGCACCAATGTAAAGTAGCCCCAAAACCTTGGCCAGAGGCCCGTTTGAATTTTAAGTGACCGGTTTCCCCACTTGGGTGTCCCTGCACATCTCCTCTCCTCGCCGTCTCCTTCTTGCTCTATCAGTCGTCCGGGTTTCATTTATTTAACAGGACATACACATATCAAGGGCCTCCTTTTTCTCCAGTGAGGCCCAGGGACAATATTTATTTCCCATCTGGCAGCACAAGCCCGCCCACTGTCACCTCATAGCTCTATATAAGACTGCAAAAGGGCCTGTTGATAAGAACTGGGTCTCAAGACAAGCCTGGCCATGCGGTGTAAAGTCCTCGTCTGCGCCGTCCTCTTGACTCTCATAAAGCATGGTGAGTATTGTGTCAAACCGTAGGTCTATATTATTTTATCACCTAATGAAACACACTGAGAATGACCTGTTGCAGGTGGACACAAGAGGCTTGTACCATGCAGCTTTTGTGAAAATCATTTTTTGTGTTGGTCTATACAGTTTCTTTTGTAGGCAAATAAGAACACATGGAGCATGGCGGTCATGTCACTGTCAACATGTCTCTGAAATATTAGTCAACATTAGAGCGAAAGACAAAATCAGCTGCACAGGTAGTTTTAGCCGTGCTGGTTGTATTAAACCAAATGTGAGTAATATTGCAAATCAGTGAACACAGCTGCTTTTTCAAAATGTTGGCTTAACAGAAACGTAATATATGATATATTGAGATCACAATATAATGCATTGTCTGCCTCTACAGGTCATCCCAAAGTAGCTGTCGTCCTCTTTAAATTACTTTTTAGAAGTTAAATCAGTGTTTAAATAAAGGGGGCGTGATTCTCTTTGCACTTTACCTACATTGTAACAATGAAAGGAAGAAGATGGTGTTAATATACATGGTTGCATGCTATGAAAACTAACTAACTAACTAACTAAC
>JAPQRN010000012.1:8335442-8353461 GCA_037367275.1 Coranthus polyacanthus
AGTGAAAAGGGTAAACATTTGTTTGCAGGAGGGCCCTCAATCTCCCCACCTGTGTGCTTGTGTGCATGAACCCCCCACTGCAACCACGGCACCTAAGCCCCCTCAGAAACCTAGGGAAAATGTGTTTTCTTTATATACAGTCTGCGGTTTACATGAAATATAAAAGAAGGATTTATATTAATAACAAGTCATTTAATCCACAGGCTGCAGGCTCAAGTAGACATCTGGAGGAAAATTATGTGTCTAGAAGACTGAGTACTGTTACCTGTCTCAAGAAGCAAGAAGCCCCTGTTTATTTTCAGTCCACTGCGCTAGAAATAGTCCAGCATGGCCAATGAGACCACGGTGCAGACCTCATGTATTGCTGATCAGGAAGTGCATGAAGCTGATGATTGTCGTGAAAATATTCCACCTGATGGCACTATTTCAGCGGAGATTTCAAAAGCCACATTTCAAGATGTTGAAGAATATGCCTCCTCACAGCCAAGTGGAGAAACTAAGCCTCTGTCTGACACCTGCACCTTTGCGACACCATCTCCAACAAGCAGAAATGGTGGAACCAAGTCTAAGTCGCGGCTTTCTGGTTTCCAATCTGCTCTAACACCAATTTTAAAGTACTTAAATATTGGCAAGAAATCTTCATCTCCAGAGCCTTTCAAACATGGTAACAATCTTCCTGTCTTCTCCTTTGGTAATACCACATCCAAATCAACTGAAAGTATCACCCAGAATCCCAACTTGGGTTTCTCCAGTAGCCATTCTGGGCAGTCCTCAGATGTCCGCTGGCTACATGATGAATACCTCCCAGAAATCACTCTCCTGGATGTAACATGTGATTCGACTATGGATCTGACTAGAACTGGGTTAGCTCATTCAGACTGTGTGCCTGGGACACCTGTATGTGCAAAAGACATAATCAAGAAGCCAGAACAGGTTTTTGACATGAATCTAAACTCTAAAATGATTTCTGCTTTAACCCCTGTCCGCTGGCTGCAAGATGAATCCCTCCCAGAAATTAGTCTCCTGGATGTAACGGGTGACGTCAGCATGCAGCGAACTAGAAATGGGTCGGCTCGTTCTGACAGTGGGTCTGGGACACCTGCATCTGCAAAGGAGGCGGTCAAGAAGCCAGATGTTTTTGATGTAAATCTGAACTCTAAGATGAGTTTAACTCCGAAGATAGGGAGAAGTTCAGTTCAGTCTCCAGGAGGGGAAACCTCCCCTTTAGAGACCACTTGTGATTTCCCACCAGCAGATAGCGTAACAAACAGCAGGCCTTCGTCAGAACTCAGTGGACAAGTCATGGCAGAGTTGGGAATGAATCAATGTTCAACTGAAGAAATGTCAACTAGTCTTCCTGGCAATGTTACCCACACCATAAATTCATTTAGTGAAGTATCTGATAACTGCAAGGGGGACAATGCAAGCAAAGCTCCTTTGGATGTAACTCAAGATATTTCTATGGCCAGTGTTTTGGACAGCAGTAGGCCATCACCTGAGAACAGTGGACAAAATATGGCTGAGATTCAAACACCAGCTGAAGACGCACTAGGTACTCACCCTGTCAATGTGACCCGCGACATAAGTTCCTCTAGTGACATGTCTGTCCAGTGTCACATGTCACAGTCCTCTGCCTCTCTGCACGATAACACTAGTCCCAAAAATGTCACAACTGAGCTTCAAGTTGAACCTGTGAAAACCTCTAATACTGTGGAAACTGACAACACACCACTGACAACCAGCCATGAAACTCAGACTGCCGGTAATGGGACAAGCCAAAACACAGTCAGTTCATTGAACAGCACATTTACCACTGTGCAGCCCTCCCAGCTTAGTACTTCCATTGATTCAAACACTTCAGTCCAAATATCCCGCCCACAAAATAAGACGCTGGATCTGCCCCCGTCTAATATCAGCAGTTCCGTAGTGGCACACACCAACCAGACTGGGTCAAGCTCTGAAAACACCAGTGAAGCATCCCTTGTTATGAATCAGAACTACTCAGCTGCAAAAGCAAATGAAACCTGTGATGTGCAGAACTCTACTTTAGATAAGCATTCCCTTCAAAAATCCAGTGGCAATACTATTTTGGCAGAATCTGGTACCACACCATTATGCCTTCAGAACAACACTTTTGAAACAAAACCTCTGAATGGCACAATAACTTTGTCAGAAACAGGCTCAAGTGACGGACACCAGAACACGTTGGATAAGGCCTCTCCTCCTGATGAAAACACTAGTCCTAAAGACAACAATACTGAAGTTCACCCCCCCGAGCTGTCATCAGTACACGATGAGACGACAGCTGGTGCAGACCCGAATACCAAGACAGTTGACCCTCCTGAGAAGACTTTTGAAGCCAACCCAGCTGTGGACCAAACTTCTGAAGCTAATAAGGGTGACACTAAGGTTAATTTACAGACAGCTCTGCCTGCAGCTCTTCGGCTTTCTGATTCTTTAGCCCATCAAAGCATGAATACAGAAAGCAACAAGGTGAACACATTCAATTTGGATGACACCTTAGATTTGAGGTCAGAATCTTTGATTACTTCAACGCCAATGCCGACTTGTAAAATGTTTAACTTCTCCACTGAAAGAGAAGAGGGCAAAATTATAGCAGCACAGAAAAAACTGTATGGAGATGGTCCCAGTAAGGCAGCTGGTCAGGCGTCTTCAGAAGTGCCACCAAACATCATCTGTGACCGAAAGACATTCTTGACGCAATCTGCCGCTAAATCTCTTTTGCCTCCAATGAAAGCTCCATCTCAGCTGTTGAAATACAAGCCAGCCTCCATACTTCCAATGAAAGCATCAGGTCTGCCCCCATCGGGTCTGCCCACGACGAGGCAAAGAACCCAAGGTGAAGCTTTGAAAAATACTGCTGCGGCCAACGCACTCCAAGAGGTAATATTTAATGTTCCACTTGTTTTAGTGTTCAGTTGCATTGTCTCCATTTAGAAGTGAAACAAGACTGATTTACATTTTTTTTTAAAAACCTAACAAATATAAGAACTGACTACATGCACTAATGATCTTTTTGTGTGTTTGTGTGTGTGTAAGACAAGAGAAATATCAAGCTCCTACAACTTGCGTCCTGCAACAACGGGTAAGCAGAGACGTCAATGCATGCAGCATGCATGACTTTAATATTGTTTTATTTATTGATAATATACTAACAGACAATTTCGAGTTGTGGTAAAGACGTTTTTTTTTTATGTTGTAAAACTGCTTTGAGTGGGGAAAAAAAAGCCAACATATCTGTATCATAATGCAATTTTCTTTTTCTTAAAATGGGAAATTGGTCTTGTATCATTCAAGAAGCAATATCAAAGCCAAGGCATTATATATATATTTTTAACCATACCCAGCCTTAAATAGGACTAGTGTATATAATAAGGCATAATGTAATAACTGCGTCCTAGTTTTCAGATGGCTGTTAATTACAGGATTATAAATTCTAATGCCCTCAGGTTAAGAAATGCGTGAGTATCCATTATTCAGTGTTTTCCATATGTACTTGCCTCAGGATCTAAGCAGCCCCCTTCTGTCTTGCGAAAGCCGCAACTGAGTGGGATCCCATCAGGTCTCCTGAGAGCTGGAGCAGGTCTCAGGCCACCATCAACAAGGAGCAACGCACCAGTCTCTTCAAATTCTGACAAACCTCATGGGCCTGGAGGTACACACAGTGGTCTGATTTTATCTTTTTGACAGACATGAGAAATAAATAGGACCGGCAAGTATACATGGTGCATTTTCAGATACACTATACACAGAGTTGCTGTCTGTAGACGATTGGAAAGCATGAAATCTGCATTGCCATTTCTTTTTCAATATGAAGACTATAGAGTACAGATTACAGAACCTTACATTACAGAATGTATTTTTTTCTTCCTTTATCACACACAAACAGGTACTAATCCTATGGTGAAGACTTCACAACCAAAAAAGCATCCCTTAACCAGAAGTGAAGCATTGCCAGCAGCAAAGAAGAAGAAAACTGGTATCTTTTTCTTTTTAATCACTCAGTTCTATAGATTTTTTATGGCATTTTAAGAGTATGTCATTTCCACGTGCGCCAAAGCCAATGGGCGCACTTGTAACAACAGTATTGTCATACTGTTCAAAACCTGGATGATCCAGATGTTATTGACCTGGTTTAGAGATTTAATTTGTCCTCTCTGTCATTTTTTAGATGCTTCTTTGCCATCCAGCAGTGCTGAAGCCTCAACATCTTCCTGTGACACTGCCAGTAGAGCCAAAAACCTTAAACATCCTCCAACCAGTCACAAACCTTTACTAGCCAAAGCTCAAAGAAATGGTAGGTTGAGATTGTGTCATAGTGCTGTTTTTTGTATAACTGTGTTATAATGTTTTCTAACCTTGACCCACATGGTGAACTATGTTTGTGACTTAGCTGTAGGTACAACCTACCTGCTCTCAGACTTTAGTTGTCTTCAAGATCTTTACATCTGATGCTTCCAGATGCTGCAGTACCAGCCTGTACCACTGAAGCTTCAACATCTTGTGATCCTGCCAGCAGAACCAGGAACTTGAAACAACCAGCGACCATCCACAGAGGTCTGCCAGCTAAACCCCAAGGCCATGGTACGTTGCAAGGGATATGATGTGCAGCAAAGACCAGTGGAGGTTTTTATAGAACTAATTCTAGAGGCTGGCTCGGTTGAAGTAGGACTTTGCGATGCAGTAAATATCAGAAGCAAAAGACAGATCAAACAACGTCAAGCTGCTTGTATTTTTGCACCAGGCCTGGCATAAAAATAGCCAACAGCAATGTGAAAGATCGAGCCTGAAATCTGACAATATTTGGGAAAAATATGGGAGAAATGTCCGTTTTTAGAATAAACAAAAATCAACAAAAGAAAAACCTGCTAGAAATCCTAAAATCCAGTGGTCTCTTCATTTTCTCCAGAGCCGTGTATGCAAAAGCCTCACTCTGACAGCAGCAGAAAGTGTAAGATAATGTGATCTAATGTTTCGCGCTGTTGCAGGTTGTGCCAACTGTAATGCACTTGAACAGCAACTCAAGTTGAAATCAGAGGAAATAAGAAGACTGAAAGAAGGTATGGATGCTTACTGTTCTATCTTCACTAAAGAAATATAAACACCGCTCCAATCAATACATTTGTTTATTTGTTCTTGTTTGATAAGTAATCCTCCAGGCGAGGTTTTATTAACTGTACTGTACTGTACTGTATTGACTTATCACGTTACCTTTGTAAGGACTAAACAGGTGAGTGTTGTCCCGGGATGATTTAGCTGCGTTTGCCAAACCTTTTGGATGATTTCCAGTTACACTTGGATATTCCAGATGTGTTTTGTGACTTGTCTCACTATTGTGTGAAGACCCCAGTGTTATTTTGTTGCTTGGATAATAATTACATGAATACAAATGTCTGTGTTTTTAATATTTTTTTCCGTTTTTTTCAGAGCTGCACAATAAACAACAGGAAGAATGCTGATATTAATTCCTGTGTAATATTATTTTTACCTGCCATTGCCATTAATAACATATACACTTTGATGCTGTAAAAACATTTATTCAATTAAAAGATTTTAATTATACTGAAAATAGTAACTTTTAATATTCCTGTACTCACTTTAGTGTCTGTATTTTGTTAACCTCACTGTGGAAAATGGACTTAATGACCTGTTGTTGTACTGTTGCTTCATTTAGATGCACATATGTAAAGATTTTATTTATCTATCTTAAATACAAACTTCTATAAAACCTACTGAAAATGGTACAGAAGTAAAACCCCATAATAAAGTCTAATATGACGATATAGTTGGACGATTCTTTTCATTTATGAACCCTCAATTCAGTACTAATTGTGTCTTTAAATCACTTGTTCAGTCTAAAATAATGCTGAATAAACATGTTATAATTTTTGGTAAAGAAAAAGAATACTTTTTCATTGTAGGTGTAATATTCAGGTTTCATGATGGAAGCTGTATGGTGTATATTGTCAGAGTGTACTGACTAACATGGAGTTTAATATCTGGAAAAAATCGAATTTGTGTATCAAATAAAGTAGGTTATGGTCTGTTACTTACACTAAGACGAATATGTATTTCTCCTAGGGTTTTTAAACTTTAAATAAAATGTGCTGTGAATGTTTGTGGACTTTTGCTTTGTATTTTATTATGTTTTATGTTATCTGTGTCTTTATACCATAGTGTAAGGGCAACAAGGTAACTGGTTGTCTTGTTGCCCTTACACTTTGATCCGACAGGTGGCGACATAGCCCTGTAAAACCCCTTATTTTTATATAGATCTGCTGTGGACCATCCGTATGCTTTGCCGACCCAAAGCGCATTTCCTTTCCTGACGCAAGTGCCCGGCAAGGCTGTTGCACGCCTTTATTTGTGGCTGCTGTTCAGCAAAACTGGATTTAAAAACTATTCACAGTAAACCCATACAGCACGGCATAATTTTCACAAGGACGTAGGTGAGTTTGTCTTGACAAATGTTTTAAACTAAGTGTTGTAGATTTCGTTTTATCGCTCTGTATTTACCGACATGCGGGGAGGCCCGCCGGCACTCCTGTGGTTTGTTGCTAGCATTAGCTTAGCACCAACGCAGCGCCACGTTAGTGTTGCTGTTAGCTGACCTACAATATCACTTATAATAGACGGTAGCTTGCCTGCTACAAGCTTAGGGGTGTGTATTTTCTTTCAGTGTGTGTCAGCAATGCGTATAGTTTGGTTCGGTGTTAAGTTTTACTTGTTATTTTAGAGCCATCTGTTAAAGGTGTATGGCGTTAGCTAGCTATCAGGAGGTTGTAGCATTAGCACGCATTCATACACTTAACGTCACTTAACCGGTGATTGTACGCTATGCACCTCCATTGGCCTCATCTCTACTCTGCTAGATAGTGCAGTTTGGCATTTAAACGAGTGTTAGTTTGCGCTGAACTCGGAATGCAGCAGTGAAGCAACCCAAACCATTTTCAGTTTATTACCGGCTAAAGTACTTGTCCGATAGACAATAGTGTAGCTGTTGGTCAAGCTAGCCAGTTGCGCCTAGCTCGACCAATGACCGGTTATACGTGTCTTTATGGAAAGGCACTGTATTGCCTTACAAACTGATTTAATCCAATAACCTCTATTTGAGGTACTTAAAGTATTTTTTTGTTGCTAACTGTGTTTCACTAAACGTTTTTCTAATGTAGTACTGTAAGTTTGTAACTGGGACCAAGTTATACTCCATACCCAGGACTACAGCAGAATAGCCTAAACCAGAAATTGTTATATCGAATATGTAGATATTCACAATGCATAAAATAACATAGCTTGTCTTAATTCAGTTACAGTTGCAGCAAAACAGTTTAATTAGGGATAGAGGAAATTATGATGTTAATGAGGGTCAGTGGAGAGTTTTGCGTAAAGCATTTTGGCCAAATATATAGGCAAATTATTAAAAAAGCACCACACAAAGATCAAGTCAAACCAAATTAAAGCTGTTCAACATCACTCAACTGTACCTGTTCACAGCAAGCTCAGGTAACTAAACCACACAATAAAGCCCATGTAAGATGGCCACTTCAACTTCTTCTTTAGTACAGCAAGAAGCTTCACAAAGAAAAATTACCCAAAATGGCTGAGTGGTTAAAAGCACCCTTAAACCTCACAAGTCTGGGGAAAACAGTGATTGGCTCCTCTAGAAGTGACTTTATTAAAACAAAGAAAAGCACATTAAACCCATTTAAAGCACATTTGTTCTGCTTGAGCATACATGGTTCCTTACAAAAAACATTTCACAAGCCTATAAATAATGTACCTTGTTAGGTTGAAACACAGGTGACTGGAATATGTATTTATAAAGACCAGGTTAATGTGGAATTGAAGAGAGTAAAATGCCATATAAAACTTATATTTATTGTTCTTGGGCATGCTTTAGTTTGGTTTAGCTCACAAAGCATGAATAATGTAATATCAAACAAAGGCTAGTCTCCGGAAGAAAGGGCCAGGTGAAGTTCCTGCCCCTTTTTGTTGCCTCTGCACCTTTCCCTTGGGGTCTAGTGCTAGACTTGAAGTTGTTTTCTCTTCCACATGAGGCATGATACTTCGGATTGTGTTCATGAGCATCATTGATGGAGTTGTTGCAAAACGAAGTTTATATTTTCCTTTTATTAGCAGTAGGAAGCCAGATTATCTTTCTGCAAGATTAAATGTTCATACCTGTGACAGCTCTTATGTGGAAGACTAAGATTTAATGTGTAACTTTTTCTTCACAGATTCACAGGTTTCTTCAGCGATGTCTCGTTTCTTTGCCACCGGGTCTGACAGTGAGTCAGAGGAGTCCTCATCCGCCGATGAGATCACCCCTAAAGCGCCAGGGACGACCTTCAAGCAGTCAGTACTGTTTATGTTAACTCTTGTCATCACAGCTTAAATTGAGCTGTTTGAAGTGGTCTCATGTTGTTTCTCATTATGTTTTCACAGGTCATTGCTACTTAGTGATGATGAGGAGGACACTAAGAGAGTGGTGCGCAGCGCAAAGGACAAAAGGTTTGAATGCCAGCTTGACTTGGTATATTTCAAGTGACGTAACTTAAAAATCACAGGTTGTCTTATCGGTTTTTATTTCAAATTTCAGGTTTGAGGAGCTGACCAATCTTATCAAGACAATCCGAAATGCTATGAAGATTCGAGATATGGCCAAATGTCTGGAGGAGTTTGAGCAGTTATGTCGAGCCTTCCTCAAAAGCAAGAATATAGTCGACAAAGAGGGCGTTCCACCTTTCTATATCCGGCTTCTGGCAGACCTGGAGGACTATCTCAATCAGGTCGGTCTTCATGATGTACTTAATTTTAAATCTGTGTATTACTTAACTAATAGTAAGCAGTACAATACTTACTATAATGTACCTTACAGCTTTGGGAGGACAAAGAGGGCAAGAAGAAAATGAACAAAAACAACGCAAAAGCCCTGAGTACACTGCGTCAGAAGATCCGCAAGTACAACAGGGATTACGAGACAGAAATTGCTGCTTACAAGGAGGTAAATTAAATTTAAATAATAAGTCAGTCATTCTGTTTTTCAAGAAGAAGAGATGTTGGTTAATAGATGACATAATTACTCCTAATAATTGGGGTAGTGGCCGCTTGTCACCATTTGAATGCCCTGGGCAGCAGTGTCAACCTGGCTTTGGGTAGGTATATGTCTGAATATTCTCAATTTTTCTCTTTTAGAACCCTCAGGACTCTGCAGATGAAGAGGAGGAAAAGGAGCCCGAAGATTCTGGTGAGCTTGATATTATATTGGTGTATTTTCTCACAACCAGGGATAAAATACAACTATGTATTTTATATAGCATTTGTATAAAGAAAAGATGAATGACAGATTGAAATTAGACATAATGTTATAATAGAATAATGGCAAGCAGTATTTAAATAATTAGTTTCCATTGTTTGTTCTGTCAGGCTCCTCATCAGAGAGCGAGGCAGAGACAGGAGATGATGGGGTGTCAGCAAAGGCCTTCTTAAAGAAAAAGCCTGAAGCAACTCCGGATGCCAGCAAGTTCCTCAAGTCGGCCAAGGGATCTGGGGTAAGAGTTGAGCATGCCACAAACCATCAGAGAGCTGAAATGATATCTTGATAAATCAAAGGACAGAAAGTTAAATTTAACTAATTGAATGAGCTGTTTAAGAGGATTGCTGAGCTAATGTGCTGGTGTCATTCTTCTCAAACAGGATGAGTCCTCTTCCAGTGATGAGGATGATGATGACGAAGACTGGGGCTCAGACTCCGTAGACAGTGGCAGTGAGAGCTCTGATGATGGGGAGGGAAAGAGTTCTTCCCTGGCCGTAGTCTTCCTTAAGAAGTGAGTGTACACCACAGCTTTGTATTTATTTTTCACGGATAAAGTGTGTAAATATATCAGTTACACCACTTTTTAATATTTTGTTTTAATGGAAACTAGTAATAGTAAATTAGACAAAAATGAAAATGCTAGTCCTTGCAGACGGTTATATTTCTTACATGATCATGTATGCTGTCTGATCTAAAGGGCACAGGAGCCTGATAAGGGTGAAAAGAAGCTCGGAAAAAAGAAGAAGCCAAAGAAGAAAGAACGGCTTGAAGAGGAAGCGGAGGAGGAGGGAGGAGAGGAGGTCGAGGGCGGCTGGGAAAAAGTCAAGGGAGGTGTTCCTCTGGTCAAGGTAATATATTATGATGGAAGAGTTTTTGTTATAATAGTTAGATAATTATGCAGATAACTTAAAAAAATAGGAACTTACTGTATGATGTTAATCAACAATTGTCAACATTTATACATTTTGTGTTGCATTGCGTTCATCAGGAGAAACCGAAGATGTTTGCAAAGGGCACAGAGATCAACACAGCTGTGGTGGTGAAGAAGCTGAATGAGATTCTGCAGGCCAGAGGCAAAAAGGGCACTGACAGGTAACAAGGCTTCATTCATGTGAGAACTCATAGTTGCAGTTGCATCAAAAACTGAACTTAGAGTAAGTAAAGCCTGTGCCATATAAGATTATGTTCAGTGAAGTCACACACAGCCTCTTTCAATCTTTCAAGCAAAGCAACTACTTGCCTTTTCTCTTTAACTCCCAATATCTTTAATTTTGTTCTTAAGTAATAATAGTATTAAAAAAATAATAAAATTATAGATCTAAAAATACTGTTATCATTACTGTTCTGATGTTCTCTCCTCTTCTTGTTGTGTCTTTTTCTGACAGGGCTGCTCAGATTGAACTGCTCCATGCCCTGGCAGCCATTGCTGCTGAGAATAACTTGGGCCAAGGCATCCTGGTCAAAATTAAGTTCAACATTATTGCTTCCTTGTATGACTACAACCCCAACTTGGCAGCCTTCATGAAGGTAGGAGCCACTGTTTTTCTTTCATGTTACATTACCGTAAAGTTCAGAAATGTCCTCCAATTTCAGCGTTCCAATTTCCTGCAGTATAATAATTATATTCCTTATATAATTTTAGCCTGACATGTGGAAGAAGTGCCTGGACTGCATCAACGAGCTGCTGGACATCCTGTTTGAGCACAACAACATCTTCATTGGAGAGAATATTGCAGAAGACAGTGAGAACCTGGCCGTCTCAGAACAGGTATTAGATCTTATCCTGTTAACAAGACTTACTCTGAACCGTTTGTTTATTGCATTTTATTTCTGTTTTTTTCTTTGGGGTATGGTCTGTTTGATGAGGAGAGTGTCATCAAATACTGAAAAAAAATATTAACCCCTTTTGTTGTGTGTTTGTTAGCCTTTCAGGGTGCGTGGGTGCGTCTTAACTCTGGTGGAGAGGATGGATGAAGAGTTTACCAAGATCATGCAGAACACTGATCCCCACTCACAAGGTTAGTTCTGTCCTTTTTACAGATTCAAACTCATTTTAATTCTGAACAGCTAATTGTGCATCATGCTAATCACATTTTTAATGTGAGAGATAATAGAATACATACATTTGTAGATGCAAGTTCCAAAATTGTTTCTGTGTCTTAACATTTATATGGCTTTAGCTCTCTCTCGTTTTTTTCCTACCGGCTCATTGCTTTCCTCTATGCTCTTCTTCAGAATATGTTGACAATTTAAAAGATGAGGCGCGAGTATGTGCCATCGTTGACCGACTGCTCACGTACTTGGAGAACAAGGGCAGCACAGAGGAGATTTGCCGCATCTACCTGCGAAGAATCATGCACACTTACTACAAGTTTGACTACAAGGCCCACCGGCGTAGCCTGGGCCTCCAGGGAGAGTCCAAGGTAGGAAAAGATCAAAGTGGTACAGCTTGAGAGAGAACGGAAGATGTTCATTTCATTATAGTAGCAAGAAGGAAAAAGTAGTTTTCGTTATTTTTCTTCTCATGGACAAAGAAAGCGTAACAGTGTAAATACGATGTCATGTGCAGAGCAGCGTTCTGTGTTCCAGGTCATTAGTGAATAGTATTTACTTAGCCATGTCTCCCTGTCTGCTGTTTAGTCCGAGCAGGACCAGGAGGAGAGTGAGGGCGAGGACAGTGCTGTGATCATGGACCGTCTCTGCAAATTCATTTACGCCAAGGATCGCACAGACCGTATCCGTACCTGTGCTATCCTCTGTCACATCTACCACCACGCTCTGCACTCACGCTGGTACCAGGCCCGTGACCTGATGCTTATGAGCCACCTGCAGGACAACATCCAGCACGCCGACCCCCCTGTACAGGTATGCAGGCAGACAACTGCATAAAACAATAGAAATAAATACATTCATGCTGCATTTAAACCCTGTTTCAAATTATCAATTGCCTTTTCCTCTTTCTAGATCCTGTACAACAGAACCATGGTCCAACTTGGAATCTGCGCTTTCCGGCAGGGCATGATTAAAGATGCCCACAATGCCTTGTTGGACATCCAGTCTTCTGGCCGTGCCAAGGAGCTTCTGGGTCAGGGTTTGCTCATGAGGAACATGCAGGAGAGAAACGCTGAGCAGGAAAAGATTGAAAAGAGAAGACAAGTAAGTCACTGACTAGCAGTAAAATTTCAAATTTTTATTTAAAACAGATTAGTTTTGTTGATAGACCAGAGTTTTTTTGTTTTGTTTTTTTTTTTTCAGAAATCGTATCAAATTAGGAACTTTGGGTATAGAAGTTTGATCTGAAGAATTAGTGATATTTTTCAGCTGTATATGTGACAAATGAGTTAGAAAGGACTCGTTCAGCTCAGGTACCTAAAATTGCTATGGTAGTTGAAAGTTGAACTCCACTGACGTCGTCCACTTTACCAGACATGATGGGAGGTTTTACAGAACTTGACGTTTATCATAACATGGCTTTGATATTCTTTAAAGGTGCCATTCCACATGCACATCAACCTGGAGCTGCTCGAGTGCGTGTACCTGGTGTCAGCCATGCTGCTGGAAATTCCCTACATGGCCGCCCACGAGTTCGACGCCCGCCGCAGGATGATCAGCAAGCAGTTCCATCACCAGCTCAGGGTGGGAGAGAGACAACCCCTGCTCGGTACGAAACCTGTCACCTGTAGCTCTTTCAATGAGGATCTTTATCCAACGGGAAACGAAAGGATGATTGTAAATGTTCTGTTTGTCCCTCAGGACCCCCAGAGAGCATGAGAGAGCATGTGGTGGCTGCCAGTAAGGCCATGAAGATGGGAGACTGGCGTACCTGCCACTCATACATCATTAATGAGAAGATGAACAGTAAGGTGTGGGACCTGTTCCCTGAGACGCAGCGAGTACGCGAGATGCTCGTCAGGTTAGCAAACACACCGTCATCCCCAGTAGAGATTGTGATTACGCTTTGAGATCTCTATCAATTAACCTATTTTGATATAATTTTTCATGTAATTGTGTTTTTTTTTTTCTTTATAGAAAGATCCAGGAGGAGTCACTGAGGACTTACCTGTTCACATACAGCAGTGTGTACGACTCCATCAGGTAATGATACAGTTTTAACCGTTAACTTTTAATTAGCTGTCGTAATCTGTGCTGGTCTCAGACACCATTATGAACAGTCCACCTATTAATTCTGTCTGTCCTGCAGCATGGCGACTCTGTCTGATATGTTTGAGTTGGAGATACCCACAGTGCACAGCATCATTAGCAAGATGATCATCAACGAGGAGCTGATGGTGAGTCTCCTGACTCTCTTCTGTTGGAAGTGCATTGTAATAGATGCAACAGGAATAAAGGTCCCCCAAATCGTCCTTTTACCAGTTGTATAATTGTTATTTTTTTTACATGTCATTACTTCCTGTCCTCTTAACAGGCCTCACTAGACCAGCCCACACAGACTGTGGTGATGCACCGCACAGAGCCCACCTCCCTGCAGAACATGGCCCTGCAGCTGGCTGAGAAACTGGGCAGCTTGGTGGAGAACAACGAGCGTGTATTTGACCTTAAACAGGGCGTCTACGGCGGCTACTTCAACAGAGGTGAGTCCAAACCAGACACTTTGTTACATCGTGTGTCGCATGTTGTTCTGTCGATGGCCTCAAACCTTCTCTTTTTTTTAAAAACAAAACAAAACATAACATCTCATATTGTTTTGTAGCTGCTAATTTTTTTTTTTAAACAGTTCTAATATGATATTTTTTGTATAACAGATCAGAAAGGCGGCTACCAACAGAAGCAATCCTACCAGAGAGGTATGTTAAGCCACACAAGTTTGTACCTTGGACATATTACATCCCTTAAGCCATGATGACCTTTCCAAGCTAGCGTGTCCTCTTTTTGTTTAGGTTGTCTTTTTATTGCTGACAGAGTTTCTTTGCTTTTAATCAACAACTAAGATGTAATGCATTAAGTCTTTATGGACAAGGCACCGACTTCTATTGTTTGATTACTGCATTTTATAAGGTTTCTGTGGGTTCTTCAAAATCCAATAATGTGAATATTTAAAATATGATTTTAACACATTGTGTTATCGTGACTATGAAGCTAACATTACTTTTAAAAACTGTATCATTAAAAAAAGAATAGCTGGTTCTGCAATTAAGTTAAATGTTTCTGTTAACATTATTTTCTTCTAACATGGGGATGTGCAAGTTCAATGAGATCTGGCTCAAGAACAGCACATTTAGTTCTTGATTGAACCCCGTTGAAAATAATACATTTAAAACCCGCTGCACTTTGAGCAAGAAACGCTCAAATTAAGAACTTTAGGTGTAAAGGCATTAGATTCAAAGGTCGTAAAAACAAAGAGCCGCCATCAAACACCTGCCGTCACCCAGTGTGGACGTACGGATGTGAAATGGGTCTTAAATTGCATTTCATAATGATCCTAAATGTCATTTATTGAAAGTTGCAGAAACTCTCATTTTAAATAAGTTCAGCTAAAAAAAAATTGTAATCATCTGATCCAGTGTTTCCATATGGGTAATGTTGCTCTTCTGGATGTCCACAGATCAGAAAGGAGGCTACCAGCAGAAACAGGGCGGCTACCAGAGAGGCGGCTACAGAAATCAAAACCAAAGCAACTACTGAGCTTGAAAGGAGTGGATTTCAGTCTTGCCACCTTGAACTAGTCTTCATTCCATAACAACTGTTGGGTTTCCTGCACCGGACACTTGGCTGTGAGCTGTTGTCCCTCATCTGACTGATCCTGAAACAGCTGAAAGTCATCGCAGTACGAGTCCTTTTCACAAGCAACTGCATAGAGTGACATTACAATACTGCTATCTGCTTTGGATTAATGTATAGAGTTTTTAAGGTTATTATTTCTAATATAAATTGTTTAATAAAGGCGTTGCAGTGTGGCAGGCTCGTGGCAACAGACACGCCAGGTATTGTTACCAACACCCTATTCATAAACCACAAACTAATAAACAGTATATTTCAACCTTATGGCCGTTGTCATCAGTATTTTCAAATGAGTATCTCTTGATTTGATATTTACATGTAACATAGTTGTTCATCGTCCTATGCTCATTTGACTGGTTGAAGGGATGAAATGCAGAAGCAAAATTGAAAGTATTGAATGATATCTCTTGGGTTCCACAGGAATTGAGAGATTTATTGAGAGACTTTTGCATTGATATTAATTTGTAATTAGCCTGTAAAATGTGGAGATGCTGAGATCCTTTTCTTGTAATTGCAACGGAGAGAGGGTTGTCATCCAGAACTGGGTTTTCTGTAACCCTAACCTGAAGTATTTTTTTTGTTGTTGTAGAAAACTAGGTTATATTTATTAGAACATTAATAGAGATGCGGTGGAAACAGTGGGACACAGATGTTCAGAATACCCCCACGAGGTAAAGAGTAAGTGGGTCAGATCAGGTAGACACGAGTTTATCTCAGATAATGACTAACCGAGAGAAACCAGAGCAGTCATGTTCTCCTGTTAGCAATTAGCTCTGCTGACTGTAGACAAACTTTAAAGACAACATGTAAGTAGGTTAAAACAAGATATATACAGTATAACAAAATTACATGTGTTTGAAATCCTTTTTTTTAATACATCTGTAAGAAAACAACAACAAAGCACAGTGAGTGTAATGCGCGTTCACAGTAATCCTAATCATAAACGGTTAACTTCTGGTTTTACATTAACCTCATTTAATTCATAAAGATATTTTGTAAGCTCATAAAGTTTTCAACTCCAGAGACCGTGGGCAGACAGTGTTCCATGGGGTTCGCTGATTTCTACATCATTTCCTGATTTCCTTTCATATCCCCGTGTCCTTTTGCTCCGTTTTGTCCCGGGGGACCTAGGAGCTGCCCCCCCTCAGCCTCTGGCGGACTCTCCTGCTGAGCTCCTGCCTCAGCAGGTCCCTCTCCTTCCGGATTCCCTGCAGCACGGTGCGGTTCTCCTGAGCCCGACGCACCAGGTAGGGGAGCGTGTCGTCCACTGAGCCATATGGTACTGACTTGTACACGGCGTAACCCTCCTTAGCTGGAGTAAGGAGGATGAAACAGACTATTAAAGGTGCTTAAAGGGTAGCTTCCCCAACCAGGTGACATTAAGATATAACTAACTATAACGGCAGGTTCAGTCATGTCAAATCAAAGGCATCCTTGAAAAGACACAGCATCCCCTCCTGAAGATGTAAAGGATGCAAACGGAGGCACCGCTCACCCAGAGTGAGGGAGACGTGATCACACATCCCCAGCAGCTGGCCGAAACACACCGAGCCTCCATCTTTGTCTATCCCCAGCTCTTTCATCCTGAAGAGAAAAGAAGCAGTAGCACGTACATATTTTATGCATCATTAGGTTATAGATCACGCTTGTGCCTTTCCGTAACATAATAATTAGCAATAATCCCTCCATGGTCAGGTAAGTCGGTGTGTGTGACTTATCAGGTACTTTTCCTCTTTTTTTTGTGTGTGGTCCAACCTTTGGGCAGCTCGTCTTACTGACGCCTCATTGTGCGTGGCGACTATGATCCTGAAGCGCTCTGGATTTTGGGAGATGACTTCCAGCATGACGCCGAGTGAGCCGTTATAACTGCACAGACGGGACGAAACGATGTCAGGTCAAATCAAAGGTCGCAGGTTGACGTTTGCTGCAGTCCCGGTGCTGCAGTATATAGAAGTTGTGCGTGGTTTAAAATCGCCGTGTGATTATTCCTATCCCTGCCTGTCCCTATCCCCGCACCTGTCGTTGGTGTCTTCCCAGGATTTGTGGACGGGGTCAAGGCGGCCCTCTTTCTCTGCCAGCTTCCTCTCTTTGTCCATGTAGGCCCCCCTCACCAGTTTGACTCCCAGGCCGAAACCCTCGCCTTTAGACAGAGTCAGAGCTTCTGAGACGAGCGACCTGGACTCCTGACAGAAAGAGAATGAAAAGAAGAATGGAGAAGACCACAGGGTTCCCACGGTCATGAAAAACCTAGAAAATTAACAATTAAAAGTACATTACTACATTACCTTTTTTTTTTTTTGAGCTGTAAAATGTATTTAATTCTATGAGTGGGTTTTTTTCCCCCATCCTGATGCAAAACTCATCTGTAAATTCTCATTTTAAAGCTGTTATTTAAAACGTTTTCTTGAAGGGCACTTAAAAATGTTATAAATGGAGTAGATTTCAGAGTTTTCCTTGGATTGTGGAAGGTTTACGTAGGTCTTGGCTTTTTGCTGTCATTATTTGACAAAAAAAAACAACACATTCTTGCGTAATTGCAGCTGGATATAACAATCCTTAGATTAGTAGCTTAATAGTTTTTCTGAGTATTTGAGGTGAATGTGAAAATAACAGAAAATTAAGAGACTGAAAAGGGTTGCTCTTTAGTTTTCATATGATCATTAAACTACACTTAAAAGTTGTGAAGGATTAGGGAAATTATACCATCCGTGCTCGAAAAGTCACCAAAAAGTTTTGAAATTTTATCTGTAAATATATGTGGGAGCCCCGATTGTACCTTCAGGTAGCACTGATAGGTGTTCCAAATCCAGACGCCATCTCTGTTAAACTTTTTCATCATCGCCATGGTTACCAGGGAGAGGGCAGGGTTCATGTAGGTGTACTCCGCGTCAACCAGGACCCGAACCTTGTTGACACTTGCCTTTAAGAAACACACCCCAAGAT
>JAPQRN010000012.1:8357197-8371185 GCA_037367275.1 Coranthus polyacanthus
GCGGTGGCGAGTGTTGGAAGGGTTAAATGGATTTCAAAACACATTACAGAATACATGCCCTTACACGCCCTCAAACTGAGCAACATGTTACGAATATCCTTTAGATTGCCACATGACCTGACCCCAGGAGTCACTCTGAATGTGTCCTGACTCTCAGGAAATGCGACCTGTAAGTGTACGGAAACACTACAGCCGTGTGGTGTTTTGTCTGGCAAAAAGGATGAAGACCCAGTTTTTCCTCGACTTTTTTATTTCCCACGGCATCAAGTTAGAGTGAAAACCAGTCAACGGGCATGAAAATAAAGCTTTATGGATTTGCAGTTCCATAGTAAAACATTTTGTTCTCGTTTAGTTTTTCTGAAGTGTAGGTTGATGCCCTGCAACTACTCCTCCTCTTAAAATAAAAATGGCAACGGGTGATGAAGCTATAACATAATAATATGGTGCGGATACAATTTTGCTCTTTGTTGTAAATGAAGGGCTTATGGGAAATTACATTTCATAGTGAATAATGCAGATGGTAATGCAGAAAGTAATCCCTTCAAGTGCAACTGCATTCTGATAACCTCCTATTTAAAGTGTGACTGTAACTAAATACAGTAGCTCATATTTTGTATTCTTAATACATGTATTCCACTATTCCCCAACACTGGAGGTGGCACTGACTTTAAAGAGCTTTTTCCAAAAAGACCAAGGCCAGGAGAGAAAATGATTAACTGCTGGCCGCCAAAATCCTTGTCATGTACAGTGTGTCTGATCTGACAGACTGCCAGACCTCCAGCTTCACGAAAAGGAACTCAAATGAATCTTCCCTGTGCTTCACGGCTGACCGTCCAGCTGGAAAACACTTTATTCACATAATGATTGATAGTGTCACCCTCAACGCTGAATACCACTTTTCAAAAATGTGAATCACAGGGATAGGGGTTCTTTGGATACAAGCTCAGTCTCTAATAACATATGCATATGTAATAGACTGCAATGCATATATATATGTGCAAATATCTGTACACGTGACACTTATTAGACTGTCTGTTCATCCTGGAAGAAGGATCGCTCCTCTATGGCTCTACGATTTTTTCAATTTTTTAAATCAAGGAACGAAGAACAGAGGGGGGGGGGTCACACAGTATATTGTACAGACTGTAAAACGTATATTTGGCTACACAAATAAAACTTGACTTGAAATGCAATGAGCTATTTTACCATATTTCATGATTCAGGTGATGAGAAATAAATCACAGGGGCCCGGTGGAGAGACATTTTTATTTTTCACACTGGAATGGATATTTGAAAAGAAAATATTCAGCAGATATGTACAGTGTCGGATCGAATTCGTGAATCTATTTATCAAAAATGAGCAAACGTCTTAAGAAAACACACTTGCAGTACAGTGGACTACTTGAGTTAATACTACACATTGCTAAAGCGCTATCAAATCAAAACTTTTTGTCAGCATTATTGTCACTACTTTTAAAACACAGCTCTTGTGCTCATGTCCAGGTAGGACCCCTGGGCATGGGCATGGCCATGCTGGTTCTGTCTGTACAGATGCCTGAGAGGGATGGGGAGGGATGAGTGAGGGTCCTGACAGAGCCGGAGAGGGTAGGACGAAAAGGGAGGGTACAGGGCTGGGGGTGCGGAAGAGGAGGGAATACAGGAGGGAAGGGGTGGATCCAGCTGAGGGAGAAGAGACGGGTGGTGCCGTACCATCTCTGGGCGATAGGGGGCAGCGGGATTGAACTGAGCAAGAGCACCGATATCGACTGAAGGGTACGAGGAGGTGGAGGAGGGGGCAGAGGGATTGGGCAGGGTCTGAGCATGGGATGGGGCGGAGGACGTCTGCTGGAACGAAGAGGGGACAGTCAGGCAAGAGGAGGGCTGGAAAGGAGGGTGAGGAAGGGAGGACGATGAGTGAGAGAAGGAGGAAGGAGGGAAGGGGGCAGCGAGGGATGGAGCCTGGGCTTGGTGGCTCAGATTCGGGAGGTGCAGGGTGGCGTGGGCAGGACTGGGAGACATATTTGGAAACGAGAGATTCTGCATGTGTGGGGGGAACGCAAAGGATGTGGAGGCACCGTAAGCGGGTATAGAGCACGCCAGAGTGGGAGCAGGAGGTTGGTTTTGGTTGGGGAGAGGCTGCGCAAGATTTGTGGGCAGTATACTTGGATAAATAAATTCTGCTGAGCTGTGATCACTGATTGTGTTATTCGCATTGGTAATCGGTTCCCCGTGCAGCACCTGGCCGGGTTGGCTGAGCAGAGAATGAGCCGACATTTGGTCCTGCAGGACTGACTGACACGCTGAAGACGGTGCAGGGAAGGAGGCGTCAGTAGGTGTGTGGGGGCTGATTACCTCTGAGCTGGCGGGAACCATGGGGTGATAGGCATTGGAAGAGGGGGAGGAGGAGGAGGGAGGAAGGAGTGGCTGTGGTGAGGAGGAGTTGGAATGGGGCGGAGTGGGGAAGGTGAAGGAGGTCTGCTGCAGTGAGGGAGTGGTGGCCGAGGAGGCTGGCAGCGTGGGAGAGGAGGAGAGGATAGAGGGGTAGTCGATGGGAGGGATGGGGGGCTGAGGGTCAGATGTGGCTGAAGAGTCGGGGACAGGGAGGGAGGAGAAGGAGGAGGCTGGCTGAGGGAGGGGAGCTGGGGGGAAAGGGGAGGAGTTGGCCTGAGCGGTGGGGAAGCTGGAGGTGTACGCTGGCTCACCCAGCTGAGTGTCTGACCTGTGGAGAAGAAAGAAACAACAGAGATTCTGTTCAATTCTGTAAATGACTAGGTGATTACTGAAAGACTGAGCGATTCACGGACAACGGTTTCAGTCAGTGTACTTTTACTCGGCTACTGAAATTTGAGCTACCTGAACTTTACTTGAGTATTTCTATTTTCTGCACTGCAAACATGACATTGCAGATTAAATGAGGTTAGATATAGTTCAAATGAGCTCATCCTTAAACATTTACAGCAGTGAATGTAACATACACATTAACTGAAACATGAAAAACATCGTGTATAACTATAGTAAAACCCTGTCAGGGATCATTTTACTGCACAACTTTTACTTTTCATATTTTAAGTAGATTTTGCTGACAATACTAAACTAAAATGTTTTATGCAGAACATTTTTTGGAGTGGAATATTTTCCATTGTATGTGTAAGATCTTAATTGTAAATCTGAATAATTCTTCCACCACTGATTGTAATTCACTTTAATTCATTTAATCAATTTATTAGACAAAAATGCTAAAAAAAATAAAAAATACACACTCACTACAAGCTCTTCAATGCCTCTAGAAATTAGATCTTTGTTTTTCTCTTATAAAATGATGAACGTTGACTAGTCAAAATAATGAGCAAATGAATCCATCAGAAATGTATCCCCACTATTGTAAAATCCCTGTGTACATAAATGATGTATATAAAATGTGTAGGTAAATGCTCGTGTACCTGTGAATTTTAAGTGAACCCACCTTTCTATTATGCCATTTGCCACCTCACTCCCTGCTGTGTCCTGCATCCCACTGGTCATGGAGATGCTGACGTCAGACATCTGAGACGCCATGAATGCTTGGCCGAGGTCCAACGTCTGCTGTGAGACCAGTGCGTCCTGGTAGGGGGCTTCCTCCGGCCTGTACCCACATGAGGGGTCGGGCAGCGCCGGCAGCGACGCCAGAGCCAGAGCCTGCAGGTCTGCGCCGGGGGCCGAGGGGGCCGAGGGCAGGAGCTCAGTGGAGTCACATGGATCACAGTTCACTGAGAAAAAAAAAAAGAGGAGAAGAGAGGAATGTCAAATACGTTCTGCAAAAATATAGATATTGTTTTCTTTAAAAAACAATTGCAGCAAAATGACACGTAATCTTTAATAACTTCATTTCACAAAAAACGCTGACTCACACTTATTAAATGTTTGTCAGAAATGTAGTTCAATTTACTAAATATTTCACAAAAGATCATTTAGTTACACTTCAGTTAAATAATTGTAGCATATTACAGTCATTCTTTCAGGAAATTAAATCTGCTGAACAATATTATGTGTTATTTTCCTGCCACATTTGATTTATTTCCACTCTACTCTGTAACACCTCTCGTTGGTCACAAGCCTTATATAAATCACATAAATAGTTCATAACAAATGAACTTATATTTATTTATGAAAAACTATTTTAATACAAAAAAATAGGGGGGGTGGGATTACTCAATAACATTCAGTATTATTTAAATTCACTGATTTTACTTTCAGTCTGAAATTTGTTCAAATCTAATCAATAATATATTTAGTTCTTTGTTAAAACTAGCTTCAGTCCTTTTCGTTAAGAAAACGTTGCACTTATTTATTGACTAAGCATGAATTCAACCTAGTCTCCTTTTTGAAACTGCTTATGATTTGAAGTGGCATCGCTGTGTTTATGTCATTTACCAATATCCAAGGTTTCAGTCGGGACGATTTTACGCTTCTGCCTTGCATCTCTTTGTCTGCAAAATAACAAAATATGTTACGTTCACATCATTCACACGGTGTATTCACTGATGGGAAGTGCATGTGCATATCGTGGTGAATTACTTTTTGCTGTTCATGCCATCCTCTCGGAAGCCTTTGGCAAACGGGTTGGAGTTTATCTTCAGCTCTGTGATCTGAAAACAAAAGCAAAGATCAGTTTTCAAGTTGCAGCTTACTGCTCCTATCTTGGTCATTTGCATTTTTTGCTTCTGGTTCATGACTTTCACAATCTGCAGCCGTTGCAAATTTTATATGTAAATGTAGTTTTACCTTGTTGTTCTGGTAGGCAGTGACGGTGATAAACTGGGTCTCAGGGAAAACAAACGAGTGCTGCCCTCCGCCCCACCTCAGCACATCTCTGGCTTCAATTACATGAACTCTTGGCTGATAGCGATGGAGTGAGTGGAGGATGATCTGCAGATGAAGGGGAAAAGGAAGAGGCTCAAGTGCTGTGTCTGTGATCACTGTGACCAAACAAACCGGTGTGGATTCCTTACGTGTCCGTGTGTGTCCAGTGTGTTGTTGGTGAGCTTGGCGTAGTGGAAGGAGATGGTGCGGCTCTGCCAGTGGGCCCCTGTGGCAGGTGAGTCTGGGTGGATGAACACCCGGTCTGGAAGCCTGGCCTCGGCCCCGCCCACTGCCTGCCAGCCGCCGCCTTGGAAACGATAGCGGGAGTTGTCCACTGGGACGATGTCCAGCAGGAGGATGTAACGGAGAGACGGATTCAGGCCTGAAAGCTTCATCCTCAACCCGGGAAACATCCGTCTAAAGGGAGGAGGAGGAGGAGGAACAGTGCAGAAAGTTAGAGAGTGTCAGGTCAAAGGTCAAGGTTCCTGGGCTATGCATGTTATTTCTACACTATTTTCTCACCTGCCCTTCTTTGTGATGATCATCTCTGTGCCTACTGTGCTGAACTGTTTCCATAAAGAGGCATTCTCCAGCTCCATCTTCACCTCATCTTGGCCTTTGGGTGCAGGCGCGCTGGGGGCAGGGGGAGGGGCCAGTAGCCTCGGGGGCAGGGCCTTGGCCGCCACGTCACAGGCAGTGGGGAAGAGTGGCATGTGGGCAGTGGGCTCCCGGTCTGTAGGAGCGGAGAAATCCAGTTAAAAATCTGAAGTTCAGTTTTTACTTCAGAATACTCCAACGCATCTGCTGAGCACTAGATGTTTCCTGCTTTCAATCTTTGCGCACTGATGTCTTCGGGTTTCCACGTTACATTTGTCAAAAATTGCATACGAAATCACAATTGGCTCCATCCAAATCCTGCTGGTAGGTCCACCCGTTAAGTTCAGAGTTTCGATGAGCACAGATGAACTCTGCAAACCAGTTCATGAGTTTTCCTGGTGCATTGTGGGCTGAGAGCTGCCTCACAGATGCCCAAATGCTGTTTTGTAACGTTTATTACATACGCGGTAATTGTTCCTTTAAAGCTTGAGCTCGAGGAGCAAGAATATGTTAGTATGGCATGGTATTTTTAACATGCATCATAAAAAAAATGTACACTTAAGAACAGAAATAGCTGTATGTTACGGATGTGCAGTCTCTCAAACACACTCACCTCTGTAAAAGCATTCTCCGAGTCTTTGTGATCCCAGAGTCAAACTGGGGTACATGTCCACACTTAGCATTTTCCTTGTCTGCGTTTGTCCCGTCTTCAGCTGCCACAAAGTAACATGTCCCTCTTTGTCTCCTTCTCTACCCGAACAAGTCCTCTGCCTTCTGAATGAACCTGATTACAACGTCTTACCGGCTCCTACGTCTCTTGCTGTGTCTTCGCTGTCTCTTTGCTACAAATGCCCAGAGTGGAGGCTCGCTCTGTTAAATAGGTGTGTGGGGCTTCACACATGAGGCCAAATGGCCCCATTTTCACATGTAGCTCCTCATTTGCCTCAGTGTCACGACAACATACCCCCCCCCCCCCTCCGGCCTGCGAGGCCTGCTCGACAAACAAACAACACCAACTGCATCAAGAAGTCATTTAAGAAATTAGGTTTACTTTAGTGTCTGGAAGGAACATTACGTGGTTTGTGTTATTTTACAGCAGCAGCAGCGGTGAAACAGGTGCTGCGGTTAAATACATTTCATCGGGTATCTGTGGTTTTATTTTATTTGTGTGTGTGTGTTTTCAGTATGAGCTGCTTTATTCTTCTTCTTCACCACATTTTAGGGACATGAATTGTAATAAGTAAGTCACTACTGTTATTTCACAGATATTTACTTTACAGATGAAGATGTCACATGCAAAACAAACCGTCTGCGTTTTAAATTATTCATTGTTTAACAACCAGCTCAACCTTGTCCTGCAGAATTGTTCAAATCATTCTTGTTTTAATGAATTTAAAAAATATGGAAAACCTGAAAAGTGCTCCTCAAACTTTTTTCATGTTTTTTTTTTTTTCATGTGCATATACAGATAGCAGTTTAGTGGCAGGTTCCCTGTGGCTCACTGATGACTTGATGACATGTTTCTTCCTCTCAGGACCCTGCCTGTTAGGTTTTCTCAGCAGGGAGTCGGGTCTTGGATGAAGGTGGAGGAGGAAAACAGTTTGGCCAGCGCTTGCAATTTGGCCACTACACAAACGTGACTGTCTAGAAAGAAGTTAATGTGAGAGGTTTGACGTTAAGGCACGGGCTCGGCATATTGTTTAAATCTATCATAAGCATTTTTTTTTCCGTTCAACAAAAGAAACGTGGCGTAATTTGGTTCAACACAAGTTCTACTGTTAGGCAGGACATTTGGTTTGTAGGTCAGAGCGTAGGCCACACGGACAAACATGTTGGTAATACTAGTGATTAAGATATGGACACGAACCTAACACAGGCCTGGAAGTTACTCAATAGTTCGACGAGCTGCAATAAGCACTGAAATGTCTCGTTATTTCACCTATAATGTAACAAGCAGCACTAAAGAATTAAAAGTCAGTCATTTAAGAGCCAGGGAATAATAAAATATTCAGAATTTAAGTGAATCCTTTTTGCATGGCGTCCACATTTATATTAAAACCACAATATTGTAATATATATAACAATACTAATATTACTACACGGAGTATCTGATTTATTTATCATTTTGTTTCTTTGCACAATATTAGATAATTGTATCATAATAATAAGAATAATCTAATGTTATTTCACTAAATGGAAACACACACAGGGACCTGATGCCCAGAAAATAACCACAGATGCATGACGTCCACTACAATGGACACTTACATTTAGATTTTCAACTGAAATGGTATATTTTCCGAAGTTAGTCTTGTTCTTTGTGGAAAATAGTAGATGCTGGAAAAACAATCAATTTGGACATCTTTTAAGTCTCGTTTGAGAATCGTCAACAAACAACAACCATTTTAAATCATTCTTTCATGAAAGGGTTAAAAAGTAAAAAATGTAAAATAGAAAAATCTAGGCTGCATCGTGGAGATTGTAGGATCCTGTCTTTGTGTTTCTTCTGAGCCCCTCGACTTTGCAATTTGCAATTTAATTTACATTGACATTTTTCTGGCGCAGGATATAAATCTGTCTCTTTTCACAATAACACTTTAATGGGAATAACTTTAAAGAGTCCCTTCTTAAATCACACCTGTTATTCCAAACGTGGATGACAGTTTATAGACCTCAGTCATGTCTCCTCATGTCTTCTATATACCAAGGTAGCTAATAGTAATGTTCTGAACCTCTCCTCATATGACATCCCTTCCAGACCTGGACTTAGTGTAGTAGCTGTTCTCTGAACCGTCTCATTTTTTTTCTATATTTTTACATTTGCATGGACACCAGGCAAATCCAAGCCTATAGAATTATACAAGTGTAATACGTAACAATTTATGGATCACTTCCAAAAACATCCAAATTGTCACAAATATCGGCTTTCCTGACTTTTGTCTCCGAAGGATTGGTTTTGTTAATTGTCAACAAAGCTCATTTAAACTTTTAATCATTTAAACTTGTAATCCTCTGGAGCGAAGACGGACACAACAAATAAATCTGGATAATAAGAGCAGTAATCTGAGACGTTTTGGAGGATCCGTCAACAGACCACCGTGGCATTTAGGCAGAGGATTAAGGTTACATGAGCAGAGAGTTTAAAACTTAAATGATCCAGCTCCGACTCTAACGGATTTCCCGTTAGCATTATTTTACTTAAGCAGCAATACTTGGAAGAGGAAGTCTGGAAATGCCATTTTTAATGACAAATTAAAGTCCAAATCTACCTGCCGGTAGACATTCCTGTCGATTTAAGAGTGACAGCTGGGGTGACTTTACAGGAGTGAAGTATAAATGTTGTTCTAGTTGTTGTTTTCCTTCTCCATTTGTGTGTGTGCGTGAGTGATTGGGGGGGATAAAAGCGAGTGAGGGCCGAGGGGAAGTGGAGGTGTGAAGACCACGTTGAGACAAAGGTCATTACCTCGACGGGGGCGGCGAGGCGTGCGCCACATCTCAATGTTTTTACGAACGGACAGGTGTGTCGTAGGCACTTCAGCCACTAGACTCGGTAACAGCCGGTAATGAGGACTGTTACTCGTTTTGTTTTTTTTAAGCATTATCAGAGGGGGAGGTGGGTGCTGCGTGCATTAAATCTTACCAAACCTCTGCTCTTTGACACGGATGTGCTAAGTGGTTTGATCTCAATTTGTGTTTGTTTACCAAGGTTTAAAGGTCACGTTGTATCACAAATATTTGTTTAGACTTGTTTGGTTATTTTGTATTTCTTTATATATTTATCTGAAATTCGTTATGTTATATTCACAGTAATTATTACCATTAATTATCTAGATATTCTTGTAATAAACGTTGGGGCCCGAGCACCAAAAGTTTCTACTCTTTGTTATTAAAGCAGTTTATCTAATGTAATTTTTAAAGAATTTGTTGTAAAATATTCATTGCTGCAGATATACTCCTGTTCTGACACATTCTGCATAATACCACTTGTGCTATTTTTTTAATGTTTATGTTCATACTTTTAATCTGGTGAGGATTAGGGTTTATTTGTTGTTGTTGTTATTCCTATGTACCCAATGCAGATGGACTTCCTTTCAAAGAAATTTTGGATGGTTATGTTTCTCTCTCTCTACACCACCTACATGCACTCGATGCCCCAGATTATTGAGATTAAAACACCAGTGTGTGCTTTAAAGTGTTGCCCATAGACAAATCCACCGCATGCAGAAGCCACATGCATTCAGATTACAGATGAAATGATTTCTCTTTGACTCTCAATTTGCATTTGTGGGCAGAGGATATTTTGTCTTATCCAACACGCCTACAGTCCATTTTTTGAACAACCATAATCCATTTTTATTAAGACCTTGCCAGAAACACGATACATGGTGCATTTTTCAAATAGCATGAAGCGCGGTTATTTTCATACCTTTACATGGTGAATCCATGCAATCATTTCAAACACATCCAATTTGTGTCTGACTATTACAAACTGCAGTTACTGCTTTTGTGCGACAATAGTTTCTCGGTCAACAATCATTTATTTAATCCTGTGTTTAAACATGTAGTCCCACTGAGATTAGAACCTCTTTTCAAGATAAACCTAAACACAGACAATCAAAGCATTGAAATATATCATTCGACCAATTAAAGCTTTGAAATATTTTACGCCACAGTGGTTAATGACTCAGATCTAAGTGCAACTGCAGCTCAGAGTTGGTCAGACCACCTCCAGTGGGTCTCGGTCAGCCTTTGACACCACCACAGTTAGACTTTCAGGAAGACGCACAGCCAGCCTCTCCCTGAACACAGCCAGAAATCCACGCTCACTGTTGCTATGATCGCTGAGGATGACACTGGTTCGTTTCGCCACGGCGTCCAGCACTTCATGATGGGACATCTCACCTGGAAAATAAGATACACCGCTTACATCTGCCCACATTCTGATGTCAAGCAGAACAACTGGAAAGTAACTAGGCTAAACAAGTAAATGCATGTTTTGTATGAAACGTCTCAGCCTCACCTGTGATGTAGAGGTCTGCTCTGACTCCATTCAGTACCGAGGCTCCAGATCCAGCGCACACAGCCACAGTGCACAGAGACGACTCTGGAAAATGTCACAACACTGATTCAATCATTTGAACAAACACTTGAGCTTGACAGAACTGCATCTTAGTTCAAACACTATGTATTTTCTACTCCATAGGTTTTCTCTACAGGTGTCTCTCAATCAAAACAATAGCAAACTTGGTTACTCAGAGCATTTCACTGGAGGTAACTCAAAATAGCTTGCAGTTTTATTCACAGTGTTCAGTGACGTTTATTCATGTTATGTTATTTCATTCTATTGGAATAGCAGCTACTTCTTCTACTGAGTACAAGGGCTGTGCAGTGTGACCATATATATGGTCATATTAAGCTCTATCGTGTGGAAAATCGCTTTTTACAGCAATATTTTTTTTGTCATTTGGGCACCTTACGTTCCTTTACACGGCACAGATGCAGACAGGAAACTTGCATGAAGGCAACACAAACAAACATGGAGGAAGAGTGAACGTGACACAGAACGGCATAATTCCTACTATTTAACATCCATCTCCTTCACATATTTACATGTTGAACTCACTGCTACAAAAGCTTGTGGATTGTGTGTTTTTGACATTTTTCTCACCTAGTGTCTGCCCCAGACCCAGAGCCAAACGAAGGTGGCTCAAACCCAAGTGGGACTTCATTTTCTGGATGGCTGTTGCCACGGTTACAGGCTCATCCAAAATACTCATTCGCCCTTGGCCGTGGCCAGGGAGAGGGTGCTGCAGCAAGCGACAGAGCAAACCAGGCAATTACAATGAATGCAAAACAGATGCCAGTGTATTGTATATTTTATGATGGATATACCTTTTCTAACTTTGTGATACTGAGGGACTGGCAAAGAGTATTGTGTCTTAACAGAGTCTGCACACTGGGGGTCAGTGCTGAGTCACTGCATGTTACACTGACATGGATGCCACTGCTGTCTGGTCTGTAAAGAGAGTAATTTATTCTCCAGTGCACAGGACCTCAAGACCAGATAGTTTTGCACATTTCAGCTGCTATGGGCCACGTTGGTACTGACCATGATCCAAAACATACAATAGGTTTTACAGCTTACTCTCAAATCCTGCACAATCACACATCTACAAACACTGAAAAGAGTCCAGATTTACAGCTGGACTGTCCAATGTAAAGACTAAATGTAAACTCTGAGACTTTGATGTCTCTAAATAATAAGTCTATATTGTTCTAAAATAAAAGGAAACTGATTGTGTCTAGAAATCAGGACCTTACTGAATCAAGATGTGATTTGCCAAGGACAAAAGCACAGAAGAACAGGAGGAGCAATTATTATTAATACTAATCATTCTTCATTATAATTTAGTTATTCTTGTGTTATTATTAGATGTTCTGGATTGTGTGCATTCACGTTAAATACACAGGCTACAATGTGAAAAAATTCAAGATTAAAATAAAGAAAACGTGAGTTTATTTGAGGTACTCTTAAAAAAAAAAATGTAATCTACATCCAAACATATACACAACCTGCTGACTGAATGCTGGAGTGTGGTTCCACTATCACAGGCTTTCAGTTCCTCCATAACAGCCTTAAGCTCCTCATTGCTCCGGACAGTAAACTCCAGTTTGTGACTGTGGGCGGCACCACTGAGGGCCTGACTCAGCACAGTCACTTGACCGCTACCTGAGAGTTAAACACAGACATTAGAGATGGAAAAAAACAAGCACGCGACCAGATGGAAGAGACTTGGTCAGACTATTTCACCACAAGTTCAGTATCACGTATCACAACAATTAGCTAAACCGTCATCAAATATACAAACGCTATAGGTTTGCGTGACACATTTTCCATTCACAGTGACCTCTTACCAAGTCCCCCGACCAGCCAGTCATTTACTCCTCCTTTAACACTGTCCCATGAAGTGTGAGGTGAGAAGATCGCTATCCCAGCCTCCACAGCCCGGACAGCCAATCGCTGCTTCCAATCTTTCTGAACGAGGCGCTTTATGGGTCGAAACAATGGAGGGTGATATGAGATAATGAGGTCGCAGCTCAAGGCCTCTGCTTCTTCCATTACAGCATCTGTGAGGTCGTTTGTAAGCAGGACAGTCTTAATAGGTCGTGATTTGCTTGGCTCTACCAGCAGGCCAACATTGTCCCACGACTCGGCCAAAGAAAGAGGAGCAAGCTGCTCCAGCACCTGCAGAACCTCCTGTAGCTCCATCTTACCGTTACAATGAGTGAAATCAGAAACACTGCAGGTAGAAGGGAAGCGTACAGATGGAGGACAGAGCAGGGGGACTGAGGTCCGTCGGCTCGTGAATAAACCGTAACGGTGAGCAGGAGGGTGAGGGTGACGTGCAGGGATGGATGAAACTGTAGAGACAGAGGAAGTCAAGTTCCTTCTAGTGCAAAGCCTTCTACAGGTGAGCGATAAAAATGTCCAAGACAGGATTCTACATGTAGTCCACATCAGAGGCCTGTGTGGACAAAAGACAAAGAAATCCTCATTTAGTCAATGAAGAGAGAAACAGGTTTACTGTATCGTGCATCCTGGTACTTGTTCTACTGAATAAACGTAAGTGCACCAAAGTGGCAGGTAAAAAGAAGACTAAAGATATCAACAACAAGACTATCTGCAACGCTGAAATTCAAACCAAATGTATACCCAAAGCTAACACTGGAGAAAGCACATACAGCTAACAGCAGCGGTAGTTCAAGTGTCTCACAAACATTACTGTATCATACCTGCGAAGCCCACTGTTCTACTGAATAAACACAAACACACCAAAGAGGCAGCAGATAAAAACGAAAAGAACATTCAACAATGTTACTCAGCAGTAGGCAGACACAAGTTTGACCAACTCAGCAGTCACTGAAGACTACCTGCTCCACTTCTAAGTCCTGAAAGTAATCTTCGGTTATGTTCTTGGCTAACCGTGTATGTTTAATTTGTACATTTCAAACCTCATTTAGAGCAAAGCTAACACTGGAACCAGCGGACACAGCTAACAGCGGTGCTGGTCGAAGTGACTAGCGAACACAGACGCTGTTGTTATTAACCTAACCAAGACACTACTAACGTCGCAGGAATTGCATTTATTATATTTCGCTTGCCTTACGTGGGTGAAGAAACCCGAACACTGAACACATGGCTCACGGAGAATCAGTTTACACCGAGTTGCGCTTCGTGCCAGAAGAATGTCCTTCAACGGCTTCCGTTTGTCAACGATACGCTTTTGATTGGACCATCGGGCACGTGCAAAACCGTCGAGTTTTGCATAATGAGAGACTTTAAATGTGTGGGTTTTTTTTTTTAATTAAACGTAACACATTGTGTAATCATATCATCACATATACTGTATATCCAGACAGAGACGAAAGAAGATTAAGAGACAGACATACAAGAGGTCCGTAAGATGTTAGGGTATAAAAGAAAGTAAAACTATAAAACATTAAAGCTTTAGGTTAGTTAGTTATTATATTTATTTTATTTTATTTTATTT
>JAPQRN010000012.1:8371285-8385956 GCA_037367275.1 Coranthus polyacanthus
CGTTCAGCACTGGTTCCAAAATATCAGTGTCCTGAAGAGAAGTAACACATGCATTATTGAGAGCTAAGAAAAACTAAAGACAAAATACATTTCTACTGATTTCAACTTAAACTTGCGTACCATGCTGGTCATTTGACTCATGGAGGTATTAAAAAGAAAAAGCATCTTTTTCTTGTATTAAATGTGACATAAGATGGTAATGCCAAGGATTTCAATCATAAAATGTGGCTACAATAATGAGTGAATTAAAGTTTAGGAGAAACAAAACTAGGATAATTAAATATTAACAAGTTGGGTACATAGACATGTTCGGCTCTGTAGCATAATTGATATAACACCCGCCAAGTATGCAGCATATCACTGTGTGTCATGTGTAGACAGAGCTGATGATGTGGAGTTGATTTCTTGCGTCCTCCGCTGTGCACTATGTGGCGCTAGAGACCACCCACCAAGTGTACGCTGCGTCTCAAGGTGAAGGAAGAAGTCTTATTGTGGCACAAAATGATAAATTTGACATTTGGGTATAGTTTTGTATTGGATGTCAGGGTTCCCAACTGTCATGGTCAATACCTCCATAATTGCCATTGGCTAGAAGGGTCACATTTGAACAGTGTGACCCTCCTAACTTAAGTATTAAACAGTATCAGCACGACTGCGATTGGAGAAGGTTTCATTTTAGTCAGTGGTCAGTGTGTGCAAAATGTTCAATTTGACATTTTGGGTATAACTTCGTATTCTTCGTAACTTCGTCAGGGTTCCCAAATGTCATGATCAATATCTCCACAATGCCAGGGGCTACAATGCTCAAATTTTGACAGAGTGGCCCTCTCAACCTAAGCATTACACAGTGTTAACATGAAGATGATTGAAGAAGGTTTATTGTGGCCAGTTGTCACTCTGTAGTAACTCATAAATTTGACATTTAGGTATAACTTTTTACTGGATGTCACTGTTCCCAACTCATGGTCGATATCTCTATAATTGCCATTGGCTCGAAGGCTCAAATTGGAACATTGTGAGCCTCCCACCCTAAGTACTAAATAGTATCAACATGAAGGTAATTGAAGAAGTTTTATTGTGGCCAGTTGTCACTCTGCACAAAATGATACATTCGGGTATAACTTCGTATTGGGCATCAGGTTCCCAAATGTCATGGTCAATATCTCCACAGTGTCAGAGGCTGCAATGCTCAAATTTTCATGGTGTGAATCTCTCAGACTAAGCGGGTGCCATTTCACACGGGCTCACCACAAAACTGGGCAGCAGAAGATTGAAAAAAAATTGCCTGCTCTGACGAGTCTCAGTTTCTGCTTTCGACATTCGGATGGTCGGGCCAGAATTTGGTGCAAACAACACGAAAGCATGGATCCGTCCTGCTTTGCATCAACGGTTCAGGCTGGTGCTGGTGGTGTAAGGGTGTGGAATATATTTTCTTGGCCCTTATTGAGCATCATTTAAATGCCACAGCCTACCTGAGTGTTGTTGCTGACCATGTCCATCCCTACTGTGAACCCATCTTCTGGTCAACAAGTCATAGATGAGCAGCGTCGGGTGCTGTTGGATAATGCGTAATTACTTTTGTCGTGTCTTTTTCATCTTGTTACATCTTTTACAAATAATTTACAACCACAAATAACTTTTCCGTTGTTTGTAATCAAACTTATTCCTAACATCTGAAATACATATTCAGTATCAATTCACTATATATATATTGATAATGTTGTTGTTTTCATCACTGTGTCTGTCATAGAACAGAATTCATTGTTCTTCAGAACCTTCAAAATCAGCTCAGAGACACAAAACACTTGACATTCTCCTGAGGACAGCAGTGCAGTTTAACACAGCTTCAGTGTTTTTCTACCGATACAGTCTCTCAAATCCTCCTTCAACTACACCATGGTGTTGATGGGATGTAAAAGGGAAGAACAACTTTATTCTAAACTGTTAAAAAAATAAAGATTAAATTAAAGATTCATCCGTAAAAATTCTTCAGAGCTAAATTACTCCTTTATTTTCTGCAATAATCTGCACGATTCCTGGCTATTTCCACACATAAATAAAACATGCAAAAATGTTGCTTCCAAGCTGTTTTAGTAGCCGAGATCAGGACGAGACCTATCATTAAAACAACAGGTGTAACCCTCCTCTGTTTTAAAAAAAATTCAGATTAGGACCAGTGTAGAAAGTGCATCCCTAATGGCACTTAGATGAGGCAAAAGCAAATTAATAAGTCTGCGTATACTTTACTTCTGGGCATTTTGACAAAATGATAATTGATAATAGTTTCTTTAAAAGATACATACACAAACCACAGCAGAGCAATCAAATTTGGTGGAAGATTTAACCCAGTGAAAAATGTTAAAACGGAGCAATGCATCTGTTGGTATTACATAAGACTCTCCATATGTAACATTATAAAACAAATTTACAGATTAAAGGAAAAAATCTAGATAAATTTGATGAGCTGTATCAACATCCGCAGGGCAGTCAGAGTCAACAGAAGATACCCAGGATGTGTCCAACCCTTCTCAGAAGGATTATAGATTACTAAGCGGAATAAACAAATTAAATCTGCACGCGAACACAAGCACACAGTCAATGGTGGGCTATCAATGTCAGGCACATTTGGAAAGGGTTAAATCTGCAGTTTTTCATTATGGTCACGACAACTAACTGCTGGGCAGGGAGAGACAGAGAGCGACTGGGAGAGATTATTGTGGATTAATGCAGTAAAGGTCAATGCTGGATGTTGGAGGGATCAGAGAAGGATCAGGTCAGAGGCTGGGAAGCCAACATTACATCATCTGAATCGTCCTTTGCCTTCATCCACGGCTCTTTGCCCTACACCCCTCAGGTCAAAATGGACCAATTCCTTATACACACACACGATTAACATATGTGCCAATAAAAGTAAGGAAACAGTGTACGTCCTGACTGAATTAACGTTTATCCGACTGCCAACCCTGACAAAAGAGCAGTTGTTTACAACATTAAAAAAAAAAAACCCATGAAGTTCAGTGCTTATCCATTAAGCATATTGACACAACTATCACCCCTTCCAACAGTTGTATCCAATCTGCAGAGTGCCATTGACAGATGTGCATTCAGTTATTAGGTCTGCGTGTTCAGAGACAGAAGAGGTTCACTTTTGTTAATTGGTACTATAAGCCGTCGCGCCCCATCTGTCCGCTCATTTGAAGTTCTGCCCAGTTTGTCGTCACCTCTGTCGGCCTGATGTGGCTCCACTGTTAGGGTTCAGCATATTCCCTTCTCCCTCTGTCCCGCCTCACCCCAGGTGTTTAATCACAGCTGCATCTGTTTGTCACAGTATCGGGGATAAACCAGAGTAGTTTTCATATGCCTTCTTGTATCAAGATGTGAGGTTAATAAACCATTTGGAACAAATTTAAGACAATAAAGATTTTTTTTTTATTGGGTTAAGTGGTAAAATTTGCTATTGGCCTATTTAACTGTGTCACAAAACCATTTGGCCATACTTTTATAACCTGCTGCTTTTCCTGATCTCTACATTCTATTTCCAAAAGTTTGCAACTCGGAGCGAAGAACTGCTTAGACAGGTTTTTTTTTTTTTTTTACTAAAATCCCATTTTCCAGGGCAAGCTCACTTTTTACCCCCTTTTAAACTTAATACCTAGAAATCTCTTATGCATGAGTCATGATGTCAGAGTTTTCACATGATGTTTCATGGATGGCACTCGATCAAATATGTGGAATGTCCATTTTTAGCTTCACAATCTCTTTATCCTGATGTTCATCCAAAGCCAGGGCAGCGAAGTTACTCAATCCTCAACATCTTTAGCCACAGTGCAGCAGAACCATTGATGTTTTTAGGTCCCAAATGCCTTCTGAAATCAATAGACCCTTGTCTTGATTCATTACACAACTAGCGAGTCTTGTATTGTATTGAAATGTGTGTTTTTAATAAAGGAAGTGGTGCCGAGAGTACGATCAGCTTTGCTTGTGAGCAACCGGCTAACTTTTCGAATTTTATTACATTTCTAAATTGCTGTTGGTTTGTTAATCAATAAAGGAGCCCATTAGCCTTTTACCCAGTATGTGACAACATCAGCAGTTCAAAGTTATCTGTAAGATAATGAATTCATGAATTAAACGCGCTCACTGGTCTTATTTCCCTTCAGGTGTCACACAACAACCCTCCAACACTGATGCATTTTAACATAAGATAACTTCCATGCAAAGGTTTGGAAATAATACATACTTTATAAACTATTCTGTAAACATATTATACACATGTTATACTTTGTTCTTTGCCAGAGAAATGCAGAGTTCTGAACAAACCTGATACCATGATTTTACTGGTTAGATTTCATCCACAAATTAATGATTTAATCCAAATCTTACACATTGCAACAAATTTAGGCTGAATACCATTACGTAAACGGCACTAGCCTATATCTAGCGTTGCAGTAGTGCAATAACATACCAAATAACATATTTTCATGGAGAATAGATTTATTTCTTTAGCAATACATACATGTCAAAATACAATTCCAAATGATTTTCTCTATATACAATATATATCTTCAAACAAAACAATATAACTCCATCTGTTTATTCAGCCTTTTCAATATTCATATATTTCTACAAAAAAAGTCAGGTTTTGCATAGCTGTTACATTCTCTCCAAGGTAATCTTGATATTGCTTGAGTTTGCTTTGCAGCGTTTTGTTACATTTAGTGTGTGTTTGTTAAGATTATATAAAAGGTCGTCTTTCAAAAAGATTATAGAAGAGACAGCATTAATATGAACGCATGTCTGTAGAGGTGCAACGGTACTTTTCTTGATTAATAGTCTTCTTGGCTCATCATTGATGGGACATCATTCTGACGAACTCTGTAGGGGACAAGGAGATTAATGGTATTAATTATAAAGGCATGAATGCGTTCAAGAGAATCACTGCTATCACATTTATTCTGAACCAGACAAACACAAATCATTTAACGGTACAAATGTTTTTTCTCACGGTGTGAAGCTATAATTTATGTTTTGCAGTCGAAAGACAGTTCATACCTTCAAAGTCTACCGTGCCGTCCCCGTTGTCATCTGCTTCTTTTACTATGGCATCTATCTCTCTTCGGTTCATGTGCTCTCCCATCAGCTTCATCATGGCCGACCGCAGCTCCTCTGTCGTGATCTCTCCGTCCCCGTCCATGTCGAACTGGATGCGAACAAGAGGAAATCAAAGCATAAGTTTAAGTGTGTCGTGGTGGAATGATGAGTGAGGGTGGGTATTTAAACAGCAGCTTTACAGATCAGAGTGCAGATTTGGACTCCCACCTCTTTAAAGGCATCTTTGAGCTCCTTCATGCCGATCATCCCAGCTGTTTCTGCCAGAAGTTTTGGGGCCATCAGATCTACAAAGTCCTCAAAGTCGACTCTGCCGCCAACTGTGGGGAAAATGGCAAGCCAGTATCCTTAAGTGTGAGACGTTCTTCACTCTTTGCCATGTGCATCACAGTTTTTTCTGTTTCTGCCAGTTTTGCATTTTATGACTCATTTCATGGCCATATGGCACAACTCTGGGGTTTTCTCTACTTTATCGATTCAAATTCTGTCACAAAATCTGCTGTCAAAGCTGGCAGTGTTTTAAATGTTTACGTTTCAAAGTGAGGACTCACGGTTCATGTTGATATTTTGGCTCAGCTCGATCAGCTCCATCTCAGTGGGCATGTAGCCCATTGTCCTCATCAGGTTCCCCAGGTCTTTACAGCTGATCAGCCCGTCTTTGTCTTTATCAAACTCATTGAATGCATCACGCAGCTCTGCAGAGATTTGAAACAAAATACACAGACAGTAAGTAAAGACGAGGCGGCAAAACCTTCAAATGATATCTAAACTAATACGTGTGTAAATGAAATATAAAAGGTGTATAAATCCGTAGGGAATGCTTGGTTATAATTAAAAACATGAGAAGATGCAAAAAGAGAAATAAACGTACCATCAATCTCATCGTCAGCTAGTTCTCTTGACTGCAAAAAAGAAGGCAATTGATTAGGTCTACTGTAATGTCAACATTAATAACACACATAATAAACATGCAATAACGTGCAACTGCTGGTCAAAACATTCGACAAGATCATTGTGTTGTCGACTACTTTTGACAAAACGGTCGCGCAAATCCTAAAGGAATCAAATGGCAGTGTAAGAAAGAAGATTAAACTGTCTAGATTTTAGCTGTACCTCTGTTACTTATGGGGTTATAATCCAATCAACCGTTTCGTTGTAGTTTGCAAACATTGCACAAAACCGTCACAAATGGGGAAAAGGCTGTCACTGCTGTACTTACTATATTTTTCCCTCCTCGCAAAAAAATGCACGCAGCCCCAAAGCTCATCTCTGTAAGAGGAAATGCACAGCATGGTGAGCAATTATAAAAATATATGAAATGATTAACTTGAACACAAATTTATTGAAGACACACTATAATTTGACATTATGACACCACTACGACAGAAATTTTGCCCGAAAAAAAAAACTAAAACAGTTTTAAAATACAGAACGTGTCCTGTACATAATGTTTTAAGGTTATTTACCTTCCTCTGGTGATTTCTGTTCATCAGCCAAACGCATCATACACAATTTCTCAAGTCAAGACCCAGGAGGTGGCGGGTTCAGTGCAGAAAACCCTCTGGTTTCTTCACCTGATCTTCTTCAGTGTGTCAGCCCTGTCTCTCAGAGTGCAGCTGGAGACCCTGTCTGCCCCGCCAGATGGGATGCTGGGAGGTTGTATGAGGGGAGGTGTGGCTGAATGTAGGGCTGTACACATGCTGGGAGGAGTCAGCGGTGTGACGGCAGGATCATAGATGAGCTAATGAGAAGCAGCCGTGGCCTGAGCTGTGTGTTGACATCATATTGTAAATTATACTGTTATCTGAGCCCACAGCTAACAGAAGAAGGATGCTATCTTTTTACAGGATACAATTTCTTGTTTACAGTTTGTCTTCCTTTGTTTATAGTGAACTAATTACGTTAATTCTACTCCTTTAAGTCTTATGAAGTCGATTCACAAGACCACTTGAACCCGAGACTATTAATAATACAGTATAAAAGCAAGTAATCATTTAAAATTGACTAATATCAAGGAAAGTGTCAGATATATATATATATATGGAAATGTAGCAAAACAACATTTCCAAATATCTTTAACTAATAGTTCTATATATGCAAATAATACATTTATAATAGGAGCTAGAAATAATAGGATATCCTGATATTTCATTTGGATTTCGAAGTTATACCTTTTCTTGCCTCTCCTAATCCTCTCACTGTCCCGACAACAATATCAAGTAAAGGCAAAAATTACCCAAAGTGAACTAATACAATGATCAACTACTAAAATACTGCAACGGGTTTGCTTAGCTTTGCTTTCACGCTTCTCAGAATAACTGATATGCCATTTAGGAAGCACGGTGTCTCAATAAGGGTTTTTAAAATGGCATATTTATCATAGATCGGTCATTGTGATCACAAATTCTCCTCTCACTCTAAAGGTATAAGGTGAAAATTCTAGATTAAAAGCAGAGGTCCATCTTTGCCCAGGGTTTTTCCTACAGAGAGAATTATAAAGCAAAAAACCCTTTTTTAGAAACATTACAAACAATGCTGTCTGTCTAAACTGTGAGCGATAACAAGATAGTCAATGAACCTGCGATCACAATAAATTTGTATGTGTTCGTAATATGTTCCCTGATTTGAATTACTTGATTGTTTGTTTGATAAATGGACAGAGTTAACAGTATTTTAACATTATTAGCATTTTCTTTCAGTTACTAGAACTTCTAAAATAAGTTGCTTGTAAAAGAAATGCTTAGGATAAAACCACCTCTGCCTCATTTTGAACCAAAAAACCCAATTTGCCCCTATTGTTTTAGCCACTATTGTTTTCAAAGAGATGACTTTAAAACAGATTTTGAATGTGTTAGAGCTTTGGCCCGATTACAGCTAATATTCCATGGTGTGATAATCTGTATGGACATTGGTTCCATCTGCACAAAAAAAGGATTATTTCTATTCTATGAAATGTAATGGCAACGTCAATCCTGTCTTGCGGGATTAGACCTCCATGTCAGTTACTGGAAAGTCAGTACGTATGTACAGTATGTACAGTAAGGGTTCAATCTGAAATAACTGGCTGAGAAAAACACTTGAGCAGCACATCTTGATGGTTTATGCCATCTGCTCTGACCTTTTCCCCTCTGTCTGCCTCCCAGTTATGTAAATTCATCAAAAATCTCTTTGCGTAAGAAGCGTAATCCGCTGAGCTGCACCAACAACTAGTATTTTATTATCTTTTTTTTTTCCCTCATTGCAGTGGGTCTGCTGAGAGGTTACACAAGGCTGTGACTGCGGGATTAAAAAGTTGTTGTGTCACGGAGGGCAATATGGGAGGAGGAATATGGGTGAGCAGAGTATGAATGAAAACTGAAAAGAGGAAGGGGAGGGCTGGGTGGCGAAAGCTTATGGAGGAAGAGAGGGATAAAGATTATAGAGAGTTTGAGCCCAAAGATAAATAAAACACGTTAATTTGCTTTGGATAAATAGATTAAGACGCTATTACAGCACATGAAACGTCTTTTGTTCAAATTCAATATGCTTTCTTTGTAAGTGTATATGATGTGCTGGCTTAAAGTGCACAACATAGAGATTACAGCGTGTGGATTACGAGAGCGGAGGTTCAGTCAAACAAACCATATGCGTGGCAGCGATGACGTACGCGCAGACACAGTTTAACATCAGACCCACCTGACAAAGGAACAACTTTTAAGAAGTATCGGAAAAGGTGTCGCTAAAGCCAAATTATTCACAATCATTATTCCTTGGTTTGGTTTCTAAATATGCAGTTAAATCTGTAATATATGTCATCTGTAAATGTTCTAGGAAATGTGAATTACATAGCGCTGCAACGATTATTTGATTCATCGATTAGTTCTCATCTATCGAATTAATCGCTATTTTGATCACCGATTAATCGGTTTGAGTATATTTTAAGAAAACAAAATTCATTCAATCAGCACTGGATTTTTTGTGTAATCCTAAGAAACAGATGAATGGCAACGAAGACAATATCCTCGGCCGAGGTGATAAAGTAATAAATGAATAAAATCACTGCAATTTTCCATAGGTTATGTTTTTTTTGGAAGATTTCTTTTTAGTTCAAGAGTAATAATAAAATGAACCAATTCAAATAACAACACAAAAACATTAAACTTCTTCATTTATTTATTTGTTGTTGTCTGAAATATTTGTTCGTGGCAAAAGTATATGAGTGTGTATAGTGTGAGTATATGTGTCCTCCTTTTGCAGCAGGAAAGAAAGATTTGCGGTAACTGTTTATCAGCTCTGCTCATCAGCTTGGAGGAATTTTAGCCCATTCGTTCTCACAGAAGAGCTTCAACTCAGGGACATCTCTCTTCATATGAACTGCCTGCTTCAGGTTCTTCCACAGCATTTCTATGGAGCGAAGGTCAGGAATTCGAATTCCCAAACATTATATTTACTCTGCTTTAACCATTCCTCGGTAGAACAACCGGTGTTGTCAAGATCAGACTTTGATAGTGAAGATCCAGAATTCATTGTAGGGCCTCCTCTGATATCCCTTTCAAATGAGCTGATAATCCTAGAGGCTCGAATAATTCCGTCACACACATATTAAAAATTAGTATGTTGAATGTTTTTGTCTTGTTTTTCAAACGGGTTTTCCTTTATCTAACTTTAGGATTTGTGTGAAAATCTGTAGGTCATATTTATGCAGAAAAAGAGAGGGTTCACAGACTTTTCTTGCAGGTGTTTATCATGTGACGTGGTACACAGGTATCGGTCTAATCAATTAGCTGTTTGCTCTGTAAAATGTCAGAAAATGATGAAAAATGTTGCCCATTGTTTCCCAAGACACCACCAAGCACAACATGACGTTCTCAAATGTATTGTATGGTCCACAAACCTGAAGATATTCAGTTTATTGTCACGCAGAGGTGTAAAGAACCCAGAAAATACTCAAGTGTAAGTGGCTGGAATCTGAGAATTACATTTTTTTCTTCAAAACGTACAACTCAAACTGATTAATCGACTATCAAAAGAGTTTGTAGATTAATTAAATAGTTGGCTAATTATTAATTGTAACAGCTCTAATTTAAACCATTCCACTCAAGACTCTGACTACGGTCAATAAAATCTGTTCAAAGACAAAGCTTTGGTCTGAAAACATATGAAAATACATTTCCCTAACATAATTCTCAATATGAGGTATTCTTTGTGATACTAAAACGCAGTCCTTCCCATCCCTATTAGTTTGCAGTAGACAGTACTGATCGTCGAGTTTAACTTTCGTCTTATGTTTTGGAGAGCCTTTTCGGCCACACGGGGTCATCGGTGCTGTTCATGCGCAGGATTTTGGAGCGTCGAAGAAGAGCACTTCCGTTTTCCTTTCGGCTCCCGCCCCGCTCCGCCATCATGAAGTCCTGAACAAAAACGGATGAGAATCGAGTAAAATGGGGATAACACGAACTGGAGATGAAATCCGCCGACAACACTAACGTAATGACAGTGCAAAGTGGAGCACGGAGCGGACGCGTGGAAGTTAATGAATCAGTTCCCCATTGAAAACGTCCCAGGCAGTACCTGGCGTTACGTTATTTAGTTAGCGTTATTGCTAACAGTAGCTAAAGCTAGCCTCTGATTTTCTTCGGACCACAGCTCTGCTGCTCTCAAAAGCTAGCTAGGTGGCTAGGTTAGGCAGCAGGCGTCAGTCAGCTAGCTGTCACTTTAATTGACTGGCAGTTTACTCATGTCGTGTCCTGCAGACGTGTTAGCTGTCCAATTGACTGGGAGCATCAGGATGGAGAGGGGTTTGAGTAAAAGCATCGACAGGCAGAATGTGGTTTATTCGTGTTGAATAGACACCAGTGCCGAGGAAAGGGGAGTGAGACCAATATTTTCCAGCCAGGCCAGTTAGCTAGCTCAGAGCTAGCTACAGTGGATCCCAAAAGCCACGGTAAGACTTGTTATAAATCATTCAGTATGCTGGAGCAGACGAATGCGCTTCTCCGTTTCTGTTTTCAGGGAAAAGATCAGCTAGCTTCATCAGCTACAATATTTGCAGATCTTGGATACGTTGACATTGACATGCAGGCTTGTTGTTGGCCTGCAGCCTGAACATTCAGTCAGCCTGGAGTTGTTGTTGTCTGCTGCAGAATACATGTCATACATTTCTTTGGTGAGCAAAAGCAAAGATAGCCTAATTGACCAGCCAAGTGCAAAAACCATCTAGCTTGCTCAGATGAGATGCACAGTCTACGCGATACTGATGGCAAGCACATATCTAGATAATTACTTCTCTGCCTCTACAGTTGAGGATGATACGCCCAAACAGCAAATATGTTTTACATTTGCATCTAAGTAAGAAACGCAATCTTAAAGAAATTCACATTATGGCTGTATTTGTTTCTTCTTCTCTGAATGGGGGCTTGGGGGGGAAAAAAGAAAAGAGAGCTTTGCTTGAGGCTTGATGGCATGATTTAAAGAACTTCTCGTTTTTAAAAGGAACTGCATGCTTCCTCTTTCACAGTAGCTACATACCATAAAAGACATTTCTAATGTGATCCATATTCAATTTTTAGTATTTGGGAATACTGGCGTTAAGGCCAAATGATTTAGATACTGATGGCTTTCAAAATACGGAGTATGTGCTGCATATCCGGATAAAAAGCTTTTTGCGAAATACTGTTGCTCCATGCTGTACTCTGAGTGAAGCTGCCAATGTCACAGATATTGCATCACATGAATAAGCAGCTGATGTCTGCACTAAAGCCACACATTAACACGTATAGAAAATAGTATTGATGTGCATGTTTACTGAACTTTTGAGTTTCTGTATCTTTCTCCAATTTTAAAAAGTTTGTTTGAAATAATAGTTGTTAGTGCATTAACATTATGGAGCATTACAATAAATGAATCCACTATAACAAGTGTTGTTATTTGGGGTTTGATGCAGGTCATATTTTATTAAACTAGAACATTTCACTTGTCCAACATATGTTTTCTTAATGGTATTGACTCGTCTAACGGTAATTTAATTTAGGCTTTCCTGTCACTGCATCGTGAAAAAATACAAATATCTGTTTTGACCTGGCATAAGGTCTATATTAAATGATTCTCATAGGTGAGGAAAATATCTGTCATGTCACTTATAAGCATTCTGTGAAGTAAAATGCATAATAGAGTTTATTTTGGAAAAACAGTGATATTCTAAGCCGATTTATCCAACGAACATGACGCCTTTTGGTTTTATTTTCTGTATAAGCCTCAAAATTAGTGAGGAGAAAATCGTCTTGTTCAGAGGCAGAGCGCCGTTGTTACAGGTTCAGATACGTTAGAGACTAAAGGTGAAACATTTGGCTACAGTGTTCTGCTGATTAGGCAAATGGGGAGCCTGCTCAACTGGTTAGCAATTTAATTCTACCTTGTGATATTTGGCCGGCTATTGTCTTCAGTTCACCTCATTGTTATACCTTCATTTTTCCCTGTACGTGCAGTTGTAGCACACACACAAAAAAGACAGACATAAACAGAACAGTGTGCATGTTATGAGGCAAATTAGACTCATGAGGGTAAACACCATTTGGCTTTGATAAAGAGAAAAAATCAAACAAGCAGTGTTTGGATAACATTCTTTGCCAATAGCTCCATATTTCTGTTGAAAACAGATGGATGAATGAACGGATGGCCATTTGAAGCTGTATGTATATGGGCCAATAAAGCAGTGTATTTTTGTATCTTCAGTAGTTAAAAATGCTGATGTACTGGACTGTTGACACCTGACTGATGGAATTCACATCATAGGAAGTAGTTATAATATAAAAATGCTGACTATGAATTGTTTATGAAATAAGAAATGTCCTCTGTATACTTTATGGAGGGACACCATGCACAAGTATAATAATCTCTACATTACTTGATAAACGAAAACAAGATTAAGCTGCATCATTGTTGATCATTTCTTCATGTAATCCAAGTGTGTGGACCACATGTGACAGACTAGACCATATTTAATCAATGTGCTCCCATCGTGAATGTTGGTAAGCTTTCCAAATAGCAGACACTCACTCAGCGTGTCCCCTCCCTGCTCACCAGGCGCTGGCCATGCCGTCGAGTGTGCGGGCCGGGAGCCTGAAGGACCCGGAGGTGGCTGAGCTGTTCTCCAGGGAGGATCCTGAGAAGCTCTTCACGGACCTGAGGGAAATTGGCCATGGAAGCTTCGGAGCAGTCTACTTTGTAAGTTTCTTCCTTTAGTCAGTGGGTTTCTAAAAACTGGAAAGTGGTGCAGCAATAGCCACAGGTGGCATGTTTTTGTGTTAAAGCCCTTAAGTATATTTTATTACATTCCCATTTACATATACTCAGTATGTACAGTAAGCTCTAACTTATTTTATATATCGTAGTCGTATTCTCTTGCACGTCTTGGCCTGTTCTGTGTCTGCAACTCTGTCAGCTGACCCAATGGTACTGCTTCAGTAAAGATTTAACCGTTTTAATTTTGATTTACTTAATCAACCAGAAAATAGGATTTTTTTATTTATTGGGCAACTGTTAAGTCGTCAAGATAAAAACCTGTCTGATATTTGTGAATGAAGGCTTGAAATGCCCCCATATTTGAGACACACCAGGACTTGTTTCTCTTTTACATTTGGCTTAATTTTAAAAATAAGAGATATAATTTAAAGTAGGGTAATGACAGCCATTATTTTCTAAAACATTTAAAATTGGAACTGTAATAGTTGTACATTGTGGCAGCTGTAGTTCCTTTATATAAGATGTTTTTGCGAGTGATGATACAATCAAATGAGAAGGCAACAGAATAGATAAATTAATAACTGTTTCACTTGGTTTCATTTGAGATTCCAGTCCTGAAATGTAGTCGCATGTAGTGTGGTGAATCTAACAGCACAGCGAAGGAGACAGAAAGACAGAGACTGATGGTGTGGGTCAGAAATGTCATAATGATAATGGTCCTGCCAATAAGAACACAATGTGATTGAACCTGTCAGCTAAAGATGAAAGGTGGCGGGAGAGACGAAGAAGGTTAAAATGCTGTGATTGTCAAAGGACAAGTCACAAGTGGTGAGTAAAAAAAAAAACAAAAACCCTCTGTTTAATGAAGGGTGAAAAGGAGCTAGTCATGGATGAAGGGAGCGACAGGAGAGGGCAGAGGAGAGAAGGCAAGGAGACTCAGCAGAAAGCCCTCTTATATGTAACAGTGATTTCTCTGTTGGATCTGGTAGAAAAAAAAATCAATTTTATAAGCAATTGTGAAAAATCAAATCTACCTATAATACCGTATCTTGTTACTATATTACTGAGTCTTTGGATTCGCTTGTTACATCTTGCGTTCAAGTAACGTTATCATGTCCCCCACATTCACAGACTGCAAACGTAAAAGACAAGAAGAAATAGCTAAGAAGATGTGAAAACGGAAGTTCTGGGAAAATTGGCTTCAAGATGAAAAGTATTGGGGATGGTTATCTGATGCAAGTAATGATTTTGAGTTAACTGCCATGCACAAAAAAAACGTTTAAACTTGGGACAACTTACAACACACCAACACAAGCCCTGGTCCTCTGTAATGAGATGCCAT
>JAPQRN010000012.1:8386056-8404425 GCA_037367275.1 Coranthus polyacanthus
CACAAAAAAAACGTTTAAACTTGGGACAACTTACAACACACCAACACAAGCCCTGGTCCTCTGTAATGAGATGCCATGTGTGTGATTTTTGATCATTTTATTTGATCAAAAGAAAATGGTTACACATGCTACACGTGTGTTAATGTGCATTTGTTCTGCTGTGGAAATGGTGTTTTTCTTTGTCAGGGTCTTAAAGTCTTTCTTTTTTGATTTCAAAAAGTGTGCAGCCACCCTGGCCTTGACTGAATAATACTGGTGTACTAAAATAAAAACGCAAGATTAACTGATGTCTAAAGAAGTCCGATCATGAGCATGTAGTGTGTCAAGATATTGACCTAATCTTTCCATATTAGGCCCATGACATCCGCACCAATGAGGTGGTGGCCATCAAGAAGATGTCCTATAGTGGCAAGCAGTCCAACGAGGTAGGCAGACGTCAAATTCTTCATCTGTTGACGATTGAGCAGTTAAAATATTTCAGGTCTGCTCATTAATGACGGTGGCCCTTGTTCATGTTTCAGAAATGGCAGGATATCATCAAGGAAGTGAAGTTCCTCCAGAAACTGCGCCACCCTAACACTGTTGAGTATCGTGGCTGCTACCTGAGAGAGCACACAGCATGGGTGAGAATGCGTGTTCCCTTTGTGGGTTTTCAGTTATGGTTCCTTATCATAAATCATTTGCACAGTGCACATCTACAGGGCATTACTTTGTCATTAAGGCTGTTACTTTGGTCCTGTAGGTATAAGCTATTTCATGTTCAGATAATGAACATATATCATATTATAGCACATTATAGCAATAGTTTCCATAAAATTAAATGCATATTAGCTGATTATATTTTAAATGATGTATTTAACAATTAAAAGGTACAGTACTGTGCTCTTCCTGTACATAATTAGATGAGAGTGACGGGACATGATTAGATGGTCATCTGCTACCGTCAGGAGTTGACTTTAACATCTCACACGCTTCAGATGATGCACCACTGGAAGCAAACCTGAGACATAAAAAAACACTTTTTTTATGTTGCTGGTTGCACCTTAAGTTGACAACAGCTTTCACACTTCAAAAAATGTACTGACCTCTCAGGGAAAACCGCCTCCAGTCCCAAAAAAAAGCTCTCTATTCGGGTCAGGTGTGAAAAAGTCCTTAACATGAAGTATACTCTTGGGTTAGGCTCCCTGAAATAGCATACAGTTACACACACTCTGTCTCTTCTTCTAGCTGGTGATGGAGTACTGCTTGGGCTCAGCTTCTGACCTCTTAGAAGGTAAGAAGAAACAGTTTGTCAGAAGCAAGAAACAATCCATAATTGGTTAATTTCTTCACATGTATTGTAACTAGTCCCCAAAGCCTCATGTCCTTTGATATCTCTCTTCACACAGTCCACAAGAAACCCCTCCAGGAAGTTGAAATAGCTGCCATCACCCATGGTGCATTGCAGGGCTTGGTGTATCTTCACTCTCACAACATGATTCACAGGTAACCCCCCGTTTCTTTTTCTCACTCTCCGCTCTGCTCTCCTCCCCCACACTTCTAACAAGAGACAAAATGAATTCAGGGGAGAAAGCACAAAGTGTGCTGCCTAAGATAAGCTTATGCAATTCTGTTTGTGCTCACATACTGTGCAGAAACACATTCTAGTGTGGCCTCTTATACATTTTCTCACCCCTGTGTATAGATTTGTTTTGTCATCCTGTCGTTTTCCCTTATCTGATCATTTTTCTCTCTTGTCTCTCAGGGATGTGAAGGCGGGAAACATCTTGCTGACAGAGCCAGGCCAGGTCAAACTGGGAGACTTTGGCTCTGCCTCCATAGTTGCCCCAGCCAACTCCTTTGTGGGAACACCTTACTGGTAGGACATTGTGCTTTTTAAGCATCACTCGTATGGTTTCACAGCAGTTACCCTGCAGAGTCATGAGAACTACGCCACATTATGATCCAGTGGAGCTTGTACTTTGCTCATGTGAATGTCCAGAAGCCTTACAGCAAAGCTTTTACTTGCACTGTTGTTCTAGATTTCAAAATGTACTATGGAATAGATAGACTAGAAACAGCTGATGAGTTTCTCTTTTTGCACAATTAAAACGCAATATTGCATTAAAGATACCACTATTTCAACTATAGACCATTAATTAGAATTAATAATGAGTTGTAATTACAATAACTTGATAATGAAATAACAGTAAAAATTCAAGTTTTCTTCTTTAAAAGGAGATTTGAAAATGACCCCTTTCAAATTCCGTTGATACTCGCCGTAAAGGTGGGGAATTGCAGGATAGACTTGGCATGATCTATAATTTGCATTAGCATTTCATAACACTGTTCTGTACCACTTAAACACTGCCGTGTCTTTTGCTTGATGAAAAGTGACCACTTCAGTGTCACCTCGTCTGCATTCGGTTCCTTCGTCATGCTTTGTCAACTTCTCAAACACCTCGCTCAGTGACAACTGTGTTGGTTTTATAAGCAGGTCTTCATCCACCGAACGGCTGCTTGCTATGCTTCTGCTCAAGTCGCACTGTTTACATGTAGGTCACATTAGGGAAGAAAGAGACATGTGATATAAGATGTCCAATCAAGAGAGCCGTACATTAGGTTATACTGCTGTATTGTTGACGTGGCGCTGATGCACATTATTAAATGCTCTTTGAAGTTATCAAGTGAAGTTTTGAAAGGGGAATAGAACGACATAAAATGACAAGATCCCAACGATTCACTCAAATGAGAGATTGTAACATCTGTCAGGTTGATTGTGATGTAAGATTGTCAGATCGCCTACCCCTAGTAATACGGCCTCGGTGTTTCCCAGGTTAGCAGTTAGGGCATACAGTTGTCCTACTCAGCAGCTACAGGTTGTTCTTTATATTGTACATAAGGCTTCCACCCTCTTAATGCTCATGTCTTTTCATGTGGTCAAACTGGATGTGGGGCCTGCGGGTCTTGAGGCGGTGTTCTTTGTTGGTCCAAGATCAAAGGAAACAGGCTGGAAAAGGCTGAATTGTTGTTGTTTGTTTCTTCCGTGCAGGATGGCCCCTGAGGTGATCCTGGCCATGGACGAAGGCCAGTACGATGGGAAGGTGGATGTGTGGTCACTTGGCATTACCTGCATAGAGCTGGGTAAGAGATTTCCCAAAAATGGTCCAAAAGTGCATTTCTGTGTCCACAAAGCTGAAAGCATCTAACCCTTTCTTTGCTCTCTCCCCTCTCGTTTTTTTGTTCTTACTCTCTGCCTGTCACGCTCTGTCGTGCTCTGTCACTCTCTAGCGGAAAGGAAGCCTCCTCTGTTCAACATGAATGCTATGAGTGCCTTATACCACATCGCCCAGAACGAGAGCCCTGTGTTGCAGTCTAATCACTGGTGAGAGAGAAACTTCATAACCAGTCTATGTCCTTTCAGGAAAGTGAGCATTTGAGTTGAGTTTCACTGAAGACTTTTATGTGCAGTGAACCATTTTCTCATCTTGCTTCTGTGAAGAGGCTTCTAATGTTATTGGAATTGTCTAAACATAATGTTTTTTAAAAAGATTGAAGAGCAGAATTTATGATTTTACACTCAAAACCAGGGAGCTTTCAAAGAGTATTACATGAATTTTGTGTATTTTAGTGAAGCTGTTGTATTCAGTTTATTCAGTATTTAGTATGAAGCACATGCTGAATAGTAACAATATACATTTTTTTGGATTACAAACAAGGTTCTCAACCCTTCCTGTTTTGTACTAGTGTGCACACCAAAAATTAGAAAAGGTGATTCTGAAGCGTCTCGCCTTAAAGGATTTATGAGATTCCATAATACATGACAAGATCTCTACACTGATAAATTACAGAAATACTCTACCATGAAAAATTCACAACATAGAGCTTCAAGAAATACAAATTAAATGCTTGAATACATTGAACTATGTTGAACAGCCTATGCAGTCTATTTTCATTTTCTCATTAAGTGTGACAATGTGAATGGTGCCTTTATAATATTTATATCATTATCAGGTCGGACTATTTCCGCAATTTTGTGGACTCCTGTTTGCAGAAGATCGCCCAGGACAGACCTACCTCTGATGTGCTGCTCAAGGTACAGGGCTTGAAGGATGAATGAATTGGAGACATGTGAATATCACTTGATAAGAGAGGGATTTTATAAATGAATTGTATGAAATCAGAGTAAGAAAAGCTGCTATGTTCATGACAACATAGGCTTGTATGATGTAAAAAAAAAATCTAATTTGACAACCATTTTTGCCTACTAGATGAAATGAAGTATAATTAAACACAATTTCTTTCCATTCTCTTGAGTTATTCACTATGAGCACTGCAGCCAGCTGCTGTATGTTTAATAAACACATCTGTTTACGTCTGCATTTACTGTTGACTCCATCAAGCACAGGCATAATTATTAAGTCAGCATGTTGCTGTTCACTAAACAAATAATCTGAATATATCTTGTTCTTTGAATCAGATTTTCCTGCTTTGACAAACAAACAAAGTTGCGTTGATTTAAAAAAAAAAAGCTTTTCAGTCAAGTCTTAAACATTCAGACTCTCAGAATCCTTCGCCCTTTCTTTGTTCATGTTCATCACTACTTCTCTTCACCTTTCCATCCACCCAGCACCATTTCCTATGCAGAGAGCGTCCCATGACCGTTGTGATGGACCTGATTGCACGCACCAAGGATGCTGTCCGTGAGCTGGACAACCTTCAGTACCGGAAAATGAAGAAGATCCTCTTCCATGAGGCGCACAATGGGCCCGCACCAGAAGGAGGTGATGAGGAGGAGGTAAGGAACGAGAGGAGGAGGTGGAGGAAAAGTGCTCGAGGGAGACATGAGGCCAAAAGAGAATTTAAAAAAAAAAACAAAAAGAAAAACAGAGTTGATGTTCACTTTGAACATTACAGCAGATTGATTGGATTGGTCTGTTTCTGTGAGGTAAAAACAGTTTGCATTGCCTCAGAGTTGTGCAAGGTGTTGCCTTGTATTGGATTTCCTGGTAGCCGCAAGCAAGAAACAAGAACACTTAAAATGAAAAGCTCGGGTATCATCTTTTTTTGTAAAGGTGAAATTTAAAATGCTGCTCTAAACCTTTTAGATGCTCACCGGCTCTGTTTTTTGGAGGTGACTCAAACAGAATAAAGGCATGGACACAGACTGCGTTCACTAAAAATCACCATATGAGGGTCTGTAGGGGAAAACAGCTGTTCTTAGCATCCATCCTGCCTTTGTGTTGTAGTTGTGAATGTATGTTGAGAACGTAGAACCTCTTCCTCTTTATACAAAGGGTTTTGTTTCTATCAACACCCAAGTCCAATTGGCTGTTACCCACAAGAGGAAATGAAAGAATTCAGAGAATGTCAGGCCAAACTTTTCCTAAGCGTATGCCCGTTTCTCACTGTTAGGATGTTTTATGTTTTATGGCTGCTTAGAAAAGTATTTATTAGGCACCTTTTTTCTAAGTTGTCCATCTTAAATTGGCAACATTCTACTGCTGCCACTAGCATCCAATGAGGAAAAAACATGAAGTGTTGTCTTTCACCAGAAACTTTTAAACATTTGACTAAATAACTTTGTCCTTCCAATCAGGATGTGGAGCAGTATATGCTGCGCACTGGTACTGTAAACAGCATGGAGAGCTCCCATTCTCTGCCATCAATGTCAATCAGTGCCAGCTCGCAGAGCAGCTCCGTCAACAGCCTGGCAGACGGCTCGGACGACAGTGGAGAAATGGCCATGATGCAGGAAGGAGAGCACACCGTCACCTCGAACAGCTCCGTCCTGCACAAGCCACTGGTCAGTGCAAATGATGTACTGGCTCTAGACACGTTCATGACATGAGTGCTGAGCTGACCATTAGTTTTCTTTCTTTAAAGCCTCTTTGACACACCTGACACTGACTTTTTCAGTTTCATGTGGCCTGATATGTAACAAGATTCTATCTTTCCTCAAAAATAGTAGTTTGTAAAACGTGCTGTTTGGATTGTTGCAATAGAGATTGGTGGGTCTTACTTTTCAATCATCTTTCAGTGCTTGGACAAAGCTTTTACTGTGTATTGGCTGTAGACTGTTCACTGTGGACGTTGAACCAGTTTTAGATATGTGAAATGGTGCCACCTAAAGGGATAACAGCTACTATTACACCTGCAGATACACTGTAGACATGTCAGTTTTGCCACCTACAGAGTATGCACATAAAGCAGAAAATAACCATGCAGCATTGTAGAAACCCCACCAGGGTCTTAAAAATTCTTCAAACACTTGTTGTATAAGCCCTTTCCTCTCTTCTAACCTCTCCTTTCACTACTCTATAGAGCCATGACAACATCTATGATGATCCCTATCAGCCAGAGGTCGACTCGCAACGAGAAGCCTCGTCCGCTGGTGGTGGTGGAGGAGGTGGGAGGCGGCGTCGAGGCCGAGATCATTTTGCCACCATCAGGACGGCCTCGCTTGTCACTCGTCAGATCCAGGAGCATGAGCAGGGCTCGGCCCTGAGAGAGCAGATGTCGGGGTGAGATGACAGATTCAAAGCAAGTTTAGAATTTTACAAAAGAAAACCTGTGGAAATATGGTAGAAGTAGACATGAGAAGAGATGTAGATGAAAAAAATGATGATGAGTGGAAGTGTCAGAAAGCAAATATTGGATTTTTATGACAAAATGGAGCATGAACAAAAATATGCTTGAAACTTGAATGTTTTAAGATAATTTATTTGTGACAGGATGCAACTTACATTATCATCCAGAGAGAAACAAAGGCACTTGGGCTCAGATCATTCTTAAGTCATTTTTATGTCTAAAATGAACTTAATGTCTTCTTTCTCACTCACTTCTCTCCTGTGTCTCCTCAGGTACAAGCGAATGCGGCGGCAGCACCAGAAGCAGCTGATGGGCCTGGAGAACAAGCTGAAGTCAGAGATGGATGAGCATCAGCTGAGACTGGACAAAGAGCTGGAGAATCAGAGGAACAGCTTCTCTATGGAGGGAGAAAAGCTGTCAAAGAAACACCAGGCTATTCTGGAGAAGGAGGTGAGCTGGTGGTGGAAGTTAGTCACAGTGAGAGGGGAATGGAGGGATGGATTAGCACTAAATAAATAATGAAAGAACAGGAATAACTGCCTCAGAAACCAAGGTCAGAAGATTGTTTAAGTGATACATCCTTTACTTAAAAGTCAAATGTGGATTTTGATATACGGTATATTGTCCTTTCATCACGGTTTTTTTTTTTTTTTTTAATCTTTAAAAACCACACTGATACTGATGATATTTTTTCCAGACAAAGGCAGTTCTGACTGAGGAGAAGAAATTCCAACAGCACATACTTGGCCAGCAGAAGAAGGAGTTGACCGGTCTCCTGGAGTCCCAGAAACGACAGTATCGACAGCGCAAGGAGCAGCTCAAAGAGGTGCTTCTATGTTTTGTCGCATTTTGTCACAGTGACTCTAAATACTTACAATAATACTACAGGAACACTATAATAACTGTGGTGATCATTTTTAAATGAAAGGAACTGAATGAGAACCAGTCGACACCAAAGCGGGAAAAACAAGAGTGGTTGGTGCATCAGAAGGAGTGTCTGCAGCAGCTGCAGGCGGAGGAAGAGGCAGGTCTGCTGCGGAGGCAGAGGCAGTATTATGAGCTCCAGTGTCGTCAGTACAAGAGGAAGATGCTGCTGGGGCGACACAACCTGGAGCAGGATCTGCTCCGAGAGGTACACTTCTGTTTGACAGGCTCAAGTTCAGTAGGATTCAAGCAGCCTCATTATCATGTAGTAAAATGAAACACTATATCTGCACAGCAATAAGCAGTTATTTTAGTTTGGAAATTTTCATTGGTTTTTATTTTTAGTCTTAGTCTAGTTTAGAGTCTTTCAGTTTGATTTTTGATTTCAGCTTAGTTTTAGTCTTCAAGAAGTTTTCATTAACTATAACCACCTTGTCAAGAAGTTGTCTTAAATACTATTTGTTGTTATTTTCCTCTAATTTGACAGCATTATGTTAAGTGCTGGTCTTACGAATACAAGGTCTTACGAACTATAGATGCAAGGTTTTTAAACAGTTTTTCCCTTCCTTGCTCATTTCTTATCTTCCTCTCTGAACTAGGAACTGAATAAGAAGCAGACTCTGAAGGACTTGGAGTGTGCCATGCTGCTGCGACACCACGAGTCCACTCAGGAGCTGGAGTTTCGCCAGCTGAGTTTGGTGCAGCGTACCCGGGCTGAGCTGATCCGAACGCAGCACCAGACGGAGCTCACCAACCAGATGGAATATAACAAGAGGCGTGAGCAGGAGCTGCGTCAGAAACATGCCATGGAGGTCCGCCAGCAGCCCAAGAGCCTCAAAGTGAGTGAGAGCACGACCACCCAGAGCCAGGGGTCTCCTGAGGAGGGAGAGAGCCAGACAACAGAGGGGCCGAGCAGTATCTGGGCCAGGGAGGAGGAGGAGGAGGGAGATGGTGTGCTAGAAAAGGAGAGGGAAATATATGATGTAGAAAATGAGCTTGATGGTGGTTCACAAGTGGATTTTAGAGATGATGAAGGTTTTGTTGGAGCAGAGGCTCAGTGTGTGAGTGACTCTGTGGCTGACAGGATGGATGAGGTAGATGACAATAAGCCAAAGAGAAATGAGGATGAAGATGAAAGAGAGGAGTGGAATATTGGAGGAGAAGGGACGGAGGTGAGGGAAGTGGAGGGAGTTCAGTGGGAGTACAAGGATGATCCTAGTAAAACTACGCACATAGACACAGACGAAGAGGAGGGCAGGGGCGTGGCCGACGGTTGTCCTTCAGAGCTCTTCTCATCCTTGTCTCCAGAAAAGAGACGGCTTCGGGAGCGAGAAATCGATGAGCTCTCTGAGTTTTACTTCGCCGACACCCCAGAGGAGCTGGAGCCCGTTCCTCTCTCACCCCCTCCCCCCCCTCCACCTGCTCAGACATCTTTCCCTTCACTCTTCTCCCACGCCATCTGCCTCCTCCTGTCCCTCTCAGCAGCCGCCCAGCCCTCCAACCTCACTCTGCTGCTGCTCTCCATCTTCCTCCTCTCCCTCCGGCGCTCACCTCCCCTGCCCTCAGTGGCCTCTCTTCTTCTCTCCGCTGAACTCGCCCTCTTGGCGCTCTTCTTCTCTTACCTCTTCCTTCGTTCCTGCTGCTCCCTGTCTCTCTCTACCTACCTGTCGCTGAGCCTCTGGGCCAGTGGCCTCTTTAGTTTGGGCCTCTCCTTCAGTTTGGGAATATATTACATCCCCATGATTTTAGTCTCAGCCTCCTTCCTTAGCTCTCCCTCACTCTTCCTTTCCCTTTATCTGGTGGTGGTGCTTATTGTCAGGCCAGCGCGTGACTTCCTCCAACACGCACCCCGCAAAGTCAACCGCCTCTGCATGCGAGTCCTTTTCCGTCTGCCACGACCTCTCTTTGCCATGTGCCAGTCACTTCTGGGAGGGGTGGCTGAACGAAATCTCTATGAGATGTTTCCCAAAGCAGGGCGCAACTGGGGTGTGCGGCAATCCAAAATCCCAGTCCCCCTAAAAAGCTTGCCTTTAGAGTATCAGGCTCGCTGCAGTAACACTTCTCCCTTGGCCAAGGGCCACCTCTGGGTAAGGCGTTTCATTAGAAGACCCATTGGGGTCCTAGCAGACTTGGCAAACTCTGTAGTGTTAAAACTAGCTAGACAGTTTGTCAAAAAGCTGCCGCTTAGCTGTCGGGGGAAACTCCAAAGTCTAGGTCTATTGAAGATGGAGACCCCCAGCAGGCTGCCCCGACTGCTGCCCAGGGAGGTCAGAGAGAGGAGGCAGAGGGAGAGGAAGAGGAGGGAGAGAGAGAGACGGAGGAGGGAAGAGAGGGACAGGATGTTTCGTGAAGAGTCGAGGTGGGAGTGTGGGTTGAGGCGAACTTCATCTGGAAGGTTTGTAAGGGGTAAAATTCGACCATGGAGATAGCAAGGCTGAGACAAACGGAGGGAATCTTATGCTGTTTGTGTGTGTGTGTGTGTGTGTGTGTGTGTGTGTGTGTGTGTGTGTGTGTGTGTGTGTGTGTGTGTGTGTGTGTGAGCATAATAATGCTCTATGTTCATGGTCAATCATTGTGTGTCTTTTTGATTTGGGCCCACGAGTCTCACATGATTCCCAAACTGGTTTTTCATTACATCTCATAAAGATGAGATGTATTTTACCCAGCACACGTATGCATTTCTTCATCTGTGTGCACTAGCTGAAAGTGATTTTGGCTGCTGAAACCAAGCATACACAAACGTATGCACACAAGCCATACAGTTAAATCAGTGGGGATTGCACTTAAACCCACAGTTACTGTACCACAACCAGTGAAGTCGGACATTTCATTATTGTGCTTTTTGTAAAAGTTCCTTAAAGTTTCTTTAATTTTATTATTTTGCTCTTAATTTGTAAGACAAAGATTTTTATGGTTATTTTGAATACCATTTTTTGTGCAATCTTTTTGTTTGTTTTTTTTATTGGTCTTATTTCATAGAGCGCGCTGTTAACTCAGTGCTTAGAACAAATATTACAGTGTTGCATAGCTTCATAGCTACTATTAAACTCCCCAAAGCTGTGAATACTTTAGATAAATAATAATTTCATTAACATAACCCTAAACACTAGCTCTGAGTCAGTCAGTATAAAAGTGCAATAAACTGCTGTGCAGAAATATTTGGGACCATTGCAGGAACTTGATGATAGTAATGGTTTCTATGTTTAGAACGGGGAAATGTTTAGTAGAAGATCCTTGTGCTTCGGACTCAAATAATAAAATATGGGGCCATTTAAATGGAACATGAAGCTTATCCAGATAGACTAGCGGACATTATTTTATATATTTACAACGGATGGATTTCAGATCTAGTTAGATATACTTCTTTTATTGCACTTTATGCAATAATCTTTGAATTTAGTGCATAAACGTGACCACATAAATCTAAACCATTTGAGTGCCTAGATACAACTGTTTGCACAAATGTTAATCTGTTGTGAAGTGACATATCCTAAATTTATAGTGGAAACATAAAAAATGGGATATATTTGGAGAAGTAAAAGCATAATATAGTAACACTGTATGTGTTAATATATCAGTGTAACTTATGTGATTTATATGAAGCCATATAGACAATCTTTTGAGACATGCAATCATATAAACAAAGTCCAAAGATTGATGAAACTACTGAATGTGAAAGCTAATACAGAGCGGTTCCCCATCAACTGAAGAGAAGGCATCCAGATATAGCAGATACCTAAAAAATTTAAAATTTGCACCGTTGCAAAGAGACATTTCAGCAAAATATAGAGTAACGTGGGAGAACAGATCACCTCAGCTGGACCAAAAAGAAGTATTTAAAGTAAATCGTGCAGGTTTTATCTCACCTTTTCGACTGAAGGAAATGCCAAAATGAACTGATGTGCAGCTACAAAACTACACCGAGGTGAAAACGATCCTACGTAGATAGGAGGTATCTGTTATATCTGGTTAAACTGAGTACAAAAATCTGCATTGCAGTCCTTATAAATGATTAATATATAGAAAAGTGCCCTGTATGTCACAGAAGGACTTCTTTTGAGCCATTTACAGAGATGACAGAGACACAACTGTAATTTGACCCAGTCGGGGACAAAGTGGGCCACTTCTTTCGGGTGACCTGCATTGGGGAAGTCAAGCTTTAACAAAAATGTGTCACAAACGTGCATATTGTTTTATTTGAATGTAACTTATTTTCCATTGTGTTTCCTGTATCGGTTATTTCCTGTTCCTCTGTGTTTGTTTACATGTTTGTATTCTGTTCTGTGACACCGTCTGAGTGTTTGAGTTTCCACAGAGTTGTGTCACCTTGAGTTTTATATTTTTTATTTATGCTGCAGTATTTATAAAACTAGTACAGCATTCTGTTTGGCAGCCATTTTTGTCCTTTTATTCTCCTTTTAGCTGCATGAGTGTTGGCATACTGTACGGCCGGGCGCTCGCAAGCGCTGAAAAATATTTTGTCATACTTCAGATTTTTCTTTACACGAAAAAATAAATTCTTTTATGTTAAAATCATTGTCTTTGTTTGTTTTTATGATTTCAGTTTTCATATTACCGTGTCTCCATTTGTTTATTATTTAAGCACTTCATTTCGTCACCATCAATCCTCCTGTGTCATCACACGCTCTATCTCTGTCGTCATCTGTTGTGCCCCTCCCTCGTCCAACATCCACCAAAATAACACCAGCAGACTCCGATTTAAAGGATGCCTTTAATCAGTTCATACTGCGGAGCAGCATCAGAAAGACAGAAAAGGCATCAGATCATTCATGAGGATGGTGTTATGTAAATAAAAGTGAATATACCAGTATTCCAATGGATTTTGTTGCTGGTCCTCTTGAAAACTGGAAATTAAAAGCTGGAGATTTTTTCTGTTTCTTCTTTTAATACATCAAAGTTAAAAGAACTAGACAGTATTTAACATAAAATAGTACTACAGACAACTTAACCTTAAGTCTCATCAGTTGGATTTTTAGGATTTAAACCCTTTAAACCTTTTCTTTTTGTTTATATGATTGTCTTTATTAAAAATAGGTTTTTTGCGTTTTCACTGCCCAGAGTCATCACATGACAATGACACGTGATCGCACATAACTGATTATTATGACATTATTACTGACTGACACTTTTTCAAAGCACTCAGCGAAAAGCTCAGTGAGTTTTATAGTTTAGTCTGTGAGTTGAAACAGAGCGTCACTTATTAGTTTCTACTGATTCTCACGTATGAAGCCCCTTCTTCAAATGAGAAGGAAAAAGCAGGAGGTGAAACTGAATCAAGCGTTTCTGTTGCAACTAAATGTTATTTTGCATCTTTTGACTTGAATTAAGCTTGCATGTCAGACCAAAAACATCTTTTCTGTTAGAATTACTCCTCGTCGACGTCCAATGAACTAACCTTGACGATTACGTCGTTTTGAGTTTGGATAAATATGTAAAATGTACAGTATTGAAACTCTTAGCATCCATCACCATGTTCATTTCTAAAACCACAGGAGCCCTTTAGCTGCTTCCATCTCTCTTCTCTCTCCCTCAGTCCAAAGAGCTTCAGATTAAGCGTCAGTTCCAGGACACCTGCAAGATCCAAACCCGTCAGTACAAGGCCCTGCGCAACCACCTGCTGGAGAACACGCCCAAGTCGGACCACAAGGCCGTGCTGAAGCGGCTGAAGGATGAGCAGACTCGTAAGCTGGCCATCCTGGCCGAGCAGTATGACCACTCCATCAATGACATGCTGTCCACACAGGCTGTGAGTAAGGCAAGGAGACGTCGTTCCTTTCACACTCGCACCACACCACCACTGCTGTGCCTGGCCTGGGCCCGTCCAGCCCCGTCCGCCTGCCCTCCTGCCTGCCTGCCTGCCCGTGTGCCCGCCAGCCAGCCTCCTCCCGGTCCCCCATTGTTAATCTCCATTTAAACCCACCCAAAAACTTGTTCCCCTCAAAATGAACCAGCTTTGCTCCCGTGCAAGTCCTCTTGTCCCTGAAAATGACTCTTATCTGGCCTGAAGAGAGGAAAGCTCAGCAGTGACGGCAGTTTATATGAAAAAAAGACATCTGCATTTGGAATATAATCTTATAGATACTGTACCTAAAAGAAGTCTGTTTAAAGCATTGTGTTAGCTTTAGAAGATGCAATTCAGCTTCGGAAAAAGAGCCATATTAGAGACATTAATCTTTAAGTATTTCCAAAATTATGTTTGCCTTCATTCATATGCTAATTTGACATAAATATGGCAGCAACCTGAGATAAGCCTCATTCTTCCCCTCTTACTCCTAAAATCTTCACTAATCCGCAGCCCTCTGAGCATCGGATTCATAACACACACAAATCCCAAGCTTTAAAAATGAATGAAACGTAGCAGAAAGAGGACGGGACGTAACCAAATGTCTCGTTTCCTTCAATGACATAATGCCCTGTGCTACTTTAATTACCTCATATGGCAGCGTGCCTACTTAAGCCCAGTAAGCCAAATCCCTGGTGCCCTTGTTTGTCCGCACATCTCCTCATGCTGTGGTTAAAGTCTCTTTGGGAAGGTTTCCCAGACTCTGATGAAGCTCAATCCTGACGTAAAAAGAAAAAAAAGTCTGTTTTTTTTTTTTCTCCCTGGAGCCAGGTTTTAAGACAGGTACCACACATATACACTGACCGTACACTGACCTTTATGATTCACTTTACTTCATCTTCTCCAATACAACACACACCATATGCAGGTACAAACCAAACAGATCAAACATGCTCTCCTGACAAAACACCAAACCCTGATTCAACTCTGACCTGATCCTCTCCTCTGCTCTCATGTGCATCCACCTCTCCTTTATTTTCTGAAACTTCTACCCTTTACCATCACATCTAAAGTAACGTTTAAATACACTTGTGCCACATCCATCTTTCATCACACTCCCTCCCTTTGCTTTCTCTCTCTTAGCTGCGATTGGATGAGACCCAGGAAGCGGAGTACAAGGTGCTGCGCATGCAGCTGCAGCAGGAGCTGGAGTTGCTTAACGCCTACCAGAGCAAGATCAAGATCCACACAGACTCGCAGCATGAGCGAGAGGTCAAGGACCTGGAACAGAGGGTGTCCATCCGCCGTGCCCTGCTGGAGCAGAGGGTTAGAGTCTTTTGGCATTCACTTCAATGAAAGCAAAGCCTCTTAAAGTGTACTGAAAGCCTTCAATGTGTTTTAGGAATTAAGCTTACACAGATGATGTCAAACAGGGTATCGTTTGATTTTAATATAAGGTGGACTATTACCAGTATAGTGACTCTGTAGATTTTAGTAAGATACTAGTTGTTGTATGTTGACCCCTCCACCGTGTAGAGAAGAGGATGTCTTAACTCCTGCTATGAGAGTGACCACGATGGAATCAGTCATTTCATTCAATTCAACCTTTATTCATACAGGGTGACCCAATGAGAGTAGTTTAGTCTCTTTTCCCTGAAGCCACCGCAAGAAAAACAAGCAAAAAATGCATACATGAGCAACATATTTATATATATATATATAAATATTATACAATATACTGGTAAACAAACCACACCACTAATAGTCAAAGAAAACATATACACTTACCCAGCTCCAAACCAGCCAGAAGGGCCTTAAAGTAATATTTCTAAAAGGAGCCAGGCCTATGTATGTAGTTACATTATATCAAAGGTTTCAAACTCAGAGAAATCCATAATTTCATTCAAAGTAACAGCCCGTCTCATTTGGTCACTGTCAGTGGCATCATATCCCCTTTACTAATATTAACCTAATATTAACATTTAATGTTACTGTGTCTTGACATAAACGTAATGTAAATGAAACTTTAATACATGACCTCATCTCTAAATGTGATTTCTAGTTGAGTCACGTCAGATTTTCATTACCATTGGTGATCGCCATGATTCCTAGCAGCAGAAATAACTAAAATGTGTTTTCATTTGATTCTCCCTATTTTCCCAGATCGAGGAAGAGATGCTGTCTCTGCAAAACGAGCGCTCAGAGCGAATCCGCACCCTCCTGGAGCGGCAGGCCAGTGAGATCGAGGCCTTTGACTCAGAGAGTATGCGTCTGGGCTTTAGCAACATGGCTCTGTCAGGCATCCCCAGTGAGGCCTACCCCAAGCAGGGCTACTCCAACGCCCCGCCCTCCAGTTCCCGCTCCGCAGGTCACTGGAGTCACGGCATGCACCCTCAGAACCCACCCTCGCAGCAGCACTCCCGTCGCAGCCACAACAGCAGCAGCAGCAGCGGCATCGGTAGCGGCAGCAGCGCTGGGGAGCGCAGGAGCGAGTCCTCATCTTCTTCCCATGCCCTGGGATTGGCCCTGGCTCTGGGTAGGGACGGGAGGGAGGTGCACCACTCATCCCGCTCTTCCGCCTCCTCTTCCTCATCCTCCTCCTCGTCTTCCTCCCACCACCAGCGGCACCACCTGCCCCAGCACTACCACCACCAGAGCACGCCGCAGCTCTACCGCGAGCGAGAGCGGGATCGAGATAGGGAGAGGGAGAAGGAGAGGGAGCGGGAGTGGGCTGGAGTGCGAGGTTCGGGCGGCGACCTGGCCCACCCACACCCCCTGCCGTTCTCCCATCACCTGCCCTCACGCTCTTCCTCTCAGTCCCTGGCCATGCTACCTCCCCCTCCGCCCGCCCCTCCGTCCATCTCCGGTCCATCCTCCTCTTCCTCCTCCTCTTCTTCCTCGCAGGGGGGGATATACGGCGGGGGTGGGCTAGGTGTGCGGGGCGCCCCGAGCTTGATGGCCCTGAGGAACAGCCCCCAGCCTTTGAGGAGGACGGCGTCTGGCGGGGGGCCCGGAGGGGCCGGGGCCAACGATGGAGTCCTGAGCCGAAGCACCTCAGTTACTTCACACATCTCTAACGGCTCCCACCTCTCCTACTCTTAGACAGGAGGAGGAAGAGAGTGGCAGGGTGGTGAGAAGAGGGGTGGGAGTGCTTTAGGAAGGTAGCTATCACAGGTTGCATCTCAATACTTTCAGCTTGCCACTCGCCTCTGATCTCAAGTCTCAGAATAGCAGAGGATTTCCTTCTTTAATGCACAGAAAGGCAGTCAACATCAGAGGCAACGAGAGGACAAACTGACATGTTATTGAGCTGCAGCCTGCTTCTTTAGACTCAGGGTGGGTAGAGAGGTTTTCTCCCATTCTCAAGGGTGTATAAGAGGAAGGGAGGAATGTAAACCACCTGTAATACCACTGGAGTGAAGGGGAGCTTAGATAAAAAAAGAGGAGGTTTGTGTTTAGTGTTTTTATCTTTGTTACCGCCTGTATAAAAGTGAGATAGGAAGTGTATAAGGAGGGACTTTAGCCTTTTTTTTCTCCTAGAGCTGCACAGAGAAAGCCATCAGCAGCCGCGTCTTCTTCTATGATGTTCTTTGCCGGAATGGAGAAAGAGAGAGGACAAAGGGGGAAAGATAAAAAGGAAAATTATGTATTTTGCATTGTGTATGTACTTGTATGTAGTCTGTAGTGTCCAGATATATCTAGCAAGCACTCGTAACTTGGGCTCCAGAAAGGACAACTGGCAGAATCACAAAAGATGGGTTTACTTTAGTCTCCAGCGGATCGCCAATCTGCAGGAGATCAGAAAACACTTTTTATTGGTTTACAATTGTTATTTGTTGATGTTTTGTTGATTTTTTTTTTAATTTTTTTTTTTGTATTAAGTGTCAGCAACAACAACAACAACAAAAACACACAAAAACAAGTTGCTTGGATCGTCACCAATGCCTTTAAGGGGTTCTTAAAGGGATGTTGTGCCATCAAAATTTTTATTTGATGACTGCGAGATGATTTAAGTATAAACCTATTATGAATACAGAGAATGTTTGTAAAGGAAAGAGACTCTGTTTTAAAATGCAGCTGGGAGACGGCGAAACACTTGCGTGGACGTGTACAAAAACTAAAGAAAAGAGAAAAAAAGCAAAAAAAAAAAAAAGCTTTCTGGCATCCATGACATACTGAGTATCTAAACAACATAGGTGTCTACGGGAGTCACTCCAATGCATGAGATAGATGTACAAAACATTTGTAAACATGACCAAACACATTTGAAACGTACCGTACCTGTCCAAGTTTCACTGGCATTTAAGATCACTTGTCCCACATTTTTGATCTTTATTGTACATATTTATGGGAATATAAAAAAAAAAAAAACAACAAAAAAAAAAAAAAAAACAACAAACAAACGAAACAAGTCATTGGTTTTATAGAGTAACAAAGATAACGATAGTAATTTTGATATATTCAAATGAGTATTGAATTCAAGATTTAGAGCGACAACTCCTACTGCATTTTCTATAGGTGTCAATATTACCATAACTAATCCTGATGTAATTGTTGTTGTAACCATGTTCACATTTTTCAAACTCTTGAAAGAAGAAAAGGGCCCACTTTTGACCGCAGCGGTTGGAAAGCTGTAAAAAGAAAAAAAAAAAAAAAAAAAAAAATAGATGATAAAAAGTGTTGCATTGTCAGGTATGGTGTGTGTTCAAGATGTTAATGATTATTAATAAGGGATTATTAATAATTGTTAATGATTTATGTATGTGTGTCGAGCAGTAAAGTCTAGTTATATTGCCACTTTTTTTTTTTTTTTTTTTTCTTTTTTAGAAAACAAAACAATTTTAAAAGACACTCTTAAGGCAGCAACACCCCACTGAAGAGGACATATCCAAAAAAAAAACACTAATTCACACGAACTCTGATCTCCTCCTCTGGACTCTGATGAAAAAAAAAAAGAACAAAAAAAAAAAAACAAACAAACAAAAAAAAAAAAACATAAAAACAATTGGCCAATGGAATTTAAATGCTGGTTTTATTTTTATTTTGTTTTTTTTTTTTTTGGTTTTATTTAA
>JAPQRN010000012.1:8406235-8434759 GCA_037367275.1 Coranthus polyacanthus
CCCCCCTCTATTGTCCGCGTATCGTCCCGTGTGCTATATGTGACTCTGACATCATTATTGTAGGCTGACTGGGAGGATCTGCGCGCACTGCCCTTTAAGATGCGTCTGTCATTTCGCCGTTAATGGAATTCATTGTGGCTGTTGTCTGCGGCGCAGGAGATCTGTTCCAGCTGGCCCATCGAGGAGAGAGAGAGAGAGAAGAAGAAGAAGAAGAAAAAAAAAAAAAAAAACACTGTGGTGCATTTTGTGTCGGCCGAAAAGCCCAGGAAGGAAGGGGAGAGGATAGGCTCCGCCGAGGGAGACGGAAATGAGAGGGGGGTGTCCAAAGAGGAAACTCTATCCCTTTAAGAGCAAGTGGGACATAGCGGTGCGAGAAAAGGAGAGGAGGGGGAGAAGAAAGAGGAATTAAAAAAGAAAAGGAAGAAAGAGACAGGGAGGGAGGAGGGAGAGCGGGCGATAAAAAAAGAAAGATGACATCCTCGCAGCTGAACGGCCGAGGTGGAGCGATAGGCTGCGGCCCGGCGAGAGCGCCGCTCGCCGGGGTCAGGGCTTGAATCCAACAACGAGGCTTCGACAAACACCCGATTGGCCTATCGGGGGAAATCGGAAAAATAGATTCATAAATTAAAAACAAAGCATGACCTGCCGTGCTACCAGATACGTTTGTTACAACCCATATTTGTTCCGTAGCGTAAAAATGCATTTATTTTCACGCAGAGTGGTTTATGTTTATAGCTAAAGTGTAATACTGTAATATTCGGTGGGGGGTTTTTTTTGGGGGGGTTTTCTTGAAGGCAGTTTTGTTGTGATTTTTTTTGTTGTTGTTTGTTTGTTTTTTTTTTTGTTTTTTTTTGTTTTTTGTGGCGTTTGGGTTAGATTGGTGTTGAGTCAATTAAACTTAGAAACCAAAGTGAAAGAGAAACAGGCCATTATCGGAGCCGGCCTGCTCCACTCCTGCCTGTGCACCGCAGCCTGCGTTAGTCAACAGCTGCGTGCATTTTAATTGACAGCAGCTACCTCAATGAGAAAAAAAAACAACAAAACAAAACAAACAAAGCAACATCTTTTCGCAGACGACTTTTTTCTTTTTTTTTTTTCTTCCAAGAGAATCCAGGAGCCCGTCGTTTCCGCCGCAAAAAAAAAAGAAAAAAAAAAAAGACGGGCGACTGTTGAGTCTCGGCCATCGGAGGGCCGATCAAAACCATGCAAAGACTGTTCTCCTCGATCTCAATCAGGAGCTGACTTTATAATCTCCATCGCTGTGGCGCAAAATGGATGCTGCTTGGAGCAATTTTCTCTTCCAGGTAGGCTCGAGCTGGCCTCTTTTTTCCCTTCTCTTTTTTTTTTTTTTCTCTGCCCTCGTGTGTTTTCTCACACGGGTCACTCGTGTGTTGTCCAGTGCAGTCCTACAGCGGCTCTCACGTGTTGTGTTTCAACGTAGCACCTCAAGATAATGCTGTGACTTGTGTTTACATTTGGTGATGGCCTTCTGCTTGCTTCTCCAGAATACTCCCACCCAAAACCAAGTGGATGGGAGCCTCCAATCAGAGCTCATGCCAGTGCATACGAGTTCTCCCCAAACCCCACCCACAGAGCACATAGCACAGCCTCCTTCGACTGTGGACACTGCTGCTCTCAGTGAGGAACCCATGCCTGGTGAGGGACACTGGTCTGGACTCGACACCTGTGGAGTTCATTAAGGCAAAAGTAGCGGCTAAGTCCAAATTAGAAAGCCCAGAGCCTTAGATGCACCTCTTGTTAGGTGATGCGACCCGGTACAGTTCATTTAGGCGATTTGCAGGTGATTTGATTGCTCAGTGGCTCAGTGTTTAGTAAAAAGTAACTTTGGTACATGGCGTGTTAACTCTCCAAGAAGTTTCCAACCAAACTTGCGCAAAAAATAATGCTGCGCTGATTCGGGACATGCTTGTATTCTAAAATGTCAGGTACTTGTCAAAACGTGTGTATCCCAAACTAAGATATCAAACTTCACTCAGCTTGATTCATGATTTCTCAAACTAGCCGATTATTGTCAAGTATTCGATTAACATATTAGTTGTTAACTGTTGAATCGATCGCTGACTATTTTACTAATCAATTAATCGGTTTGAGTCCATTGTCGGGATTCTTTGGTTCCACTTTTTTTTTTTAAATTTGGATGTTTTCTGGTTTCTTTACTCCTCTGTGGCAGTAAACTGGATATATTTTGGGTTGTGGACCAAACAAGTCATTTGCAGATGTCATCTTGAGCTTTGGGAAACACTTGCATAGACACTGTATAGATCACACGGCTTTGATAATCAAGAAAATAATCAGCAGATGAATTGACGTTGAAAATAGTCGTTAGTTGCAGCTGTAGTCTGATCAGTTGATTGACTATAAACCTCACCTGTAAATATCCAAAACATTATACTTAAGTATTAGAATTAGCTGAACAACACTATTCTTCAACCTCTTTTGCTAATTGTGTCATATAACCGTTGTCTTTCTCATGGCAGGTTTGTACAAAATCTTTTAATATAAACATTTTTCTCTCTGTCTCTTCCCCGACTTCCTCTTGTCCAGTGAAGCCAGTGTCTCGGCCAGCCCGCGTGCCCCACATCTGTGCCATCTGCAACAAGCAGTTCAAGAACAACTACAACTTGCGGCGGCACCAGTCGGTCCACACTGGGGTACGCATGAAGGACAGGGCCAGAGAGCAGGCGGAGGGGGCAAAGGAGGGAGCGATCGGCCAGGTGGCGGTGGCAGTGGCAGCCCCGTCGGCGATGGCGGTGGGGGCCGGAGGGAGGGTGGAGAGGACCACGGTGCCCCTGTCCCTGCTGCACCTCTCCGCACCTCCCCCTCTCGCCCCTCCCGGCGTGCTGGCGGGGGCCCAGCATCCCCCCCTGGTTAGTCAGGACGGTGAAGGGGTTGCCATGCCAAACGTTATGGCTAGTGTTAACCCCCATGCTCCGCCTCCTGCTGCTGTCGTCATGGCCACAGGGGCGACAGTACAGGTGGGTCAGGGCTTTGTGGAGATGACTGTCGTCAACCCCAAAACCTTCAAGCATGTTGTTTCTTAAGCTGCCTGGCCACAGAGATAATTTATTTACTGTTTTGGGACTTGAAAGCAGTTGCTGTGTGTCACCTGCTTTGTAAACTCTGTGTCTGGGAACTCTCCTGTGTTCAATTTTGCAAAATGTCCATGCACAGGATTCAGTTCAGGACCAGTAAATTCCTTCCCAGTGTTTGCCGCTGGGCCCAACACTTAAAGATTGAGAAACACCGTGCTCGAAGCCCCCCACGCTCCCCTGCATGTTCTCTGTAACACAAGCTCCGCAAGAGCACATAAAGACCTCAGTACAGCAGGAGGTAGTACATCTAACACGTGAATCAGCCGTTTGAAATGTCTGATATGAAGGGATGTTGCAGTTTGTTGGATAAAAAAGTTTTTGAATCGCTAAAAATGTCTGTGTATTTGCATGGTTTTATCAGTAGAAGAAGTGTGTAATTGTAACCCTGCATTCTGTTCCCATTTAAATCTAAACTCTGGAGTGTGTTTATCTGTTTCACCTCAGCGGCCCGCAAATTCCAACCCGAATCCGGTGAGGAAGAACCATGCCTGCGAGACGTGTGGGAAGGCCTTCCGTGACGTCTATCATCTCAACCGCCACCGCCTGTCCCACTCGGATGAGAAGCCGTTCTCCTGTCCCATCTGCCAGCAGCGCTTCAAGAGGAAGGACCGCATGAGCCACCATGTGCGCTCACACCAGGGCGGTGTGGAAAAACCCTACGTGTGCCCCCACTGCGGCAAGGCTTTCTCCAGGTGATGATATAAAAATGGTTTCGTGAAATAACTTTTATCATGGTATCCTCAAAATAGCAAGAATGAACACATATATGTCCATTCTCGTTCTTTCCCAAGGCCTGACCATCTCAACAGTCACGTCAGACAGGTGCACTCCTCAGAGCGACCCTTCAAATGTCCGGTACTTAATGTTTTGTCCACTCATATAAATGACCGTGTACCTAGATGACTTCTAGTTCAGGTCCTATATGTTACCGTACGTTTATCAGACCAACAAAAGAACACTGAGAACATTTCTTTGGAAGCTGCTATGACTGTGATTACTCTACACATGCAGCAGCTCAAACCCTGACATTTAGTTGTGCACTATATGCATATGCGGCAGATGATGATGATGTATAAGATTTAAATTTAGATAAGTATTGATCTGTGGTTCAAAAGTGAACGTATTCTTCTATAATTTCTTTAATGATCCCATTTCTTTCAGACCTGTGAGTCCAGCTTTGCCACAAAGGATCGTTTGCGCGCGCATATGATTCGTCACGAGGAGAAGGTGCCCTGTCACATCTGTGGAAAGCTCCTGTCTGCTGCTTACATCACAGATCACATGAGGGTGCACAACCAGTCACAGCACCACGCCTGCCATCTGTGTAACCGCAGTAAGCACCGACGCTTCACTTTACCAGTTAACAAGGCCGTATACATTTTAAAAGTATCTTAAATCCATGCTTCAGTTCTTGCTGCTGTGCGCACGAGAAGCTAATTCATCAACATTTTGAGACTGTATTTGAATTAAGAGGTCAGTCTGATGACCTGATGGTTGCAAATGTTCTCAGATCTTGCTTTGTCTTGGGGATAAATGAACATTTTCATTTATATTAAGTATAGACTGTATATGAGGATGGACGCTGTTACACTGCTTTTTACCACGTTGTAAAAGTGAAGCCAAAGTCTCACGCTTACGGGAGCTGCCATGTTGCCTCTGTGCTGCAATTTGGAACCAGAGTCTGCCCATTGCAGCTGTCAGTCGCCTGTTTTTATAACATCACACAACTTATTAAGGACAAACTGTTCAGAAAGATCATGACTTGAACACAAATCGATCTGATGTAATCTACATAAAAGATAGAAATCACCTTGGAAAACATCTGTTGGATGTGCGCTTTGAATGGAGGATGCAGCATTTGAAAAAATTGTCGGCAGATACAGACACCACTGTTTTTTTGTTCGTTATTTAGTTTTGGATTCTTTTTTTTTTTATTCCCCCTTCTTCTGTTTCTATTTCCCCTTCTGGGAATCTTCATTCTGTAACAAAGAAACGGAACCATTTCACCCTAATTTGAATGAGCACAAACATCAGCCACACCATGGGAAGTGGCTGATGTTTAACACAACAGATAAACATCAGCCACTTCCCATGGTGAATGCCACCTTATTTGCAGATAGGCCACTGGCAGTCAACAAAGCCGGTACAAAGCCAATGTATCAGTGCATCCCTACTTTGAATTTGTAGTCTGATCCAAGTCCCGCTGACTAGGATTGAGGGGCCGGGGTTTTCTCCGTCCTCCATGTCTCACTCACTTTATTTGGACCCTCTAATAAGTCCACTGGTGGTCCTTTTGTAAATTATTCCTCTGTTAATAAGATTTTAGAGCTAATAGAAGGCTTTGATGTCTTCTGTGTGGGCTTTTATTGACAGATGTGATTGCCTAGCTGGACGTTCAGAGCATCTTTTCTATGAATAAATCTTTTTTTTTTTTCCCAGACGGACGGCTAAACTGTAGTTGTGGTAAAGATGTTACATTAACATGACTGTCAAATGATTTTGTTACACAAATGTTAGCGTTTAATATTAGCTCACCCCTCCAGCTCTGCCCTTTTGTCCCAATATGGTCACTTCTGGTTTCACAGTCATCCAAAAACCAGTGGGTGGCGTTACAGGAACTCCCTCCATTTCTTTATGCAGTCTATGATTATGACCTATACTGCAGCCAGCCACCAGGGGGTGATCGAGTCATTTTTGCTTCATTTGTGAGGAGCTGTCACTATGTCCATCTCCTTACACAGTCTTTAGCCCTATTTGCACAGGACTAGTGTTACCCGTGAAACTCTGGCAGTCATCTCCAATCTAAATCCCGTGCGAATGTGCAGCAGGAAACACAGACGTTAGGGGTTAATCTCTAAATCACTGGAGGTCTCCAGGTTCTACTAGGGCCCGCGCAAACAGGGCTTATGATATAAATCCTTTTTTGCTGTAATAAATTCTCTCTCCTCTGCTCCATCAGGCTTCACTACGCTGACATACCTTCGTGTCCATGCCCAGAAGCACCACGGCCAGGAGTGGAAGGACAGCCCGGGCGGCTTTGGTGGCACCGCCTCTGGTGGCGTACTTGTCTGCCACTTGTGCGGTGTCCACTGCAAGACACCGACCCAGCTCCAGGGGCACATGGGCACCCACAGCAACAACCAAGGTGCCCCCAGCCCCGTCACCTCTAGCGTGGCTTCCAGCAGCTCTGTCTCCCTTAGCAACATGGTGACAGCGCCCACTGTTTATGTCACTGGTAACACGGTGGTGGACCTGCTGGTCACAGACTGCTCTAGCATTGCAGCCCCGCAGCCCCACAGTTAGCAGCAGAGAGCTCAGCAATAATAACCTCACTCCCTTAACAGAGGGCAAGGTTAGAGAAGGTTGAATTTACTCGTAGATGCTGATCTGGTTTCAGTTTTGTAATGTCACCACTTCATAGGCAAGGTTAGGATTAAAAGTGGGGGAGATTAACAGCAGACACGGCTCAAGGGCAGTATCACCGCACAGCTGAAGCATCGGGAAAAAGGAGAAAAGCGAACATCTATATTAATAGAGCAGTGCAGCCACGTTGCTCTTGGTGACATTCAAGTCATTGAAACGGAGACCTTTTTTGTCACTGCAGAAGGTTCACTGACATTAACGACGAACCTGGATGTGTCGTCTAAATATCCCCGAATGCTCTCGCGCATTTAAGACTTCCATAAAACTGTGGTATTGTGAGCATCTACTGTATTCCTCTCCCCTCTCTGCCTTCTCTCTCTGTCCCTCCTCTCAACCTTGGCATTGGCTGCTCTCTGCAAGTGCACCAAGTACTGTATATCTCACACCAGCTCTGATCTTACCTCCATTTTGCAGCTCACTTACTAAGAATCCAAATTGCTTGTGTAATAGGGGGGGGAGATTGGTTCGCAGAAAATGTAACAAATGGTTGGCAAAAGTTTTTTTTTTTTTTTTTTCTTTTTTTTTCTTTTTTTTAAATCATAAGAAGTTGTGTTTTGGATGTGTGCAAGCCAGAGCTCCTCTAGCATGCAAGCCTGTTTATTCACAAAACTAAAATCATGCTAATGCTAGTTTATTAAGTCTAGAGGGCTGTTTCGAGATCAGGACTGAAGACCATACGCGGTGTGGTCAGTGTGGTGATTTGTGGGATGTACTTGTTCATTTATTTCCTAATGGTACAGAGATACGAGTAAGAGTTGTATTCAGGAGTGTCAAGCACCTTAAAGTCGTTATTGTTTGATTCAGCGAGGATGAAAATGGAAATCAAAATGGGTCTTGGATTTTCTTGCTCTTGAGTCTTCCTCTCTGGGTCTGGCCATTAAAAAGAAAAACAAGAAAGAGAAAAAAAAACAAAAAAAACATTTCCGCTAGTCAACACTTCAGCTTCTGACATGGCAGTTCTTGCACCTGAAAACTACCTTTTGCATGAAAACAAGCTAGCTCAGTCATGCTAATTGTTAGAAAGCTGTCATGACAAAATAAACTTAGTTGGCTGTAAACAATAACAATTATGAAAGTGTTGATTTTATTCAAAAAAAAAAGAAAAAAAAAAAAAGGTTTTAACATTGTCGGCTGTTCATTTGATTGTACCCGTCGTTGCCATAGTCCTTTGTTTTCTCAGCGTACCAGTCCAATGAGTGAAACTTATGCATTAGATTTAGTCATTTTACACTCTGTATAGCACATCATGTTATGAACTCAACTCATTATCGTTCTACATTAATCGTGTGAAGAATGGTCGCGTGTTCGTTGGATATTTTTGGTTGCTTTGAGTTCTATTGTGAGTGACGTGGTGTCGAGAAAGGGCTTATAGTCATAAGTCAGGCAAATACGTACAGTGGCAGTTCCGAGTTTGACAACACCACTAAGTATGCTGTAAACAAATCCTGGTTTTGTACTGGAGTGCTTTTTTCAGTTTTGTGTTAATACGTTACCTTGGGATTCGTAGAGTCGTTTCTTTCTTCCTTAATTTTTTTGCTTTGGAAATCCTACCTGTTGAGAAAAGTAGTGATTTGTTTAAAAAGTTAATTTTAGGTTTTTCTCCATTACACTAAGAAAAAAAAATAATACCTCTTCTCTAGGATTCTGTACAGCTCTTGTGATACATCTTAATGCCTTATCGTACTCAACTGCATTTTAATTCGTTTATGATGAAATATTTCAAATCTTAGTCATGGATTCATTAAGAATATTAATGGGATGTATTTATATTTATATTTTTATATTTCTCAACAGTATGCATGTCTAAAAGGTTGTTAGAGCAAAAAAAATCAATGATGCTTACTACAGTCATAAATATTATGTTATTTTGTAGATGAAGTAGAGATCATGTTATTATTTTGTAATTTGGACAATTTAAAGTAAAATGAGTAAATGGGCATTGCTTTGTGTGCTGATCTGTTCACGTTCTTTGGCGAATATGCACTTTTACACCACATTGCCACATTATTGCTTCGTTGTAGGACAGCACACATACAGTTGTTCTCTGCCGATCACAATGTCGAACAGCGATTTTCACAACGGGATTAGATACGGACACTTTAACGCTGTTAGTGTTCAATTAGCGGATAGCTGGTCAAATGTGGGCAACGTGACTTCACATCAAGATAATTGTAGTGTAGCTTCACTAAAGGCTTTCTTAGAGCAATATCGAATCAGCGCTAAGCATAAGATACAGTCATCTCCCACACAGACGACACTCACCACGTATTCAATACCATTTATCAAACAGTTAAGGCGAAAATCCTGACAGAAGTTGCTTCTCCTGAATCCTAGGTAATCAATACATCGTTGACAGTTTGCAGAAGCTGATACTTTGCTCCACTGCTAATCTCCCTACACACTTTTCTGATTGCACGGTCAACGGTCACCGTCTGTATCAGCTATTTCCACACAGTTCCTGGCGTTAATAATAATATGGAAAACCCCTTCTCTTCATTGACCAGATGCTTAAATTGAATAGACCGCAAAGGAATGCAGCATAAACATGTGATACGTGTCGGGTAAAAGGGCACAAGTCCCACAGAGTTATACTGTCACCGCACTTAATTTAATAGAGCTGGATATGACAGATTGAGACACACACTCTACTCTCACGCTCTTAAGGTTGTTGATTCATTGATTCACACCTAAGCAGGTAAGTAATGAATATATTGGATTTTTTTTTTTTTTAGTAAAGTAGATACAAAAAACAAGAAATTCAATAACGTGATCATTAATGGGTTGCAGTTAATGTTAAGAACAATGTTATAATATGGGTTTTTATTTGACATCTACTTGAAATCTTGGAATTTTAGAGACTTCTTGTTCTGAAACTCGAAATTATTTTTTTAATTTGGCAAATGCTGACTGTTTTATTCCTAGTCAAGGCTGCCTTGTAGCTTTATGCTCAGTTATTATAAAGTTGTAGGCCTACTTAATATATTAATCATACTCAACAGTGATCATCACTGCCCTAGCTCAGTTTAGGCTGAAGACTTGATTTTAGTGGAGATTCTAAATAATTGTTGAACCTCATTGAAAACCTCTGGAATGTGATTAGAAGGAAGATGGAGGTCCTCAAACAAAGCTGACCACCAACGGCAATATGACAGCTGTTATTAAAAATGAGGTTTATCACACCAAATACTGTTTTCTGGAGGCTTCCTAAGTTAACGCCAGTTGTCATTTTCTGCAAATAAATGCTCCAAATGACTTTTTTTTTTATTATTATTATTGTTTTTTCCTAAATAGTACAGAAATAGTAAAACCAATTTCCCAAAGTTCTGTCAATCAGCATTTCTGGACAATGGTACAAAAGATTTGGTGCCTTCCACGTCCAAATTACTCTATTATAGGATTTGTTTTGTTTTTTTTAATGCACAATGTTAACGTACAACGTTTACCACCAGTTGATTAAAGCAAAGGAAAAAGTTGTATCCCTAAACATCTACCCCTGTACAGACTCCCTGTTGCAGAAACGTTTAATGCCACATCAGAGTTTTAGCATGTCTTAAGGTCTGAGGACAAAAGCTGGGTTATCACATCCAAACCTGAGCAGTGTTGGACGGAAGGACGTGTAATCTGCAAACCTCCAAATATGTCAGTGTTTACAAGACTGCACACTTATCAGCCTCCAATCATACCAAGCCCTGATAATGTGCAGCTACGAGGACTGATAACTCATCGGTTTACTTGCAAATACTCTCTAACCTGTAAAAGATAAACACTTTTCTGAGTCTCTTCGTTTACTGCATCCCTGGGTGATTTTCTGAATTAAATTCGTTTCTCCGTGTAATTTGTGTTTTATTGTGGCCGGGGATGGACGTTCTTCACTATGAAAGGAGCTAGATTTCCTTGGGAATTCCATCAAACGTCTCGCCGCATGGAAAACAACAAAACCCAATTTACAAAATGCAGTGCGGTGACTGGTGCAAATTTCTCATCATGACATGAGCTGCTGCCTGGACCTGTAGGAACTAGCTGGCGCAGCAGACCACAGTGTTGAGTCAACGTTGCATCTGAGAGGCTGAAGCAGCGGCATCTCTGGTCTGCTGCTGCGAGACAGATGAGATGACTTAGCGACCGGATCGGCTAACATTACCTAACCCTAACCTGGATCAGACCTTGCCATTGCTTGTTTGTTAAATAGCCGCATGCTTTAACTGGCTAGATCGCAAGCTAGTCACCAATGCTCTCGGTGAGCTGTCCTCGCACAGATTTCGATCTAACTTGCTGCAAGCTAGCGTTAGCGCGCTAGTGCTACCCTTCAGACATTGAAGTGGCCACATAAACATGCGGATCATCGAGGCAGAGAGCCCTGGGACATCTTTAACGTTAAACGCATTCTGCAGGACACGAGTTTCGACTGGCCGTTGACTGGACTTCGCAGAGCCTCTGTGTAAATGCATACGATTCTTCATTTATCCTTAACATGTGTAAACTCCAATCTGTTAGCCAGTTAGCCATGATTGGGGTCGGTTAGCTTAGTTGCCACTGCTAAGTGCTACAAACAAGTAACTTGCTGACAAACCTGTCAACGAATTATTTATTCATTAATTGCGTGTCCCAATCTTGTTAGCTACTAATATTTGAAACTGGTTAAAGTGAAACTGGTTGCTAGCTAAGCCAGTGATGACAAACCGCCGCGGCTAACGTAACGGTTTTTAAAAAAAAAAAACAAGCTAACGTTAGCCTCTAGCGGCATTGTTAGCAGGTGATTCAACAGCGCAGACAGTTGGTCATGCTTGCCAAGGAGAGGGATGACATGTAATATCAGCAACACTGTTTCTGTTCACTTCAACGAGTTACATATTGGCATGCTGAAGATCCAAAAGTTGGCCATCAGCACAAAGCACTCTGATTTGTTTCCCGTAGATATCCGGTGTTATTGTTAGCCTAACCAGCTGCTGAATTTAATTGAAAGCGCACGGTTTAGCTAAGTGAGCGTTTAACGTTACGAAGTCAATTCATAAATATCCTCCCGGGCTTTACGTTGCATAGTCAGTAGCAGTTGCTGGAGCTCACGATAATGGTCAACAGTTTGACAGGCCAACGTTGATAACCCGATATGGAAAACGTAAACCCACAATTTGTCAATTCGCTCATTTGGTTATCTGACGCCACGTAACAAAGTTTCACCACCGACTAATTCATTTTCCGCACGGGCAACACTCGCCAATGTTCTCGCCAGAAACTATGAGCTCGAGCATCCCCTTGCTTATATCGATATTTTTTCGACGTTCGGGATTTAAAAAATAGCGCAATGCGTATTTTGCTAATGGACTTCAACTTTTTAATGAGTCAGCTAGTCTAGTGTAAGCAAACTGCAAAACCGCATGAACTACCACATGGTTGCCCTAGGAATAAATGGGGGGGGAAAGTGAATAACGCTTCCAGTGTCATCAGATGGACAGAGCGGTGTGCTGGACAAAGGGCCTCCTATCTGACATCCTGTCCTGTCCCCGTGCTCAGCAGTTACCGTCCCGCTCACTGTCTCATCTCACCTTTACTTAAAACTCGTTTTTTTTCTCCCCCCCCCCCTTCCATATTGCCCCCTGCACCGTCCTTTGCCACGCATGTCGGACTTCTTTGTTATCTTAGTAAATGCAGCCATATGCACACATGATGGGAGGTGTCTAACGTGATAAACCGGCTCTGTTTATTCACTGTTTGGTGGTCTCTTCGTTTCAGACAGGGGGACAGAGCGACGGATCTCAAGAACCAGATTACACGCTGAACTTATTGCCTCCGAGATAGAACGCCAGGGACCATGCTGAGTGTCCTAGCTGCTGGGTCTGTGTTCTTTCCAGGACTTTTCCTGCTGTCCAAACAGTGCTTGAAGTCGATCCCCGCGCTGAGGTGGAGCGAAGGGGATGCGGTCATTGTCTCTGCCAGGTGAGCAGCTACGTGTAATGGATGAGGACGCGTCTCCCAGCGTGTACTCGAGTGCATCTGTAAATGTTTTAGTGGTGCTTTTTCAGTGTTATCCAACAGTCCGACAACACAGCCACACTTCCTAAAGCCTTTCACCCCACTAACTAATAGAGATGCATTTGTTTTTCGGTCTTTTCATTGTCTTCACAGATTGGTGTCATCGGTGCAGGCAGTCATGGCTTCTTCAGCTGGCTACATTATCGCTTCATCTTGTGACGATATCATCGAGGACCAGTAAGTCAAAATATGCTCATTAGAATTTATTTCACCTTATTTAAAATGGCCTGCACCATGTTTTAATCCATGGAACAAACTAGCTGTCAGTATTTGTAACTTTTAGGTTGTAAGATACATCATGGTGTATTTTTATACAGCAGGAGCTAGAAACTAAATTTAACTTGAGTGCCTCGACACAGTGTATTACACAGTATTAGCAGGTTAAGTTCAGCTATTTCTTAAAGTTTTTTTTTTTTTTTTTTTCTTAAACGCCCCAAGCATTTAATCCCTTTTTTAGATGGTTATAAATTCAGGTGAGGGAGGTTCCGCAGAGATTTTTCTGGACCGCATGAGGGGGGGGAAATGGTTCCTTTCTTAATTAAGAGTAGTTGTTGCACTCGTTTTTTACAGCTACATAAAATTCTGTTCAGATTGCCAACTTACCCAGAAAACATGGTATGAGACCAGCCCTTTTCGATGGTCACGGCGCAGCGAATGAATCTATCACGTTTTAGCGGTAATCTCTCCTTTCCTTTCTGTTTTTTAAAGTTTCTCCTCCCTCTCCACACAGGCATTGGCTGACAAGCACTTACATCATGTTTGCCGTTCCCTACTTTGTATATGACATCTACGCAATGTTCATGTGCTACTGGTACAAGCTACGGGTCAAAGGGCACGAGGAGGCCTCGGCAGCGCCCCAACACATGAGCTCAGCACTGACCAGCTATTTGCGTCGCGAGTTCCTCATGGTGCTGCACCATGTTGTCATGGTCACCGTCTGCTTCCCAGTCTCTGTGGTAACTGTCACACATTGCTCTTTCTGTTGAGATTATTTGTCATGTTAGGGCAAAGCACGGCATCGCATTATCTACCTGCTATTGTATTTTTAATTGTGTTTGAAGGAACATGCAGGCACGGGGAATTGCGCCATTTTTTTTTCCCTAATTCCTTAGGGTGAGGCAAACTAATTACGTGCCTTTATGTCTCACTGTGGAAAATGAAGATATGTTGAGTCATGCAGTCACACAGTGTCAAGACATGTATTCAAAAGAAGTGAAATAAATTCTTTAAGGCTTTATAAAGATAAAATCTCTAGCGCTTACAGTTTTATGTAAGTACTGTGGGGACATAGAAAAGGGTTTCTGCGGGTCCTTAACAAGTCTAAAATCCTATAATCTGAATTTTAGGCCTAAAAATATCTTGAATACACTTTAATACTGTCTTAAAAATTAATTGGATTTAGTGCTCTGTTGAAGCCTGTTGAACATAATGGATTTAAAGCCTGCTGTACCCTGTGCAAGAAAACACCTAGAATTGCCTTAGTTTGTATTGATATTGTTAGCATTGATTCATTACTTTGAGTTTGATATCGACTGACTCATTTCTATACATGTATTTAGGTATTTATTACCTCAGCAGTCAGACAGCTTACATCCAACAGTGTCAGTAGTTGTTCCGGGGTTGACATCAGCTGGTTACTGTGCTTTGTTTTTTCTTGCCCCAGGCTTTTAAAGATCCACTATCGGTCGGCCTCTACAAATTAGAGACTTTGGGTGTAAAAGCAATAGGAGTTGCAAGGAAACATAAACAGAGCTGCTGTAAGAAGCTTCCTGCAAACTCACGCGGTATTGTTCCGTATTCACGTCGGGAGCATCCAATAAAATCTGGCCCCTTTGTGACTGAGCATGAAATAGGTCTTCATTTACATTCATAATGGTCTTAAGAAACCTTAAATTGTAAACCACGATATGAAGTCTTAAGAGTGCATTTGTATTTCATTTATTTCGCGTGTTTCAAAATAATTGTACAGGTTTTTGTCATGCGTTATAGCTGAGCAAACAGAATGTAGATCAGGGAAGTGAGCGTGATTTATGAACCGAGCTAAATTGCGCCAACATCGCTATACAACTTGCATGTGGTCTGCATGTAGAGAGATTTAAAAGAAAAGCGAAAGAAAAACCCAAGTGTGTGTACTCTGGGAAAGAAGGAATGTGCGTCCTTTATTTCAGCTGGGTATGCACTTTCAGTTCACTTTATTTGTTGACTCCAGAAATTGATCTTTTCGTCTCTCGTTCTCTAGTTTTGGCGACAAGGAAAAGGAGATTATTTCCAGGGTATAATGTTCATGGCTGAGCTCAGCACTCCGTCTGTCTGCTTAGGAAAAATACTCATCCAGGTAAGTGTCCTTGTTCACATTTAAAAGAGATTCGAGCCTGACGTCGCATGTGCATGTATCACACTGACATTCTTCTGCACTTTGCTCTTCCTCCTTTTCCTTGTCATTCATTGGAGTTTATATTTCTGGTCGTTCCCTTCACGCAGCTTGTTCATTTGCTTCGACCCCCCGTTGACTGTCACTGTCAGAAACACATCAGTCATTAATTGGTAACACAGTTTGCTTGAATACATGTTGGTAGGAGCTTTGTTTTTAGGTATGTGTGGGTGTGTGTGTGTGTTTCAGTGTCGGGGTAAAGGTTGGCCCTTCCATTGCTTTGTGCTCGTCCCCCATCTGAGGCTCCCACAGCTGTTTGCCTCTGAATATAGCCCCTAGTATTTAGACTGGATATTCAGCAGATACAATATCAGCTTGTCCTTCCACCCTCTATCACTCAGCACCCTGCCCCTCCTGTCCCTGACAACGGTGTACGTGGCTGTTTGATAAACAACAGCGGGCTAAAAGCGGTGACCTCACAAGAGCCGCCCCCTTATACGTATGGAGTAAAAGAAAAAAAGCGCCAAAAAAAAAAAAAAAGAAAATAGTGTGGTGACGGGGTTTCTGCAGGTTAATATTTTAAAAAGTCAATCTGAATTTTAGGCCTTATAATGTAGTGACAGGTCTTGATTGATTGGATTATGAATTATCGGAAGTCTTATCACTCGAAATAAAATATGCTGAAAGGTAATAATGTGTACTGGGATGTATTCACTAACACACTACTGGCTCCTGTAGAAATCAGCAAGCGTCCAACAGGTAGCATGGCATTCTGTGCTCTTCATCCCCACCTCAGTTCATGCACATAGTATTAACAAGTCTGACAATGTTAGTATTAACTGTATAACAGTGGCAAATACGATTAACACCGTCAGCTTTCTGCTTGCTTCTCTCTCTCTCTCTCTCTCTCTCTCTCTCTCTCTCTGTGTCTCTCTCTCTCGACCTCTCCTTCTGTTTTTTTTTTTTTTGTTTTTTTTTCTGCTCTCAGTACAAACAGCAACACACTCTCCTGCACAAAGTGAATGGGGCTCTTATGCTGATCACTTTTTTCATCTGTCGAGTCCTCCTCTTCCCTTACCTCTACTACGTCTATGGAAGGTATGTCTCTTTCCATCTCTGTTTTCTCATGATCTGCTGTCTTGCTGAGCTTGGGTCAGTAGCTTGTACAGAAACATGATTTTTGACTTACATTTTGGAAATGAAGTTCAAAACAGCTTTATAACCCTTCGTGTCTCCTCCATTTGGGCCCAGGTATGCATCCATTCCATTCCACATGGTTCCCCTGTCAGTGCCGTGGCACTGTAACCTTGGTGCTGCTCTGCTCATGGCCCCCCAGCTCTACTGGTTCTCCCTAATTTGCAGGGGCGCCCTACGACTATTCACAGGTACCTCCCGCTCTCAGAGACCTTGCGGATCGACGGACGCGGCTAAGGAGCGGCAGACGGATGGCAACGCGCTGCCCCAGCCCGCCAACGGCTACAGCACGCGCCCTACAGAGCCCGAGCTGGCCACTCACTGAGAAGAGTGGAAGGGAGGGTGGGGAGGGAAGAAAGGCGAATGTACCAATGAGTATGTAAAGGAAAGGAAAGCTGTGAGGGAAAAGTAAGACTTGAACCAAGTAGCAATATAAAGAAAGCTACAGACAATGGCCTCAAATAGTCCTGAAGTCCTTTTGGCCAGCAGTCAGACGACCAAACGATCAGATTTCTGGCCTTCAAGTACTTCAGCGTCTCAGTTTGTAGGAAACACATGGAGTGTTAGTGCACTCAGTATTTAAAGATGTCATCGGGCACTGTGACAGACAGGAACATGCACTGACCTGAGAGGAATTTGCCTGGATGTATAGCAAGCATAGATGGCTATTTCCCTCATGTAGATCAAATTAAGTCCTCTCTGCCTCATGGTATAGGAAGAGCAGGAAAATAGGAATGTATTATATTGTATGTTAGTACATTTGCTGTAGATGGAAGGCCTAATTCAGTTTAGTAATGAAGAGGACCTTCAAAAAAGAAAAAAAAACTCCTGGCTAAGCAGTATTTTGACTTGTTAGTGTTTATTATCTGTATCCTCTATGTAGTCACTGTCACTCTAACAAAATGTAACCAACCTGCAGACTGACTCATCATTAGAAGGGAGATAATCTCATAAGACTGTATTCTGCTGCCTTATCCCTTTTCTCCATTTTTTTTTTTGCAATTTCTTTTAAGTTTCTTTTTTTTTTTCTTTTTTTTTTTTCTTTTTTTTATCCTGGGAGGAGAACGAAGAGGCTTGCCTCAAATGGGGGGGTAGAGCATGGTTCGGTGTCTCTACGACCTTCCTAGAGAAAGATAGTTTTCCTCAGACAGAAAAATGTGACGGGTGTACATAGCCAATGTAAAATTGTCCCTATTTCCATGTCAGTATTAGGTAAGTGTTGATTTTTTTTTTTTTTTTTTTTTTTTTTAATTTATTATTTCCGGGTTATGTCTTATTTCTGCATCTTATGTTTCTACAAACATTTTTGAACAATGACATTTCAGCGTTAAAACACAATAGTTGAGTTTTACAGCGTAGTGTATGCAAACTACCCCCAAACATTGGCAGTGCTTATTGTTTCAGTGTAGATATGACTTCATTCCATTTACTGGTATCACAGTGTTTTTTGCATACATAGAGGTGATGCACAGTAGCAGTCACTTTTAAAGGAATTTACTTGTGTTTTTTTTTTTATTATTATTATTATTATTATTATTTTTAGTTTGGTGCTGATGTAAATCTCAGAATATCCATGTGATTGGCTGGAATATTTCACTAATGGGATCCATGAGTATTATTAGAATTGTTAGGGGACTTGGACTTGTTGCGGTTTGAAGGGAAACAAAAGTGAAGAATAATCTAACAGGGAAGCATTCCCTTTTGATTGACATGCGGCACATTTGTCCATCGCAATGAATTTTTTGAAATTTTTTGAATTTTAAACCACTACTGAGCCTGAGTTTCGCGTGAGCCTCTAACACGCGCGTGAACCGCTCGGATCGTTGAGCCATCCGATTCAGCCACCGGTTCCATGAACATGCAGGCTTGTTTTTATCATTTTATGTTAGTTTAAAGCAGCTGCACTGTCCTGGAAATGGGTCAAGAAAAAAAAAATAAAATAACAAAGCTCAGTAACCATCAAGACAGTGTGCCAAAACATGTGGACAACTGTGGGCATGTTGAACACAGAATATCCATTCCCCTGTTCCATGAATTCATAAGGTACTGCTTCTTGACAATACTAAAACATTTCAACTGATGTACTGTATATTCCACAAAAAAATGCTCGTTATTTATTTGTAAGTATTTATTTATTTATTTATTTGGTTTGTGGTTTTGAATGCATATTTATGCATACATATTATACTCTATGCTTCTGAGCCTTATGTGAAGGCTGTATTGTTACTCAAACTTAGCTAAAATATACTTCTCTGTCCTGAGCCAGCCTTGTGTCTTTTTTTTCTCTCTCCTACGTTTTTGTCCACTAGAGGGAGCCAGATCCATCCTAAATGCACATAAAGGTGGTTTGGGTTTAAACATCAGCAGTGACAAACCTTTATCTCAGCATCATACCAGCACATCACAATAGATATTCGTCAGATATTTTAATGATTTATACTATGGTAGTCATAAGTTTATGTGACCGTCATAGGCAATGTAGTGCTGTACCCTAGTATTTAAGTCACTGTATTAGCTACCTAATTCAATCCAATACTACGTTTTCCTTAAGTTATATATCAGTAGTTTTATTTTACCAAAATAAAAATCTTCACACTGACAAAAATCGTTATTCTCCAGGGTTAAAATGTTTATTGCCATCATACAAAACACATTTAGAAAACATACAAAAATTGGTACATATAAAATTCAAGTTTTGACAAAGCCTTGGAAAGCTCTTGGCCATATTTGCCTCTAGGCAAGTCCGCATTTCTTAATACTCAGTATCTCCTCTGTCTTGGGGAGAAGATGGTGTTAGGGTTGCTGTCTCGTTCCCTCTCCTTCTCCCGTTCCTTCTGGCTGTTCGGAGACAGGGCCTCCTCCAGCTTCTTTTCGCTTTTGAAGAGATCCCGCCCCGTGCGCATTATGTGCTCCTCAATTTTGCGGTGCCGCTTCATGTCTGACAACACCTTGTCCAACTGAGCTTCCCTTTTCACAGAGGAGCGCGCTGACGATCCTTCAAGGGAAGAAAATAATCAAATTTTCTGTGCTTTCAGATGACAATAAAACTCAACAGTGACCTTAGAGATGACAGAACACTATGAATTCTTTAGCTTATGCAATTCGAGATTCATTTTTGGCAAATCTTAAAAGGTTATTGTCACACCTGGTGTTCTGCGTCTGTTGATGAAGGCATTTTTCGGAGTGGCTTGCATTTGTTCCTCATCAAAGTCGAACTCAGTTGGAGTTGGAGGCCTGGGGAAAAAAAGAAGCAATGACTCTTCTTATACAGAACCAGTAAAACAGACAAAAATCTTGACTGAGGAACTGACGGAAAGGAATAGTGATACTCACTTGCGTTCTCGCTCCTCCCTCTCCCTTTCCTTTGCTGCTTCTTCCTCATCGTCTCTCTCCGGTGATGGTGTGCGTTCAGGTGTAGGCGGCCTTCTGGGAAGGGGCACAAAGTTCAGTTCCAGCATCTCGCCCTTAGCAAGGACCTCATAGAGTCTTTTAATCTCAGCAGGAGGGGGCATCCAGTTTTTGGGGTCCTCCATTTCCTCATCACTATATGCAAGCTCCCATTCATCGTCCACTACTGCTGCCTGCTTTCCCTCTTCACCGTCCACGGCTGCGTCTGCCTGAGTTTCATCCTTGTGTGCTTCTCCTTCCAGTGCATCTGTTTCTCCATCTGTGAGAGCAGCCAGAAGTGCAGAAAGTTGGCTTACCAGAAAATGTTGCATGAGAACAAAATCCATGATATGAGTAACAAGCAATTTAGCATTTTATGCACTATATATGATGTTTCAATAACTTTGTACTTATGTAGTTCTTATACATTCCCTCAATGGATATACTGTTGTATAAAAAAAACGTTCCTGCACATTTACCTACATTACATTACATACCACTGTGACAATTTATATTCAACACATTTGTATCTACAGCTTTGAGTTGCATAAAGACATTTTCATAATGGTAAACCTATTGACTACTATGTATGTATATATGTTTTCCAGATGTGTAGCTGCTTCTATAACGTTTTCCTTGGAGAACAAAGTTAGTGCCTTTATTTTGTGTATGCATTTGGCTTGACTAAGCTACCTTTTGCATCCTTGGTTGTTGTGTCCTCCTCTGTGGCAGCTGTCATCTCAGTGTCCTGTTGGTCTGTGTTGTCTTCTTCCTCCTTGCTTGCTGTAGCTTGTTCTGTGTCCTTTACACCCAGAGCCTCGATGCCCTCTCTCAGCGAAGAGTCTGTGGCCTCAGCCTGCATCCTTCTGCCTGTTGGAGTTTATAGCCACAGAACTGGTACAGAAAAGGACATGTTAGGAGCGTACAACATGAAAAGGTTCAGCTCAGTGTAGTGTCAAGCCAGTGACGTTTAACAGGTAGCATAAGAATATCTGTCAAATGCGCTGCATGTACAGCAGCCAGCACAGCTAGAAAATAAATGCAGCCTTATCCGTATTTGACTAAACAAGCTAGCCAACTTCAGGCCTGACCGACAGCTATTTCAAAAGAGCAACTTGCAATTAGCAAAAAGCTAACGTTAACGTACGTGCCTCGGGTTATTATTACCTAATATCCGGTTTATCGTCAGTGTGGAATATGTTAAGTCAAATTATCTTTCCCGGTGGATAAAATGAGAAAAGCTCTCCATGAGACTTGCTAAGGATAATAAACGATTATGTGGAGACGTAAACATAGCGCCATTTTGGCCTGGGAGAACTGTGTGACGATCGGCTCGGTTCTGTTAGACGCCCACTGACTAAAAATCATGTGGATAATCCATCCAAAGAACCAGCAGTACACCGCGATAAAACTCCCGTGTGTACAGATCTGCGTTCGCTATAGTCGACTTCCGGTGTAGTGCCCAATCACGTCGAGGGCTGGGCGTACGACGGAGTGAATTGCCGTTTCAAAAATACTCTTTGCTTTATTATTTACGTTAATTGTTTATTTTTTGAAGCCGTGATAAATATGGTTAAATATCCAAATTATGAAAGCTATATTCAATGCATTAGGTGTATCTTAAACGAGAACAGTATACGTAAAATGGGCGCCAGTATTTAGCTGTGATCTGATTGGTTAGCTGTGGGTTCCGGTTGCTGCGCTCCTCATTTGAAAAGTGTTCGGTTAGAAGATGAGACGGCCTGATCGCCATTGTTAAAAGACGGTGTCGGCAATGTTGATGAAAATTAGACTGGGAGAATAACAACGGCGCAACCTACCGGGTAAGCAACAGTAAAACGTTTGCTAACATATCTAAAAAAAATAGTAACTAACCTATCAAGTGTAGTAATGGTACATGGTATACAACGGTACTCTGCCACGTAGCTTAAGCCAAAGTTAGCTAGCTTGGTTGTTCACTAACGTTAGCTGCCTAAAATGGTGATAATTTAAGTTAGTAGCATTTCATCTTTGTGTTTTGGTTAAGGAAACTCTGCACCTAATATACGTCTTCAGTTTTGAGTAGTCTAAAGCTGATATTTTCACACAAGTAAAAACGAACACGCTTGGCTAACTTTGTTTAGCTAACGTATGTTTTTGTCCAGGCCTTTGTTTTTAAGATCATCAACATGGCTCAGCGTGTGGCAGTATCAGATGGAGGAAACAAGAAGACGTCCAGGGTTCGGGTAGCCGTTCGTCTAAGACCCTACATGGGCAAGCAAGATGAGAAAGGCGAGGGACTTTGTGTGAGAGGCCTGGACTCCCAGAACCTGGAAATTATCAACTGGAGAAACGCCACAGAAACAGTCAAATACCAGTCAGTGTGTTCAGCATAAATGCCGCAATGCATAAACTTTATTTTATTTTGTTTTCAGAGTTTGATTACTGTATTGTCCCCCAGCCAATTATGAGAGTACTGTTTGTTTTTGTTTCAGTTTTGACGCTTTTCATGGGGAACAAACAACACAGCAAGAGGTATTTCTATCATCCGTGAAACCCATTCTACCACACATTCTAAATGGACAAAATGCCAGTGTCTTTGCCTATGGACCAACGGGAGCTGGTAGGTTAACATCCTTTAGCTTTTAAGTAGTATTTCAATTGACTTCACATTAGAGATGGTAAATGTATAGTGCTTCTAGTCTTTAACTTCTAATAAACACTTCTCTTAATTGCACAGATGTACATAGTATCAATAGGTAGCTGTTTTAAATAAGCAAATGTGATACAAACTGTTCCACTTGAATAGTGCTCTTCATTTGATCATTTAATGAAGTGGAAACTTTCTACTAGGGTTATTCCATTTCCTACATTAATTTAGTCATTGTTAATTTTCTTAATATTTCATTTCTTTTCAATAGGTAAGACCCACACCATGCTAGGCAGTGCAGAACAGCCAGGTGTGATCCCCAGAGCTGTTCGTGAGGTGTTTAAATTGGTCAAAGCTAAGGATGAGGAAGAAGGATGGGACTACAGTATGGGAATGTCTTATTTGGAAATTTATAATGAGAAGGTAGACATGTTTGTTGATTCACCACACCATTGTGTAAACCTTCTATTTTATACTTTCTTTTCATAGTCGATAATAAAACAAGAAATGCCTTTTTCTTTTCACCTTTGAAAATCTTTATTACTCTTTATATGCTATTCTTTTCTCTTTTTTTTCTTTTTGTGCAGTCATCATTGTCTCTTTCTTTCCTTTTTGCCACAGGTGCTAGATCTTTTATCGCCAGGTTCCCACGATCTGCCAATCAGAGAGGACAAGGACAAGAATATCCTTATTCCTGGCCTCACTCACACAATGATCTCATCCTTCTCAGACTTTGACAAACACTTTGTCCCTGCGAGCCTGAATCGTACCACAGCCTCTACCAAACTAAACCAGCGCTCCAGTCGCAGCCATGCTATCCTCCTCATCAAGGTTTGATAATCTGATCATTTCTAGGAACTGACTGTTCCTCATTCCTTGTTATTCTTCTTGCTAGCTGCTTTCCTTTGCTGTTGAATGTATCGGTGCACAGGAGGCCAGTGGATGGTCAAACAGCATCTTAACAGGTCATGGCCTCTGAGCAGTAGGCCAGGATTTGGTAGCTGGTGCTAAGATTAATTCTCTCCTGCAACAATCCCATTAGCAAATACTGGGCTTTCTGGGACTACACTGGGAGAGATACAAACTGGTGTCTGGTGTTTTTCATATTTCTTCCTTTTTTTCTACATTAATACTTTGTTCCTAATGTGTGTCATGAAATGTTTTGCTGCCTATCATAACTATGTCAAACTTGCCATTTCCCCTAGCGTTAGCTGCTTAAAACCATGAATCAAGTAGCAGTAGCATTATTTTTTATCTTTTGGCTAAGGAACTCTGCACCTACTTCTTAATTTTCATTTCTCTTATTCTCCCTCCCTTTGTTCTCTTCCCGTCTGACTGTGTCGTGACCACTTCTCAAATGCAACCGCTCTAGGTCGTGCGGACCCAGTGCGCCCTGCCCCACCGACAACAGACCGGAAAACTGTATTTGGTTGACCTGGCTGGGTCCGAAGACAACCGTCGTACAGGCAACCAGGGCATCCGTCTGAAGGAGAGTGGCGCCATCAATCTGTCACTTTTCACTCTCAGCAAAGTGGTGGACTCTCTTAACTCGGGCACAGCTGTCCGTGTACCATACAGAGACAGTAAACTGACGCGACTTTTGCAAGACTCTCTTGGAGGCTCAGCACACTCAGTCATGATCACCAATATCGCCCCTGAGTACAAATACTATTTTGATACCTTTAGTGCGCTCAACTTTGCTGCCAAATCCAAGCTTATTGTGAACAAGCCCTTCACCCGGGAAACAGTGACTGTGCCCGCTCTTCAAGGTGAGTCTGAGGTCCAATAGTGAATCAAACTCCATAGTGAATGTATGAAATCCTTTTTTAAAATAGGTGAGAAATGCATAATGCAAAGAGAAGCAAGCTTTGACAGTTTGAGCCAAGGCCAATAGGGGGCACCCATGTTATGTCCCAGAGGATGATGGCTAAGAGTGAACGGTCATCTGTCTGTGGGCGTAATGGATGTTTACTGTTGTTTGATTGATTGTCTTTCCTATTGCATTGGCTTAAATACAGTTATGATATTCAGATGTTGCTCTTCTTCCTTTGCTTTAATTCAGGCACTGCAATGCAGCCTTGAGTGATGCGGTGCCATCTTCATCCGAGTTGCTTTACACTCTTGAGAACCCTACAAACACAGTTGCTTGTGTGCTGAATACTAAACTGTTAATTTCCCCTCCGCCTTCATCTCCAGTGAAGCGGGCCAGGGAGAACCACGAGGCGGGGAGTTCTGGCTCTGAGCCACAGAAGAAAAGGCAGAAAGAGGACAAGAAAACTGACCAGCATGGTTCCTCGCCCTCTGCACATTTTCACAGGTTACAGACCACACACAGACACTTATTGATTATTTTGTCTGGCTAATCAGACTCAAGAAGTCTGACATTTTAATGAGATGAAAATAAATTTGCGTTTGCCCAGAGCTGCAACATCAAATTCGATTCTCTCTGCAGTGTCTTATCTATATAACAGTTTATGTAGAGCAAAAATAACCAGCCAAATTTTTATAGTTGGTGGTGAAAACAAGTCTCCCTCTGCAGCACTCCCATTGGTTACAGCTGCTATGCCTGCTGGTATCTCTCGGGGAGAAAGATAGCAGGGCTTTCTTGCCATCTGTTGTCAGGTTTACAAATGTGTCTTGTCTATGAAACTCCTAAGTACCTAACAATTTGTATTTGTTCAGCCTGGTTGACCCTTTTAACTTCTGAATGCATTTCAAAGCCTTTAAACCATATTGTTGGCCTTCTGTTGTCTACCTATTTACTTATTCTTATTGTGGTTCTGTAATGCCTTTCCCTCAGTCCGTCAGAGCCGTCAGTGATGGACAGACTGATCGCGCTGGAGAAGCTGATGATGAGCTGCCAAGACAAAGATAGACTCGGCATGCTCAAAGATGTGGCGCAGTCTCGCAAGGAGATCCAGGTGAGAACATTTGGCCGTGCTGAAATCAGTCTGTCAATCAAGCTGCCTACTGGAAACATCGTGATGAACTGTATAGGATTTGATAGCTGATATCTGCACACTGTCAGAACATTGTCTCTACCGTCTGCATGTGATTTACCAGACGCTGAGACTGTCAGATCTTTGCACTGATCGATCAGCTGATCCTCATGGATATTTGATAGCCAACCTTGCAACTCTTTTGAAACTTCTCACCCCCTCCCTCCAGGAGCTCAAAGAGAAACAGAGGGAGTTTGAGAGTAAAGCCATGCTGTTCAGTCGGCAGGCTGGAGAAAAGTCCAGCACCAGTCCCGAGCCCATCTTTAAGAACAACACCGCTCCTCTGCAAAGAAAACAGCCAATAGCCACGAAGTCCAAAAAGCAGCAGGCTGTGGTCCAGCCCTTACAAGGTTGGTGAAAGGCACAGATGAATGAAAACAAATTGAAACATTCACATGAAGGAAATTAGACTGAATTAATTTTGGATTCATCTTTAAATCGGGAAAGTACATGGGATTGGATTAACTGGACTGCGTTGTCCTTAAATAGTAGTCACTCACTGATTCTGTCATTTTGAATCATTGAAGCTATTGATGAGCTGCAATGTGAGACAAGAGCTCAGTCTACAATATAGGAGCCAGATGTATCAAATGACGATGAGGAGGGATGATTCTTTTTTCTTTTTTTTTACACACCCCTCAGCAGCTTAGAAAGTGATCCAGATAAGTTTCCTTGGTACCCTGCCTTGCATTTGACTTTGACATTGTGCAACACTTAACATCAAACTTAAAATAATGTCTAATACAATGTAATGAATTTTGAATTAAAAGATTGTGTATGATTTTTTTTTTTTTTCTTTTCAGTTTCCCAGCTCCAGCCCCTCCAGCAGCTTGCCATCGTCAAAAAACAGTCTGTGTGCGTCAAGAAGAAAGAGAGGAAGCTTTCAGACCAGGTTGAGGTCAGCATCCAAGGCTCGACTGTGGTGTACTTAGATTGACACATCTGCAGAACTGCAGGCATCAAGCCCGAAAGAAGCTGACGTAGTGCATTAGCTTCAATTTGTTTTTTGACTTGACAGACACAGCAGGATCTTAAATTAATTTGGTCCTTTTACGGCAAATATGGCAAAGAGTTGGCTGAAAATACGTTTTATGCACCGTATATCTGATTAAAATGTGAGTGACTGACTTTAAATGCTTCTCTAAAATATTTTCCTTCCAGCCTCCAGATGGTAAAGAGAACGTAATGGAGAAAGGCTGGGAGTCCCAACTCGACACATCAGTGCTGGAGCAGTCCAGAAATAAAATCCTGCAGGTTCTCAACCGTGGCTCCCTCAAAGAGCTCAAAGGCCTGCAGCAGATCGGAGACAAGAAGGCCAAGCTCATCCTGGGCTGGAGGGAGATCCATGGCGACTTCACAAAGGTAGGAAGAAAAAAATGTAACGGAACAGGTTTGATTGTATACAGTGACTCAAGATTTTGGTCATATGGATGTATATTATTTATTCATCTGTGGTATCTACCATTTTCAGGTGGAAGATCTAATACAAGTTGAGGGTATGACAGAAAAGAGGTTTTCTTCCTTCATGAAGGTACGTCAAATGAAACATCAGCATATTCTAATGTGTGGCTAATTCATGATTACGTATGGTTATCATTCAGAATGTTTCAATACGATACTGATAGTTTGGCCTTGATACCTTTTGATACCATACTTTTTTTCCGTTGCCAATTGTCCTTTTTAACCAAAAGAAAACATTACCCACATCGGTACAAATCTCATCTGCATTTTTATGCTCTGAAAACTGTTTCATAACATCAAAAACCTATTTACCACAACTTGATGTTGCCTCGTAACATATTATCAATAATTAAATATGTATAAAATCTGTGCATGCACTGGTGTGGATGAGATTTACTCCGTAGGTCCTGAAATGTGGTATCAAACAACAAGACACTTACCAGGAGTTTGGTACCCCGCCCTGTTCATTATGATTGTCATCATTGAACAATCTGGCCGTTAATGTGATCAGTTTGTCTAGGAAATGTCAGAAAATGTTTTTTTTTTTTTTTTAAATGCAGGTCATGATTTCCCTCAGCCTAAAATGATGTTTTGAGATAGCCTTTTATAGATCTCTCTTTATTCTCAGATATGACACACCATTGTCACACACAAGAAGCCATTTTTATAAAGACAAAACGACAAATTATTGGATTTATAATTCAGCTTCTTCCAATAAGTAACTGACTGAATAAAAGTGTGTTGTTTGAGCAAATTGAACTACTACAGCGACTCTTTACTCAACACTAATATTTCACTTTTTCTTTTTTTTTTTCAGGCAAACATCCTGAGTGCCATGGGAAAATAACATTGCTTCTATTTTTTTTTTCTTTTTTTTTGCTGTATCATAACATGGTCTAATGTATATGAATTTTATCTCGAAGCCTTTGTATTTCTTACACTTGTTTTGATGTTTTTGTAGTTGCACTGCGTTCCAGCTGATGGCGCACTGTCTCTTCTTTTTGTTTTTTAAATAAACCTGACGGCTTTAAATGTTTGCGTGTTCATTTCATGATTAATAAAAACGAAGGATCCCTTCATACCACGGGCCAAATGCCATCACTGGTTACCCAATATATCCTGCCTGTGACTAGGTTTTGCCTGATTCCAGTTTGAAAACCTGATTGTGTTAATTGTTGACCTCCTCCGTCCTCTACAGGCGGAGGCAGGAGGATACCTTTAGTACTCGCTGCATTAGTGTAGCGCGAGTGGATAATCAGCTGTTTTTTGTTTTTGTTTTGTTTTTTTTTTGTGTTGAGGACAGGAGGCTGCGATGATCCAGCGCCCCCTCCCCCTCGCCTTTCTCCACAGCACTAGTCTGCTTGATTTCACTTTTCATTTCACACACACACACCCCTCCTCTCCTGCCTGATCCACTGTGCCATCCAGGAGACTCCCCATCCCATCCCAGCACTGCGCTGTTAACGAGGCTCCATCTACAGCATCCCTCTCCGGCTGTCTGGGAAAAACAAAACAAAAAAAAAAAAAAAAAAAAGGACATTCCCGGGTTGGAAACAGACGGCGGCGCGCGTCTGCTGCAAATACGTCGTGGCTCCAGATGAGACGTTTTCATTTTTGTTGATGAATTCACCTGTGAATTGCGTTACCACGATGCCAAAGCCCGGGATGCTCCGGCTGTGTTGAAAGAGGCGCTGCGTTAAAAAGGTCAGTTTGATTTATTTCCACTGCCACCTTCTTTTTTTTTTCCCTCCCGTGTGGTTTACGTGAAGCGCTGAATTGCCTGTCGATTTTTTTTTTAATTCAAAGAATTTAAATGTAAGCTTCGTGTTTTTTTTTTTTTTTTTTCCTGCTTATCTGTGCATTTTCGCGTATCCCACAGTGAATTCAGATTACCAGCAGCGGGCTAATTAATGAGTA
>JAPQRN010000012.1:8442151-8454652 GCA_037367275.1 Coranthus polyacanthus
CCCCCCCCCCCCCCCCCCCCCCCCCCCCCCCCCCCCCCCCCCCCCCCCCCCCCCCCCCCCCCCAAAAAAAAAAAAAAACAACCTCCAAATGTCAGATATGAACGCATTGCGCTAAAGTTCAGAGTTCATTTTAAACGCCGCTGTATATTTTTTAGCATCTTACCAGAGTTCTCAGTCACGTGATACTCGATGATTTTCAGACTGAATTCAAAACCTGAGAGAGACGTATCCACGTCCACTTACACACATCCCTGTCCTTAAAATGCTTTGAAAAATCTGCTACCTAAGCACGCAAGGTCGATGGAGATGCTTGATGTTTGTTTCCTTGCGTGTGTGTGTGTGTGTGTGTGTGTGTGTGTATAAACTCTTTAACTGCATGACAGCTGGACAAATAAACTCCCGGATGAAGACTTTTATGAGGAAATGACACCAAAAATGCTGACTAATGAGCGCACGTGAACGAGGGGACACGCACATGTGCATTTTTAACTGGGCGATACTTGAGCACTTTTGTAATATCCACACAAGTGTAGCTTAATTGAAATGTGACATGAGCTTCAGGCTCTTGTTTGGCCCATTATCGCCGTGCACTTCGGCTTTCTCCTCAAGCTGCCATTAAGTTTTCATAAGAACCGTTGCTAGGTGGCAGTAATGTGCTCATTATAGGCCCTACAATGAAAACTACTCATCATCACAGTGTGGCGACAGAGCTCTGTCCGTTTACCAAAATCTAATTACAACCTTTCCATCAGAGCTCCTGGTTGTTTTTCTCTCGTGCTGTCAGTGGCAGCAGTGTTTTCTTGGGATCATTTGTGTGTGATCATAAGACGACTTCAGCTGAACTCATCGTTTTTCATAGACGCCAACAGCAGCTCATTAGCACGGACCGAGATGCAGAATTTAAAGGCTTTTGTTCCTTCATCACTCAGTTTTATAGTGGCGTGTCCACCAAATTCGCAAAACCCTTTCAGAGCACCAAACAGACAGATGTTTGCTGCAGAAAAACACAGTTCTGTGAATTATAACACAGTGTCTCCCATCGTTTATCCACTGTTTATTTTTCTCAGTCGACAGTGATGCTGGCGCTGGTCCGTGCAGACGGGACGGGGTGTGGGTTTAAAATGTTCCACAGAAATCTGTTAAAACGTTGGATTTGAGATTAATCCTCCCTGTTATTATTTTAATGGCTATATAAAATGCGAGCTTGTCGTACAGCGCTTTGTGGTGTTTTTTTTTTAAGGTTGCCATGTGGCCAAACTGATTTTTTTGGACAGTGTTGATTTATTGATTTTGATGAGAAGCTCCTCTGTCATTTCAGAGGTACGTCTGCAGCAAAGAGGTTCAAAATGTTGTTTACTATCCTCAGGTTTCCCTGCACATTTCTCGCAGCAATCTCAGTTTCTGATCACCGCACAAAATCAGCCTCTTTTCTGCAGCGTCATAAAATATATAGATTAGATTTTCTGCCTTCAAACTCGACCATGCTTTTATTAGTCTTTTTAAAATTGCCTCCCTGGACGTTTGCACTGACATTTTTGCACGACTTTACATATTATTTCTATTTTGAAGAGATATGTGTTTGATAAATCACAACTTTGTTTTAATGCATGTTTCTGAAAACACACAGGGGAGGTTGGGTACGGCTGTGACACTTTTTGCCTTCACTGTCTGTAGCTCTCAAACTTTCATTCAAAACCCCCTCGTTTGTCTTCTTGAAGAGGCACCGGTTCAGACTCCGTCGATGTCAAATACAAGGTGCTTCCGAGTCAAGATTTCAGTGGGAATGGTCATTTTTGCCTTTCATTTTCACTGAGAAAAAAAATGAATAATAATGAGAAATGCAAACGAACATGTTTCATGAGAATCTGATTTGTCAGTTGCAGCATCTCTGTAGCACCACAAAGCTTCATGTACAGTGAAATGTAACACCTTCTACCTTCATCAGAAAACTGCATCTCCTGTGATTTGGATATTATACACAATTTTGATCATATATTTAGATTGTTTGGCCCAACAATGTACCTGTGTAAAGAACATGTAGGTTTAAAGTGCAACATCCAGGTTATTTTTTTTTCCTGGATTTATGCATGATATTACACGGAAACATGTGTTATATACAAATCTGAAAGTATTTTCCCAAGTCACAAAGCGTCTCTGCTTCCAGTATAGAGTCTACTGTGTGAGACAGAAAACAAACAAACAGGACTGTAAACCACTCTGAAATGTACAAATACACTCTCAGATGATAATATTTTACTGAATATTGCTACGTGTGATATTTTCTATTCGGTACAACTCAGTATTTTAATTAAATGTACAATAAAAATCCCTCCTCCTCCGTTACAGTAGTGTTCACATCTACTTCACCGTCAGTTCACTGCATAGGAGTTACGTTTTACATCTACAACGCTCCTTTTAATGCCTCAGCTAATAATCTACTTTGACATCAGACTTACACAAAGAAAAATCATTCTTTGCTCATGTCATAGTGTTATAATACCACACGCAGAGTGTTTGTGTGGAGATGCAGTAACAGACAGGAGTCATTGCAGATGAAGTTGTACCAGCTAACGATAAACGACTTCTGCCGAATTTTCTAACATTTGGCACCGCAGCCGAGAGCCAGAACCGGCTGACGGAAACACACCACGCTCCGGGGTTTATTCTAGTTCAGGGCAGCAGATCATTAGATCATCATCGACCCCGTCCCTCCTCCCTCTCCGTCTAAACCTCCTGCGGAGTCGTAACACAGTGTGGAGTTAATACGGGAGTTACACGTTACTTTCTGCTGGCGGGTACAAATAGTTTGATCAGTAACAGACAATCCCTCCCGGTCTTGGTTTTGTATAATATGTGATAGAAACGTGTTAACACAGTGTAAACAGCGTTAGCTAAAGCTGCTCACCTGTTCAACTCTTCTCTTCACATCAAAGCTCATTTTTCTCCTTGTTCCGGTTGTTTCTCCTTATCCTCGGTTGCTCCGCGTCCCTTCGATGCATCAGGCTCAAAATAAAAAGGCTGTGATCTGTCGTAACTGTATGATTTTATATTTTCAACCCTGCTGTTGTCAGTATTAGCACGTTATCCATATACTTCTAATGTGCACTAGCTTAATGACTCCCTTTTCTTACGTCATGGTAATTTGCCGCAAGCTCTGTTGTCGTTAACCTGATAGTTGCACTTTAAACAGTGTCACCGTGTGTGTGTTTGTGTGTGTCTGTGTGCGTAGGTATTCTGTAAAACTATTGAAGTCAAGAACTTAGTTGCATGAAAAGAGCTTTGCCCGAGAAACTATAATTTCATGTGAAATAAGTCAAATGGTTTTATTCGGGTTGTATTGGCAGCCAATTTACTCTCTCGCCTCTGAATGTGTTTATTCTCGATAGAATCTGCATGTGTCTGTCTCCTTATTTTACAACCATACCCAGCCTCCCCTACAGGTTAAATACTTAGGGCTAATTCTATTTGTTTGAGTCGAGGCTTGTTTCTTTCCTCTCGTCAGTAAAACTGAATGTATGCTAGCCTTTCATACTAGATTTATACAAATATCAGAACATTACAAACATTCAGTACAATCAAAAAAACATGATTCTTGTTGAAATTTTTTGAAATGCAAATGTATACGACAGCCCAATCTTTGGAAACGGATGACTTAAAGTAAAGTATTCTACATTTTGTGTTTATGGCTAATTTATTTATTCTTTTTAAATTCCTCTGTATCCTTTTCTCCATTTACTGATAGGCAGAGGACAAACATCCCCGGTGTAGTTGATGTTTGTCAGGACTATATGACTAGGATGAAACAGTAGGAGCCTTCTCCGATTTCACGAAGAAGCCCTTTCCCGCTCAGGATGCACGAGGAAAATGCAAAATAAACAGAAACTGTACAGCTGGAAATGTTTTTTTTTCCCCGTGACTGTTCTTCTGAGTCAGCTCGTGGTCAGCCCTCGCAGCATGACGCTCTATCCATGCATATATAGGACACTGAGCAGCAGCATCATTGTTTTTACAGAAAACATCCTGATGCACTGATGCTGATCCTGACCTAAGAGGAAGGTCCAGTGTCAAAATCAGAATATTACGCAAATTTTAGAAAACAAGTGAACACCTGAAGTGTTCATCCAGTAGAGTTGGCTTTCACAAACCTGAATTAGTATGTAGGAAACTTCACCAAGGTGTTTAGCTGTGAAAGAACCTGTATTTGATAGATGTTAGATGGATAATCTTCATTTGTTGCACATCAAACCACCCAGAATTGACGTGATTTTTAATGGCATAATCAGACCAATCACACCCCAAGCTTTTGTTTTTTTGAAATCTGGTCTGTATCTCTTTGAATGCATCACTTCTGCTCAGATACTGTGGCGACCAGAGACGACGCTGCAGCTGCAAATCCTGAAGGCTAGGTGGCAGTATTGGCTTTATTGGATCCCAGCTGCTCTGTGTGTGTAAACATCAGAGATTCAGAGGCCACTTACGAGCAAAAATCATCGAAATGCAAGGATGCTGGCATGTAAATGAATACAAATGATTTATGAGAAGAAAAAAGAACATGCACACGTTAAATCCCAAGTGACAAACAGCCAACGTAAGTATATATTTACATATAAACACCACTGATATTTTCAGCATGCCTCTTCACCACATGGGACCGAAAACAGATAAAACCTGGAATCCAGAGTGAAGCAGCAGCCATTGAGAGATATCAGACAACACTGTGCTCTATACTCAGTTCATATTTGTAATTCAGAGAGTAAACAAGGGCTGATGACAAAACAAAACCTGTGAAACTTCCGTCTTAATTACTGTTCTCTTCTGTACAAATCAGGGGGAAGCAAAATGAACATCGACGTGTCATCAACAAGAAGCCGACACTAATATTTGACACATCAAAACTTGTTTACCCTTGAATTCATTCAAAATGCATTTCTCTTTAATCAGAAGAACAAGCACGCCTCAGGAGAAGTGGGAACATCACAATGATGAAACATCTGATCCTGCAGCAGATCGTTTACTTTTACTTTGCTCGACCGACACCAAACATGCAAGTAACTGACACGAACCATTAACATGGAAGAATCAATTATCTTATTGGGTTGTGCTGTCTGCAGGCAATCCAGTAGCAATCAGATCATTACGTACAAAATGTGTGACAGTATTAAGACCACTTGGAAATCTTCGGAAGCATTAGGCAAAATATTATTGCGAGGGAGAGGTATGTACGCTGTGAGACACATGGTCGTAACGGTGGGCTTATGATGGCGACGGTTAATGAAAATAACCAAATTTAATAAGAGCAAGCAAAATGAGGGGCAACAGGAGAGAAATACTGCCGAATATTCTCTCCCATTATATTTTCTTGCACATTTTCAATTTTTCCTCGTTGTTTATTGAGATCTGACCAGCGCAGAGGAGTATTTAGACTGACACTGAATCAACAAAAGAGACACGGATCTCTATGAATATGATTATGAAAATTCTCATATTCATATTCTCATGCTGCTGTGTTGTTTCCCACATTTGCATCAGGTCTATTTAGATTAGTATTGTTCTCTGAATGTGACCGTTGTCATGAACTCATTTATGACACAAAGTAAGTAGGATATGAATCCCTTTTAGTCATGCAGAAAATCCTCAGAGCATGCGATGGAACGTCTCTCATCCCGAGTCTTCAGGCGGTCTCTCCCGGTGTCGGTGCAGCTGGAGAAGAGCAGTTCATTCCTGCAGTGTGGATCCGGGCAGCTCGTTGGTCAGCGTGTGCCAGCGCTCCACCTTCTGGCCCTTGTTCTTCAGACAGTCTATCCAGTGCTGCAGAGTCTCTCCCTGTGAGTGGCACCCTAAAGACACGCCCCCTGAGCAGAGCAGCCACAGGAAGGAAAAACCAGTCAGTGTGACTTGACAGGAATGTGAATGTTTTAAACTATTGGAATGACTAATGTGAGAGACCAGTACATTTCTACTAAAGCCATAAATAGAGTACACACATCCTTTACTACAGTAGAAGTCCAGATACTTGTGTAGAAAAGTAAAAGTAGAAGTACTGGTGCAACTCTTTTACTCAACTAAAGTGAGAATGTACAAGGAAGGACATTTCTGGGCAAAGCAAACTGAGCCTCACGTCATATTAATATAACGTGAACACTATTAAACCATCCTAACTTCAAATTAAATAAAAACAACAATATACCGAACTAATGACCATCAACGACTATAGTGTGTGTACTTTTCAAACTAAGTCTGTTTAGAAAATAGAAGGAGTCGAAAGTACAGATTTCTGTTCAATTTAGGGAGTAAAAGGAAAAAAATGGCAGAAAAATGAATGATTATCTAAAATATCCATAATGCATGTCGTTATTCTAATGAAACAAACTACTGTAAATTTGCACCTGATATTCTCTTTGATGTGAAATATTTTTTGTACTGTCTAAAGGCAGTAAAAAATACAGAGCCTCTGCCTTTCTGATCTGTCTTTTCCGTAAGTGTAGAGTAATTGGGATGCATTCTTTACAACTGTAGTATTTTATTGTCATTTTGTAATTACATATGGAATGAAAGATAAAAATCTATCAACTATCGTTGTCAAAGGCTTAAAGCTTTGGTAAATACAAGCGCCGCAAAGTGGATGGAAGATGAGGGAATGCACCGACAGATGGACAATTAATTCTGGTGTTTTTATGGGGGGGGGGTTATAAAAAAAATTAAAAAATGAATGAAATGAAATGAAAACACATACTCTACATAAAGGTCATTTTTATCCCAAAATGTCATTGATACCCTTTTGGCCGAAAACCCTGCAAATTACACACTGTGCTGCAGTTGGATGATAATAGGGAAGAGCTTAAAATATCTTTTTTTTTCTTTGGCTACATCTGCCATGGCTACAGCATTACTAGACTGTTAATAAAGTAGCCAACCAGCTAATCAGTGATCCAAAACCCCACAAGAGATCACTGGCAGGGGAATACGGCCTATTAGTGTTAGACTCACCTATGAAGTCATTAGACTTTCCCAAGTCGTAGTCCCACACTGTGACCTCCAGGGTCTTGGTTGCCAACTCCGAAAAGGAGATTTCATAGAAGAACTCCTGATGAAAACAAAGAGGGGAACGTGGATGAGAGCAAAGGTCAGCCGATTACCTCTAAAATTCTTACTAATGAGGCAGTATTATGCAAACTGTAATTCCCTGTTTTAAAAGAGAAATCTGGCATGTCTCTTAGGATTACACAACGCTATAAGTCTAAATGAGCTATGGCTTTACTCTCAGCCATTGCAAATGTGCATCCAGCTGCCATAGTCACGACACACAGGCACAAGAACATGAATGTCTACCTCATTAAACTCAGGGTTGAGAGTTTTTTTTATGACCGCTGTTTTGTGCTTGGATTTCTTCTGTACGTCTGGCTTGAGGTACCTGAGACAGAGGAATGTGATACCTGGTCATTATCATTCAGCGCTGCTACAAAGGAAAAGTAAAGCACAAGGGTAATTGCAAGCATCAGTGATGAAGGATATAAAGGTTAAGAAAGTTCAGGGGTAAAGAAAATCAGTAAAACATCAATGTTTTTCATCTTTATGTCCAGTGTTGGGGAATAGCAGGATACGTATTTAGTATATGCTTAGAATACAAAATGAGCTGCACAATTTAATCACAGTTACAATTTAAATGTGGCAGTCTCTTCTCTGAAATCAGGCGTTAATTCTCCCGTGATGCCCTTGACTGAAAACAAAGTGCATCATGCTATGCAGTGTAGACACAGAGGATAATGAGGTTCAAGCTGCGTGTTGATGTTGATTGAAAAGAAAAATGCAATGTTTTGTTCTAATTTTTCGCTCATTTCATGCTGTGGGGGAAATGGTAAAACCCGCTTTTTATGGCACTATTGTTATTTTAAAGTTTCAGTGTGTGATATTCGGTGACATCTAGTGGTGAAGTCCCCATTAGTGCCTCCTAATTTTAGGAAAAATTGCTCTAATTTTAGAGCCTCCTAAAATTAGAGCAATTAGGAGGCTCTAATTTTTGCAATTAGAGCCTCCTAAATCCAACAAAAAATGACCCACTGCACCTTTAAGAGTTTTAGTAGGGCAACAAAATTCACTCACAGAAACTTGTTTTCTCACTTGTTTTCCATCTTTGCTCACTGCTTTTCATTTGAATTTTCAGAGAACAGAAGGTCAAGGAAAAACTAACCCTGTATCCTTTTTGCAGCGAAGGCATCACGCTGCTTTTGTGTTTACATAGACTCATAGGTAACGTCTCTACACCAAAACATCAACATACATTCAGTGTGACTGGGTTTAGTCTCGGTAGCACTGTTGTGCGAACGCTGTATTCATTCATATTAATAATATAAGATGACGTTGAAGTAATCCAAACTATTTAAAATGTTACTAATTTGAGTAATCTTAACAGAATACTTTACAAATTACATTTAAGGGCAAGCATTCTGTAATCTGTAGTGAAATGCAATTTTAAAGTAGCACTCCTTACGTCACTGTTTTATGCTGTTGTAAGTGATCATTTCATTAAATGAGAGGTCATTTAGTCTAAACTGTTCACTTTAAGGTTCAATTGGTGAGGCTCTACCCTGTGCGAGTGGGAGGACTGATCAGCAATTTCTTCACTAACACCAGCAACAGATTGAGCATCCCTTCACGAAGAGTCATTAAATTCTCAGGATATTTTTAAAGCCAGCTGGAAGGAGCATGGCAAAATCTCTATTCACATTTGCTTTCCACCCACCACCCACAGCTCCGAGAGCGTATGTTCCCACACGCTCTCAGACACAACAAAGCATCTGGGAAAAAAAAAGCTCCCGCCAAAGGGCAAAGATGCACGCACGCATCCGAAATGAAACAAGGTGCATGATTTATTACTGTGGATGTGCCAGAGATGGAATGCGTAGAAACGAAGAAATGTGTAAAACTGTAGGCTGAGGCATGACGGCAAAAGAGATTTGAGTTGGGTGTTCAGTGGGAAGAGCACGTTGGCATGTCTACTGTTGTATGTGTGCTTGTGTGTGTGTGAGAGAAAGAGAGAGAGAAATGGGGGTTGTTTAGCGATTTACTCATTTCTGAAACAACCTTAAAGCCAACGTCAGCACTCAGGAGAAAACAGAGAGTAGAAGAGGGGGGATTTTAAAGCTCATTTGTCCAGTTTCTGTCAGAGTGCATCATTCAACCCAGGGACCCACCTGCCCTTTCTGGCACAGGCACAAACACACAAGCACACACACACACATACACAAGCACACACACACACACACACACACACACACAACCATACACAGTCACACACAATCACACACAGAATTGCTTTTCTTTCATCAGTGAGTAATGAATCTCCAGAGGACCTCTATGACACTGACAATAACATCCAAGTCTGTTTATCTTAATCGTCCTCTATGATACCTCCATAACATTAGATCGTATCACTGCTTTTCAATCCATTTTTAAGGCTATATCAATACAAACCCACTGTCATGATTATTGCCTTGATGAATGAGTAACATATTCCACATTGGCTCCCACTCGTGAGCGTGAAAGCTGCCCTCGTCTGTCACCATTACCTTTTGCAGAGTTAACTAAAGCCATCTATCACTCAAGAATGGTGACAGGCGATTCATGGGGTCAATATGAGCTAATGGCCATTTAAGGCCAAACACAGGTATTAAGGTATCGAAGGAGAGGAAGGCTGGATAGGTCAAGTGGAAATTGTTCTGAAATGAGTGTCGTGAAATGTCAATCCATCAGTCTAAACTGCGTACCTCATTTCGAAAGGGTAGAATTATGTGCTAGTACCGAAAAGTCTCATTTTTGTTGTCATGTAGGTGGCAACATGTTCCAATTTTCTTTAATAAAATCACGGACATGATAGTTAAAGGTTCAAAGTGTGAGATTTGCACGCGCTCGTGTGCTTACATGAGGTTTGTGTTGGATGCCGGTCATTTGGTGACGAACTCCATTTATAAGCTAACGGCAGCTAGTTTTCAGCTGTTGCTGCTGTAGAGGAGAAGTGGAGAGGCATTGAAGAACTCAAGCATGAGTCTAATGATTTTTGCGGAAAAAACAACTCAAGTCATAAATACATCAATCACTGAACAAGCTGTAGGCGAGGACAAAGCTGTTTCTAAAGGTTTTTAAACGTCGTGTGGATGGATGAAAGTAGTTGGTCTAAGTGAAATAATAATAGATCAAATATTCTGTTTTTTATGGGTAACTAACATTATTTTATCATAATTATCATTCACTTTACTTTCATTTTTGCCTCCTTCACATGAGATTTGTGTTGGGAGATCTCATGCTGTGACAGAGACAGGCCTCAAACAAAGTCATTTTTCCTGATCCAGTCCTGATTTATGTGTCTGAGAAATGTCATTTTGTCACATTTGATGCCGTGCATTCTTTCACTGTACCTTTCAGCTTCGATAGCTAAATCAAGGTTTTCCTCACAATACCTCAAAAATGAACACTAAAACTAAATGAAAACTAAACTAAACTAGTCAATTATCTTAAAAATAAAGATACAGCTGAAACTACAACTAAACAACATTTCCAAACTATAATAACTCTGAATGAATCACAGAATGATGAAATACATAACTGTGTATAAATCCGTCATTGACGTCATCCTTACGTTTTGACGTAGGGGTCGGAGTAGCCGTTGACGTCCATGGCAGCCAGGTGAGCGCAGCGTTTGACGCCCACACACAGCCCACCGCGAGCCCTGTCTTTGGCCTCGCCTTTCAGATCGCCATCAGTGGCCGGCGGGATGTACTGCAGGCAGAGCAGCAAACGGCCTCTCTCCTCTAAACTCCTCTGCTGCTCCGTCTCCCACTGAGGAAAAGAGCAGGTGCAACAGAAGACAAATTAGAAATAAAGATAAAAAATTTTTTTTTTGCTTTTTTTTGCATTTGCTTGTTGATTTAGTCCCATAGAAGGATTACTTTCAGAGGCTTTCAGCACTACATGAAAAATATTTTATATTACAGTCACGTGATCCATTGTAATATAAAAAAAATATTGATTCGTCCAGCTCAATAAGCTTTGAGTGCTGTGCAATGCATGGCTGAATTGACTTGTGTTTGAGCCCAAAGCTAAAAATCACATGAACGCTCCTGCTAACATGCTGTGTCCTGTCTCTGCAAAGCATTCTTAGACACTGCAGTGTTTATGTTCACCGGTAGAATCCATGGCTAATAAATGGTGTATGTAGTCTAAAGTAAACTGACATCAGGGTGGTGGAAGATTCTCATATAGATGCTGGTACAATTTAACAGTAAATGTTTTCATTTTTACTTTAAACAAGTTTTTCTTAACCTCGCCCTGGATTACAGTATTTAATTACCACGCACAGACATACTGTGCTGCTCAATATTTCATGAAGATCTATCCAGTAATTTCACAGGAAATGACAGATATGAATCTGAGTGGCTTTAGAAAATTCATTTCATTCCCACGTGAACGTGAATATTCATATCGCTTTCAAGTTTGATACATCAGTGGATATGTATGACCATCCCCTTGAGTCATCAGGTTAAAATTATGTCACTTCATCGGGTTTTGAAGGATTGTTCACACATTCTGTCAGGGGATAGGGTCAAGAAATACATTTGGGTCTTTCCATATCAAGTCACCTCGACCTCGTGGATAATGTAATGGATTTCCTCGAAAAAATTAATGTGAAACCTTTGCTCTACTCAAATCTTTTTTTTTTTTAGTTGGAATTTTCTTTTTTAAGTTTTGCCCTCACAGCTAAACTTCATCATTACTATGTGTAATATTTTAAATCACCAATTTCTTATTTTTCACTGGATTTGTACCTAACATCTAAGAAACCCTAAGTACTTGTGTTCAATGTATACGTGTAAATAGCTGTTCCTGAAAACAAATGAATGGACATAAATACCTCAACACAGAGTATCCACTACTTTTCACTATCTTACAACCACATTTTCCCCATATAACTAGAGCAAACTGATATCATTATCATAATAATATATCATTATAGGCTAAAATAGTTATAGTGAATAGTGATCGTGCATCAATGCAAATACACTACATTAATTTTAAAGTGCGTGGACACCCCCATGTCTTATTCCACGAGTCTGGACTCAGGTGTTTTCTAATGCTGCTAGTTGATTGTGGCAGAAATGAATTGCAAAAATACATGTGGGCGACTGCACATGTAAGTCCATAGAACTGCTATGGTGCATTTTGCTATGATTTATTTTCATTTATTTACTGATTATTTGCAGTAAAAGTAACATGTCCTTGCAGTTTGAAACCTTCAAACGAGCTAATAAGCAGCTAACACGAGGTAGACGCCGACACTGGCAACTAACAAATGATTTCGCAGAGATTTCTACCTGAAAAAAGATCTAGTATGTACTATGCGGTATCCAGTATGTGATTCCCAACACAACCGCTGACTTAGTGCTTTCAGAGAAAAGGCCAGCACCTTGTGTCCGTCAGCGGTTTTCCACTTCAAGATACTTCAGCATT
>JAPQRN010000012.1:8454752-8470179 GCA_037367275.1 Coranthus polyacanthus
CTGACTTAGTGCTTTCAGAGAAAAGGCCAGCACCTTGTGTCCGTCAGCGGTTTTCCACTTCAAGATACTTCAGCATTCGCTTCACTTTGGAGCCGCTGTCCTTGTCCTTGGCTAAAAGTTAGCATCATGGGTCACTGTGGACTGTTTCTCCACAGTTGGAGTTGACCAATCAAAGCAAACTGGGCTTTCTGGGATTCCATATTTCAATGTTTTTGCATCAAACATGTAAATATGCAAAAACAAATATCACCGCTAGCTGTTTTTACAAGATTTTTTTTTTTTTTTTCCGGAAAACCCATAAGTTCTTGGTTTGTTGGCATGGAATAACCCATCTACGAGCATGCAGTGTATTACTGCAGAATAAGCTGAAGTAATGAGGTTCTTCTCTCAGAATCAGATCGTCATGAGCTACTGATGAAACTTTGCTTCTTCTAATGATATTCTGGTTCTTTTTTTTTTTTTTGAAGCCACATTAAAAAAAGTATATCAGAGTTGATTTGATTTTCTTCGCGCAGCATTAAAGACACTAAATGTACTCTGTGTCCTTCCCTGCAATATAATTCAGACACACCCAAAGAGCTCAGTGACTTTCATCTAACATTTAGCTCATCTGCCACAGCTCTGAGACAAGCCTATATATCACCGCAATGCTGTAAACAACTAATAAACAGGAGTGCAATCACTCCAGTAGGCCTGAGCTGTCTTTTACAAACATCACCTTTAAGTCATATTAATGCTCTGAGTCGCTCCTGGCCTGAGTATTTTCTACGGACAACATCAAACTGTTAGGAAAGTATTTGACAACAAGCGGAACAACAGACTAGATTCAAAGTGACAGATGAAAGCAAGCAAGGAGGCAGCAGCAGAGGGTGAAGAAGGGGAAGACGATGTTCTCACAGGACCGTGACTCACACTCATGGCCAACAGCACCAATACATGTATGTTATTTATAGGAAAGCCTTGTGTTTGCTATTTCAGGCTTTTCATCACTGCAGGTGCATGTTGTCTTTGTTATTTCACCACAGACAACGGAAATGGCTCTGTTTTACTGCCCGTAATGCAATTTCCATGTACCACCAGTCCTCACGTGTATTTTTCACTAAATGTCTATCTTTATATCTCTCAATCTCTCATTAAGTTTTATTTTCAGGCCAGTGGTGGACACAGCCAAGGCGATCAATATGCCACATGCCCTGCGCTCTCACGCGTCCCTCCCCCGATGTCTCTAATTGTCTCAACAGATTGGCCCTTTCTTTTTTTTTCCTAATTCTTTTCCTATCCGTCCTGTCTCCTTGTCTCTGTTTTCCTTTTGGAATCATGATTACTGCCAACAGCAAGTTCACCATCTGCCATGGACGGGTAGGAGACTTTAAAACCCACAATTAGTGGAGATAATTTGCAGCAGGTATCTGGTAATAAAACAGCTCAGACCTTCACAGATCGATAGAGAGCAACTCATTAGGAAGGCGGATATAAACAGGCTTCAGTGTGTATTCAGGCACACACAGACAGACAAATGGGAAAAAAAAAAAGAGATAAATTTGTGGGTGTGAAAAGACAGACAAGAGACAAAGTGATCAGTGGATAACACATCAAACAACCTTGAATGTGGTGGGAAACACAGACACAGCTGTTATACTCTAGATTACACCAGCCCTGTTGTTTCAGCCTTAGTCACTTTACCCTAGAAAATGTGTAAATAACTTGCAGTTTTTCTCAGTCACTTTGCATTTCTTAGATCAGAGTTGAAATTCTCAACTAACTTGTTCAGCCTCCACATCATCTACTCACCTCTGCACATCAGAAAATGTATTATACTGGTTCTCTGCTGAATAGTCTTACCATCAAAACACATTATTTTATTGCATAAGTTAATACACGGATAATGGTTAAACCCGCTGTCAGAATCTGTCAGTAGGTGTAGAAAGACTGCACTTTAATTCCCTCTATAGCGCTGTACGTGCAGCTCTGCCTGAGGGCTGTTTCCTGTGTGTGTATTTCATAGATTTCTAATTTTGCCTTCTATCCTTTGTCCTGCTCAGTGCTGTAAAACAGCGTTGGCTTTCTTTCCTGTATTGCAGTGACATGGTCTGTCAACAACTTACAGTACAAACAGTAGGCGTAAATGTGTAAATGTGTAAAGGCGTAAATGTGAATCCTGTCCAATCTCTTGCAATCAATCTCCCACACAGGGTAATGTGTAACTTTGGACCGTTGAAATCGATATATTGCGCATAATTTACATCTGCGGGCACTTTGTCTTGTCAATCACTGACATAAATATTCACTATTGAGAGATCAACAAAAGGATTTGCATTTGCAGTTAATCCATTGTGTCAGTTTGAACAAATTGTTTGGAGAAATGCACTTACTGTTTTGCAAATGTCTGAGTGGAGGATTTAAGGAATGCACAACAGAAAAAACTGTAAATAATTAATCAGTACAATAATTAGTATAAGTAAAGTAAGATTGTAGTACAAATAGTAAAAGTTCCTCCAATGATGATTCTTAAATGTGTTGTGTTTTGAAAAATAATAAAGAGTCCATCAGCTTTTGACTAGTAAAATGTTTGTTCTCGTACTTTTAGGATAATGGTTTTATGGCTGGAGATGGAGCAAAACAGATCTAAACCACATTTTCATTGTTTTGGTGTCAGTTGTTTAGAGATATTGGGTTAAGGTGAAGTGTTTGGTGTGTTGTGGTGCAGCAGGTTAAAAGATGGACAGACGGGGGGGGGGGGTCATGCGCAGGGGTCGTCACCTCTCTCAGGTAGCAGGAGATTCCTCTCAGCGCTGTGCTCATCGCCGTCGGTGACGGCAGCTGGAGGCAGATACAACACAGAGAGGGAGAGGTGGGGAAAGAGAAGGACAAATAATGAGGAGTGATGACAAAATGTCAAAAAAGCAGGTTAGAGGAGCAAAACATAAAGAGTCAGGCGAAGATGTAGAATCTAAGGTAAAGCCACTTTGAAAATTACAGGCCTGACGCAGAGTCTGATTCTCAGGATGAGAGAGAGGCTTTAGTGTTTGATCGCAGAGTGGCCACCGGCCTCACAGGGCCAATCTAATACCAACAGCCCCTTTTCTATACATAAAAAAAACAAAAACCCAGCAAGCTCTTGCCTCTTTTCACACACAAGCCCCCTGTGCTGCACCGCTTTTATTTTTTAATCCATTTGTTTCTCATCTCCCTCACCCTCTATTGACGCCCCCCCCCCTCTCTCTCACTCTTTCTCCTCACCTTTTATTCTTCCAATCTCCACGTAGCCTTTACCACATGTGACGTGACTGACATTTAGCCCTGCACAAAAAGCTATTTGTGGGCTATAAGAATAGATATGATATTCTGTTGCCTGTTTACCTAATATTTCTATTTCTGAAGCAGGAATTGTCTCAACTGGAGCGCAACTGATGTCTGAAAAGGCCCAAATCTTTGTGTGATATTGGCTAAATGCAAATGCGCTGCATGGCCGCAAGTATTTGGACACTACCGTCGCTTTTTTTTGTCCGTGTCCTTCTCTTTCGGTTTGAACAATGCCCTTTACAGCCAATGAAGAGAAATCTGCTACAGCATACAGTGATATTTTGCTGAATAGTCTACTTTCACCTTTGCGGCCACAGTTTGGGGATGATCCTTTCCTGATTCAGCACGACAGTCCCAACTGCCAGCACGAATTTGGAGAACTTGACCTGGATCTCAACCCCATTTAGCACGTGTGGGATGAACTCTGACTGCATTCATACTTTGTCATCCAACATCCAACCCAGTCGCCAGAAGAAAATGCTGCTTTTGTGCATTTCATTGGACAAACAGCAACTTTTTCCCCTTTCCTCAATAGGCAGGAGGTGGATGGCAGACCAGAGATTAGATTTCATTTCCTGACTCTCATAGGTCTCAAGGTTTAGACAATAAAAACGCTTTGGTGAGGGTTATGAAAAGATTTAAATATGACTTATTATTAAAATATTGTGAGTCATTTTCAATGACACCTCTGTGGACTTTTTTTCATGTTAAACAAAGGTCTCGAAGTATTGCAAAAAACATTTTTTACGCTCGGGAGAGGTGGAAATGTTAATATTATCAATAAAAGGTAAATGCAAATAAGTGCAAGGGAAACAACGTTCACTGAATTACTACAAGAAATAAACATAAATACTATATTAGATGGAAACAGCAATGAAATGTTTGAAGAGCTGCAGAAATAAATGTCAGACAAAGGCTTTGAAATAATGTGATGTGATCCAGTCCAGCGGTTCGGTTTAAGTGGCAAAAGCTGAAGCAGCTTCAGGTTTATCAGCCCCTCAACAGGTAGTACTGTATGTTACTCTAACTGGCAAAGTTTTAAACCATGATAGTGATAATGATAGTGAACCAGCTCTTGGTAACACGCATAAGTTCACATTTTCTGTGCCAATTTTCTGGAAGTTAAAGTTTAAAGTTAAAACTTGCAATACATTTTGGATGGAAATCCATCTAGGGCAACTTTGTACTCTGGTGACTGGGTTGCAACGTTACATGCCGAACTCATCAGTGCTTTAATGCAACCAAATCCAAACCGTCAGAGAAGAGTCGCTTTAAACGGAGTAGTCAGCTAGTTCTCTTTTGTTCAGTGTCAGAGTAGATGGTACAGATATTTGGTCTTTTCTATGTTAAGAGTCACAGGTGTGCGTCCATCAGAGGAGTGAATTGCTATGTCTTCTAAATATTGACGTTTCAATGCCTCCCTGATGGCTCGGAAACGATTTCCTGTCTTCTCTCTTCGCTTCACTGCATCGTTCCACCCTCCCTCTGTTTTTTCTCACCCGCTTCTATTTCTACTTTCCATTTTAGCTCTCTCGCAAACCTAATTTTTTCTCTTTTACTTCATTTCAGTCTCTTTATGAGCTTCCCTTTCGTGCTCTTTACTCTCCCTCCCACTTTCTCACAGGAGGAGGATGCTCCAGACAGATGTTAAAGTGTTTGGTCTGGTCAGGCTTCACACGGCGCAGGGCCACCCGCGACTCCCCAATGAACTCATTATGTGTCAGCTTGTCTTCGTCACACACGGACACTCTGGGAGTGAGAGACAGAAGAAGTAGGGTGGGAGGAAAGGAGAAAAAAAAAACAAAACAGAGATAGACCGAGACACAGATGAGGAGAGAGAGGAAACACATGAATAAATATAAGAGCAGCTGAATAATGCAAAAATTAAGAATTTGAAATTGAAGTAGAGGGATGTAGTGTGCTTCAACTTTGAGAGCGAGGATTACGAAGGTGGTGAAACAACGTCTCATATGAGTCATTTAATTATTCCTAATATTGTGGCAACAAACAGGCAGAGGGAAATTGTTGACCTGAATTGAAGAGCATGCACCACATTCTAGTTCACCTACATAGAAATCCAGCAACTGTATACGCAAAGTGTACAAGCAATTACCATTTTCCTTCCAGTGGGAATTTAAATAGTGTGAAAGTGCATCACGCAAGGTTAAGTCAATCCATATTTATGGGCTCTGCAAACTTTTACACCTGCCATAATGTCACCCGAAATGCATAAGTGGGAGGAAGCAGGAGGGATGAGTGATGGAGATGGAAAGAAGCTGCGTATGTGAAATCAAAAAGCCACAGAGCGAGGGATGCAGTGACGTGGGCGAGAGGGAGAGATAAAAATGGAAGGAATTATTTAAATCTGTCTGTGAGTGTGTGAGCGCATGGCCGTGTATTTTGTACATTTTGGGGACGTAAAAAAAAATTGTTTAACCTATAACTGATGCGGGCGAAATGCGGGCGCACGTTGTGTAAGTCGTTAAATTTGAGGCGGACTGTGTGCGCATGAACGCTCATTTATGCATGCAAATGTTGAAGTCTGAGAGCAAAGTTGCAGAATCAGTATGCTACGGATTAGATCCAGCGTGTGATTGTCTTTTTCTTTGCTTTATAAAACTATAAATCAGAGAGAAGATGAAAATTAAGAAAAACAATCTGTCAGAGCGGTCCAAATAGGCCGCGCCGCCTCTCGGTCCACTGTTTTATTTGACTTCTAACATAATTGATAACCACAAAAAAAAAAAAAAAAAAAAAAGGAAATAGTGCCGTCACTTGCTGCCTTGGCTTTCACAGAAGTGCAGAAATGTGGAGAGTACGAAGTGGCCTGTATCCAGAGATGTGTTGGTATTCCCAGGGGTAATTTCTAGTCTAGTACTTTATTAGTGAGAAGGAGACCTGAACCCTTCAAAATGGAATAGCAATGAAAGAAGGAAAGAAAAAAAAAAAAAAGATGGAAAGCACAGGGAGAGGGCACCGGAGGGGAATATAAAGAGAGAAGACGTCAGAAAGAAAACACTGCGTGATGAATGTACCGCTAAAAAGCAAAGTGTGAACAAAAGAGCCAGAGAATGGAGCGGCGAGTGAGATTATGACAGGTCAATGATTCAAGCGTTAGGCACAGTGTCATTGTATTGTGCTTCCTACGATAATGTCAGCGTGAATGATGAATTTAAGCTAAATACTCTTTAAGTACAAACAAAAACATTTACAAGCCCACGATGCCACACAGGTTTTTCTGTTCTGTGAAAGATGCGACAGGTATTAAATACAAATAATGACAACTTTCACACAGGCTCTTGTAAAAATCAATTTTTCATAAGAAATGAAAAATACTCATTGGAAGTCACATTCTACTTGTTACTATGAGATAATGTGACGAGTGGCTATTTACCACATGGCTGTTTACACCCACAAGCATGCACACAAAGACTATATATAACATAATATGTAATGTAAGGTATTATTGGAGCAGGGATATATCGGGTGAATGGAACGGATGCAGGACTTTCACCTGAGAAACTGGACTTCAATTCACTGTCGGGAATTTTCCATTTTGTGTTAATTACATGCGTTTTTGTTTTTCAGTCTCCGTTTGGCAAGGTTTAGGTGTCATAAGCAACTAAACTACTTTGGTTATTATTAGAAAAACACCACGATTTGGGTTCAAATGAACCCTTTCACAACATTAACTACATCATCATGTGTTTGATCATTTTGGCTTCCGTAACGATGTACACTCATTAATGCCAAATGTATGATAATGATCGCTTTGACAACTTATGGACCAGTGTTATATTTACCCAGTGCAGATCACTTTGTTATTATTTCCGTACTATAATTTTCCTCAAAATACGAACATTTTAAGACTCCGGTAGTGTTAGATCGCCTTTCTGCCTGTGGTGCAAATAGAATAACTGGCTGCAGACGCAGAGGTACAAACTGTCTCTGCCTAAAGATTATGACATACTAATTTCATATTTTGGCCGTAGCTTATCAAGAATATTCTTTTATTGTTTTACTATCATTCATGTTTCCTTTGTGGACAGAAATGATCTTCCATAGAAGTCTTTATTGTGCCAGGTCTAAAAAGACATTTTTCGAACTGTATTTCCCTTTTATTAACGCTCATAGAATAAGCTTGAGTGGCTTGCAGTTGCTGGTGCTCCATAAATGTGGAGAGAAACGACAGCTTAGTGCTCTGTCGTTTCAGAATGAGGTAGATGCTGCTGTTACGTTGAGTTCTGGTCGAATGCAGCTGATGTCAGTGGGGAAAATGGAAACTGTGATAGGTGTGTTCCTGTATTTCTTTTGCAATTTAATAAAATGAAAATTCTAGTCGGAAAAGAAACCCTTTCGCTCTCTAATTTGAGATATTTTCCTTTGTTTAACCTCAGATCCAGTGGAGGTAACCTGGCTTTTATCATTAATCCACAGTATGAAAAATGTAAAAATGGAAGTTACATTCCCATTAGATGTTTATTCTTATTTAGTCTTATTTCGGGCAGATTAATCCTACCACGCTCCCTCATGTCAGTTTGACAATACGTATTACATTAAAGAATTACCGTGAGAAGCCAATGCACTGATGCTCTAAACATTAGTGCATTGGAGTAAGTGAAGTCACCACGTTTACATGTTTCAATAGGTTAAACATCCTGTCTTCTGAACTTCAAACACCTCTGCTGAATTAACACAGTGTCATAGGCCGGTGGTAGGCCAGTTCCTCTGATTTCCCCCGAGAGATCAACCGTCGATCCTATTTAAATCCCACTCCCACGTGCGCCGTGGCAAAGTTTTAGTCACAGGCAGAGACAATTCACAGCTTTCGTCACCTCTCGAGGGGGGTCAGTGAAATTAAAACACCCCGCAGTGCTTAGTCTGACCCCAATCTGTCACTGCAGCTTGGAAAGAGAGAAACGGGAAGACAGATGAGAAGAAAGACAAAGAGAAAGAGATAGTTTAGGAGGAGATCCTGGAGGACAGGAGAGGATGTGAGGACAGAGGGGAATGACGATGAGGTGACAGAGGAGGCTCGGTGGAGACAGAAGGAGAAAGGGAGAGCACTGAGACAGAAGCGGATTCATACAGAAAGACTGACTGAGGGAGTCGATAAGAAATCTCTTGCAGCTGAGAGCCAGCTCTCCCCTTTATTTCCTGTCTTTCTTGGCTATCAGTGCTGAGAGAGACAGAAAGTAAAGAGGACAAAAATAGCACAAAAGCCTTTACAGCAAACATTTACCGGAGTGTTTTGCGGTACATGTCTTCCTCGGTGATTCCACAGTAGGTGAGCGTTTCATTCCAGACAGGGTTCAGCGTGTTGCGAACAGTCTTGGTTTTCAGTTTATTAGCCTGTACATCACAGCAGCGAGAAGCAAAAGAAAAAAAAAAAATAACTTTTGCTTTTGAGCTGCAAACAGCAAACAACATCAGCAGGAAAATAACTTATTGTGAAGTGCTTACTGGCTACAAGGTCATTTCATTTAACGGCAGATGCACTTGTTGCTGTGTTTTTATTCTCATCATGCGGTGCTGAAGTTCTGGCAGATATTAAAACTGCACTCAGTAGTTTCTGGTTTACAGTTCACTACAGGTTATTTTCAGTTGTAGAAGATGCACTTAGTGTCAAAGCAATGCTGTGAAAATAAAATGGGACCTTGCAGGCTCCTGGCAGCAGATGCAGCTTCACATAAGGATCAGCTAAACCGTTGAAATCCATCGGCTTCAGGCCCTTATAGAGACAGAAAGAGAAGATATAAAGAGAGAAATTCAAAATAAACCACCGTGCAGTCTTCCAACGCTAATAATTTATTGTTAAAGGTGAGTGAGTGGTTCATTTGCACATTAAATCTTTAAAGAAGAGAGAAGGCGCTGAATTTGAATTAGTCAGATGACTCTCATAAAAACCAGGGGTGGAAGCTGAAGCCTTTGCGCAATATATAAATTCTAAGATGGTGTTTTCAAATGATGAACTCAGCAGGCTTTTTTTTTAATTACAGCAGTTACACACAGTCACCAAATCGTTCCTGTTGCTATAATTTGAGTTAAGCCACAAAACTGAACAAACAACTTTTTGTGCCGCATGAAAAACATTTTTGCAAGAGACACAAAAGTAAACCGCAAACTTCTTGATATTTTCTGTCTATTCCCACAAAACGAACTTGCGGCGCTTCTAGCGGAGCTCTCAGAGGAGCGCACGTACCTTTGCTCTCAGGACGGTGCAGTGCAAGGAGCTGGTGGCTCTCTCGTACAGCAGGTCAAACTCTAGCGTCCCCAAGGAGGCTGCAAGGCAATTAAGGAAAAATGTGCCAGTTAGTTTGGTAATTGCTTTTGTCCTGATTGCTTTATTACCTGGAGCAGAGGTGGAAAAACACGAATGATAAACTATCAGGGAAAACTTTACGAGCTTTGCCCTGAGGTAGACTTTAATAACATTTTATTAGTTCTGCTGCTATGTGTGGGATCTAGTGGCATCTAGTGGTGAGGTTGGAGATTGCAACCAACTGACTACCCTTCACCTCACGCTTCCCTTCCAAGCATGAAAAGCCCAGTTCAGACCAGAGATTTGTGATGAGGTGAAACTCAACTCAACTCAACCGATCCGCCTCAACTCGACTCAGTGTAGCTCTACATAGTGTATGTTTTTTCTCAGTATTTATGTTACTACAAAGCACAGTGTTCCTCTGATAAAATCCCAAGAGTTAGTGTTTGCTCTGCTTATTAGCGGCAACTCCTCTTGAAAACAGAACTGCTCCAGGAGAAATTCTTAACCCTCTTGTTTTTTATGTTTTCCCTACTTCATTAATACTAGAAATGCGGCTGTAGTAAATAACTCATTATCATAATCCTCATTTATATAGAAAATATGAATCCAGCTACAAAAAAACTATGAAGAGGGTCGTCACTATGGAAATGACACACTGTCTCGTCTCGCTGCATTGGTTTGAACTGTTTTCAGAACGCTACAGAAAAATAAGGAAATAACAACCAGGGTGTTTTTGTTACCTTAGAAAGAGTCGTTTATATCTACAGAAGGAGCAGGTTCCACCATGTTGCAACACCGTGTTTCTACAGCAGCTCCAAACAGACTTCCTCTTCTCTTTTTTTTCGTTTTAAAGCAGGTGGCATTAAGGTGCATTACCATCACCTACTATGTTTGAGTGTGGACAAGAGTTCATCCCTTGACTAAAAAGTCCAGAACGTACAAAACAAACACCGGCTCTAACGAGGATCTTCCACATTTTTTGCAGCCACCAGGTGAGGGTGGGCGAGTATTCAGTTGGTTGCAATTTGCAGCTTCACTGAATTCACTAAATATCACACACTAAACCTTTTAAGGTAAGTCAGACTAAACTGTGCGAGAGAAATGTGAGAGTAGTATAAATTTTGTGCCCTTTCCTAATCCCAGCTAAACAGCTGTGGACAAACAAAAGTCGTTCACTGGGAGGGGACTGATGCACTGGGGCTGGTGGTGTTATCTGCTCATGCAGCAGCAGATTTATATGTCACTGGTACAGTAATGCACACTGGTCATTGTGTTTGAATAGAAGCCTCTGACCTGAACTCTCTGATTTTACCGTTGAAATCTCTTTAAAACTTTCTCTGGCCCTTTTTTTTTCTTTTTACACATATTTTTTCTTCACTGGTCTTAATTTTATGCTTTAGTGAAACCAAGTCATGTCTTTCAGGTGACTCACTGTTATCATCACTGTCACAGCTGTCGATCTCGATGGAGGTGTCCATGCTGCTCATTGCAGACAGCGAGCCTCCTCCTCCTGCTGCCCCTGGTAACAGCGGCGATAACAGGCCACTGCTCCCTCCTCCTCCCCCTCCGCCACCTCCGGTGGCCACTCCACTCTGGCCTGCGCTGCCAGGGCTGAGCGTGGTGGGAGCCCCCACCTGATTGGGCGACAGTGGCTCAGAGAAGGAGGAAGTGGGTGAGAGACGAGGGAAGTAGGCAGAGATTTGACGGATGGGACGGATGGGGCCTGGGCAGACATCGATGGCCATGTGCTCCTGGATGGAGATGGCTAAACGTTTTCCTTTTCTCACAGTCATAGGGCTAAAGACACAGACACGGAGGAAGGACCAGTTAGAAAGTTAAATCTCATTACATTTGTTGCAATAATTCAGCTGAAATGTCAAAGTAGACAGGAAGACAACAGGTGTGAGCTGTTGTTTTCTTGTCAATTTCTCTCCTGCAATGCCATGACCAAAATAAGGTGAGCTTAAAGTGGTTGGTGACAAATGATATTTTTCTGTTTTTGCCATCTCTGAACCATCATCACATCTAAGAGATATCTCTCGTATGCTACAGAAGGGCTTATGACAAGAGTGCTGAAGACTCCTTCAACATAATTAGAACAACTCTAAAAAAGAAACACATTACTCATAAGATGACAAAATACAGCAGAGGGTGTGCACAAATTTGCATTTCAATTGAATACATCTGAATAAACTCAAGTCTATCAGACAGGATGAAAGATAATGGACAATAGGGGTCTCCCCCGAATCCTAATCATCTGCAGAGAAATAGCAGTATGCGTGAGCCGCTGGAGCATCCGTGTTATCTAAAGTACTTAACAATCCTCAATAGACAGAGAGGCAATTATGGGATAAAGTCTTCACATGGCAGAACACTGTTCAGACGCAGAGGAGAGTCCTGCTGATTATATAAGTTGTGGAAGCAGAGAGTGGAGTTGACCACAAGGCTGATGTGTCTGCTCTCTTCCCAAAATAAAAAGAGGGGGGTGGATTACAAATAACTCAGAGCTTTTGTTTTCTAAAGACAGCTGGCCTTGAGGGGGCGTTCTGTCCTCAATACTGAACAAATCCCCCCTCTGGACTCCTACTGCTCCCCCTGCATTAATCGATTGAAACTGAGAAGCTCAGTCTCGGGCGAATGTTTGCACTGTAAATACTCACTTTTGCACTTCCTCTGGTGTTTTGTAAATGGTCCGCAAAGTCTGTGAAGTTTAGAAATAATCAAAGTGAAAAAAGAAATCGGAAAGGGAGCCCGATTTTCTGTTTCCCGCCGTTCACGGGACCAAGACCAGTAAACAGATTCATTTCAGATCAGGACACAGTCAGTATGACCATGACACCCTTGCAGAAAGTGGCTCATGAAATGCTTGCCTCTGACTGTTGACCTTCATCAGAATTACAGGGAATGAGGGTCGTTTGTCATGTACGGTCCAGCCTTTCCTCTCACTGTGAGCAGAACAGCGGGTGATGCACACCACTGTTCATCCAGCTTTTCCTTGGCAGCAGATGAAACAAACAGAAACACAGTGTAGAATGCCAGCCTGCAAACTTCCCCGACTCGTCTGACTGAAAGGACTTTGACAGACCTCTGGCACTCAATTGTGAGGTGATGGACAACTTGCCTTTTGACAACCAGCCGTAGCAGCAGCAGCCATTTTGGTGCCACTAAGGACCACAGTTACACAATTAATGACTTCAGAAGCTCCGAACAACTGGTCAGAGTTCATCACTGTTTAATTAAGCTTCCCAGCAAAGTCACCAGATTTCAGTTCTTCAGATTAAAATGCTGTGGTTCTCGTTAAATCCATAAGTTAAACCAGTGCTTTCATCGTTACAGTACATTTTATGCTGAAACAAGACTAAAGCTGTCACAGGAGATAATGTTTAGTTAAGTGCCGTCATGGAAATGAAATATATGACACTCCTATATCAAGAGTGATGATACCATATACTGTATGTTACTTATAAGGTGATACATCATCTGGGTAGATGAAAATATATGTTCATAACATATATGGAATATCCATAGTAAAATTTGTAAATGTACATATATTTAATATATGTTTTGTTTGGGCTAGACATATATGTCAATATGTAAAATACAATTTCTAATAATTTTCATATAGAGCTGCACAATGAATCAAATTGCAATCGTAAAGTCAGCCTGTGCAATTATCTAACCACAAAAGGCTGCAATTTAAAGGAGCTATATGTAATATTTCTACTGTAAAAGAAAAAATTATTAAAGTGTTTAGAAAAAGAGTTCTTTGTAGTGAGTGACTGCAGCCTTGAGTGTGCCGGTCTCCCAGGTCTCCCTTTCAGCTACACTGGTGAGTTTGCTTTATGAAGATATAGCAACTAACGGTAAAGTAACTATATTACATTATTATGCTTGATAAGTCCACGGTTCACGGTTCACGGTTCACGGTTCACGGTTCACGGTTCATGGTTCACGGTTCACGATTCAGACTAAACTGTGACAGTTCTGACCTTGCCTGAACAAATCAAAACAGATATTCAGTGCAGCCCCTGACAACACAAACCGTACGGAAAACGGAGGCGGTTTGTGGTTTTACTGTGGCTGTTTTGTCTAAAAACAGAGCTAAGCCAACAGAGCTATAATGTAAACTGTCTGCTGACGCAGCTGTGTTATTTTGTTTGAAGAAAACTTGATGATGCCATAATACAGATGTGTGTAAACAATGAGCTTCACACTTAATTCAGTGATTGATACATTCTGTGCATAGACAAAGCATCAATTCGCTGGTGGTTTTGAGTTTTTCCATGAATGCATTCTGGTGTGTGTCTTAACCCTGCCACTGGTATTAGTTGCATTCATTTTTGATTATCGTGACTATCGTATGTTACTTTTTTTTTTTAACACCAGTTCAAGTTTGAATGTTTGAGTTGAAACGAATAAACATTTCAGAATGATCAGCAATCTGTGCATTTTCCTTGAAAACAAAGCAAATAGACTCCACAATAATCGCGACATCAATTTTCTACCAGACTGTACAGCCGTAGTTTCATTTACAATTTGTACATTTCACTTATGGAAATTCAGTTATGTACATATATGGCTGTAAGATTATGACAAAGATTATGGCAAGTTTTGTGTGACCAGTTAATGAAACTCAGTGATGATTATACACATCTACATTTAGATTGAATTATAGCACTTTTTAAATATAGAACTAAAAGATTAAAGGTGATGATTCTCTGTCATGAGTAATACACAGTTTGTACACATAGTCATCCAAACACACTCATACATGATGTCATACCAGAACTTAAACCACACACCTACTGACATTTATCTTTACATATAATAACAGTTCACACAAACATGACAGAAACATACAGTCACACTTTCACCGGTACATTAACTCAGCTCCGCACTCAAACCACACACACTCACACACACACACACACTACTAGGCTGTCGCTGACTTGTGAGCTGCTGGCTGTTGATATAATGTGCACAGTCAGTCGCCTCCCAGTCCTAGCAGATGTGGCCGTGAGCTGGTGCAGCCTCACCACCACCACCACCACCACCACCAGCAGCAGCAGCAGCAGCAGCAGCAGCACCAGCAGCAGCAGGCGCAGCAGTGGCACACGTACAGCCGGGAGGCCTGGTGGCTCGCAGCCTGTGGGGAAGCAGAAGCTCACAGGGAGCTCATGATTGATCGCCTTCATGCTGCCAGCTGGAATGTCTCTCTCATCTTTTCTTTTCATCATAATCTTACTGCTGAGAAGAAGTGTGGCGATGATGCGCACACAGATACGAGCCTCACCCCACACTTAGCAGGTCTATGACATGGAAAAGCGTGTTTATATAGACGGCGTTTCGCCTCGGAGCGCATGGATGAACTATTTGACATAATTACAAATGCCTCAACTTGTACACAGCTACATACAATGTCCCTGTGGCTGATTGTTATGCAACCACATATAGTACAGTATATCATGCATTGCATTCGTAAGGTTGTATAGGGTTCTGGTTTCAAGAGGGCAGAATGAAGCAGCCAGGAGTCAAGAGTCAGGAATATGCTTGAACTGGGCAACGTGCTACCTCCCCTCTTCCTCTTTTAGCTCCTTCACTTTAAATTAAAATCATGTCACAGGCATGGACAATGTCTTTATAAACCCATGTACATATACCTTCTCATCTCCACCATTACCTCTTCTTCTCCCCTCATTGTCTCTCATTCTTTCTTCCTCAGACACCATTATTTCACCTGTAGGTCTGTGATGAGCTCTCTCTCCCTCTTTCTTTGGTCGTTTTCTTCTTCTTCTTCTTCTTCTCCTTCTTCTTCTTCTTCTTCTTCTTCTTCTTCTTCTTCTTCTTCTTCTTCTTCTT